>PVLA01000979.1:0-155350 GCA_004027455.1 Hydrochoerus hydrochaeris
TCTTCTTCTTCATTGTACTAGGAACAAAACTCAGAACCTTGTGCTTACCAGGCAGGTGCTGTGCCACTGAGCTATATTCCTGGCCTGAGAGTTTCTTTTGTACAGTTTATCCAGATATATATCGTTGATCTACATGAAAGGAAGTTGCCTGGTACTAGAAGAGGAGAAAATTGACAGGTCCAATGATGCTCAATAGGGAATTTTAACTAGTTGCCCTCATATCAGCACCACTTATCAAACCCCTGTCCTCATTTCCCACACTGCATACTGCACACACACTTTTGGACAGCAGGCTTCTTCCAGTCTCCAAGACTGCACATTTCAGGGTCTGCAAAACGAACCAGCTTACAGTTCTTTTTCTCTGTGGAGGTTTTAGTGTGGAGCTTCCTCTATTCTGTGGAAGTGCCTACCACTTTATATCAACTTGCATGATTATGAAAATGCATTGAAGCCTCTCATGTTTTTACACTTCCTCTTCCATTCCTCTTGTGGTTTATAGCTGCTTTTGCGGTCGTTTTATGGAGTTTTAGAAGAGTAAGGAGAAAAGTGGTTGTGGTTGATCTGTCATATTACTTAGAAGGCTTCCCTGATGTGCTCTGCTTATTTTGGGAGTAAATCTAGGGGCTTTGCACTGAGCTACATCTCAGCTACATCCCAGCCCTTTAAACTAAAAAATTAAAATTTAGTTTTGAGACAAGATCATGTTAAATGGCTAAGTTGCCCAGACTGGATTCAAGCTTACGATCCTCAGCCTCCCAGAATGTTGGATTATAGGTATGTACTACCGCGCCCAGCTTACAAGATGTTTTATAAACCAGTGTAATTAGATATTATACATGACCAAAACTGCTTAGCCAAGACAGTGTAGTCTTATATCTGGGTCATTTCAGTCATCTATTTTTAAAAGAGATTTCCCAGTAAATATTTAAGTTTACAAGCTCCATTGCAGCAGAATTGGAAGTAGTGTATTTTCAAATCCCTTTTTCTCTCTCCAAAAGTTATATTTGCCTTGTTCTTTTAAAAGTAGAGAGACTCAAATATGGAGAAAATAAGGGAGAATGCTGGCTCTGAAACCTGAAAGTCAGAACAAGCTACATTATATTTTAAAAATTCTTAGAAATGTATGGTTGGAAAACTTTGTCCAAAGGGATTATTGAAATCTACTTCAGCATTAAGCAAAAAGCTTTCAAACTTTAATTTCTAAGTAGCTTTTTATGGATAATATGCAATGTTTGAATCCTAAAATGTTTGAGATGGAGTGAAGCTAAAGGTTATCTGATTTGAATTTCTTGTTTTAACATTGAATAAACTAAACCTTAAAAATAGTGATTTGCTCAGTGTCACTTGGTTAGCAGTAGATAAAAGTCTTGGTTCAAGAGTCAGGCAGAATTGCATTTTAATCATGTCGTTGCTACTTATTAGCTCTGAGACATTGGGCAATTAACATTCCTCTTTATAGCCACAACATTCTCATTTGTATAATTGGAATAATAATGGTGCATGGGGTAGCTGTAAAAATTAAATGAGTCAGTACATTTTAAGATAGTTAATACATTAGTTGGCATATTATAGAAACACTGAACAATATGAGTTATTATTGATGAGGATAGCTGGCCAGTGGCAGACCTAAAAGTTCAACAAAGATGACTCCTGTGTCTTGATTCAAAAAACTTTTCCAATATTAGCAATACTTTCTACAAGAGGTTATCACTGAGTTATCTGATCTATCAGATCTGAGCCATCACTGATACTTTCTGCATTTTCCTGCTTCTGTTTAACTGGTGTAATAGACTCAACACCTGGCCCACGGTAGGCACACATTAGTTATTTGTAGAATTCTTCTAAGCGTTAACACATGGCATTTCTTACATGTGATGAGAACATTGTTTTGTAGAAAATGTGTCTATCTTTCTAGTTGTATCCTCAGGACACACCTCAAAATGGAAATTAAATTATTTGTTGAATTGAAAAATGAATAGATAACTGAGGAAGTTAATCCACCAAATTAAAAAAATGAATAGATAAGTTATGGAGCTAATCCCCGCTAGAATTGTTGTTCTAGCAATAGCTTCGATGGTATGGATGTGTCAATAGGAAAAGTAGACTTACACTCCAGTGTTATGCACAGTCAGAATGATCAGATGTCACCTGAATTACATATAGATCCTTGAAGAGGCCTCCGTGGTTCTTCAGGGCTACTCATCATTTATCCTTGGCTATTCTTTACCAAAATTTACTTGGTGTATCTATAGGCTGCGTCAAAACTTATTGGTTAATTGCTGCATTATTTTATAACATATTTTAGGTTGCTGTAGAAGAATTCTTGACATTTCTCCAGCTTCTACTCATTGATCAGCTACAATACCATCTTTTTAAATAGAAACTTCTCAGAACAAATAATGATTAATTTTTGATATGAAACAAACACCCAAAACTTAGTACTTAAAATGTTTAGTTAGTTCATGATTGCTAGGGAGGGCTGGGTGTTGTGTTCTGGCTGAGGCTGGCCGATCTTTTCTGGGCTCTGTCAAGCATCTGTACATAGCTGGCAGGCCAGTTTGGAAACTGGGTGATCTCCTATGACCTTACTCGTGTTTCTGGAGGTTGGCAATTTTGTCAGCTGGTGCCTGCAATGCTCATCTCTAGCTCATGCTCTTTCACATGGTAGCAGAACAAGAGAGGACAAATTACAATGGGAAAGCAGTTTTTAAGTCTCTGCTTATATCACATTGGCTATTGTACATTGAGCTAAGTAAATCACCATCAAAATAGCTAAGCCCAAGACTAGCACGAGAGGGGACAATCTAAGGGCACAGAGAAAGCATGAATGATAATGGCTAGAGTACTACCCTCAGTTTCTTGATGTTATGAATCTTCACTGTGCATTCAGTGTTTTCACATTGTTTCCAAAGAACAACTAGGCCAGGCAACTGAGTCAAATGACATTTCTCACTTCAGTCATGTTTTTCCCTTGTCCTGTCCCAGTCTAGATGGTCTAGTTTTGAACAAAACTCGTCAATAGAGACTTCTTTCATGAGGAGCATATCCTCTGGGGACTTTGTCAATGTATTTTTTTTTTTCCTGCAGAAAGCTTTAGCTTGCTTGATCAGAATCTTTCAAAGTTGTTCTAATAATGATGAATTTCAAATAGAAAGAGGTCGTGGTTTTAATTTCTTTCTTCCTAAAAAGAAGAAAACTTGTTCCATATAATTTGCACACCTCTTGGACCTTCACACTTAGTTATTGCTTCAGCTGCAGAAAAAGAATTCCAAGTTGTGCTACATAAGGCATCTTTGAAGTAAACACGCAATAATAAAATCGCGCTTCAACACCAAAGCTCACTATAACTCAAGTAAAATCCAATACGAATTTTCTGAAGGACCATACACAATTACCTACAAAAAGAGGTCTATGTAGTCACGGTGTAAGGCCAGATTTCCTGGATGGAGACCTGGCTCCAATCTTAACTGGTTCTAAGCCCTTAGGCAAATTTAGTGCTTTTTCTGTGCCCTGCTTTCCTTATTTGTAAAATGCTTACAAATGGTTACATGGTGATGCTGCAAGGAATAACAAAAAGTGTTTACAGAGAACTTGCAAAGAGTCAATTTACAATGAGAAGAGCTAAGGTGGTCAGTCATGGAATGGTGATTGGGAAGAGCCACAGGGCCCCAGCAGGGCAGAGAAGTGGTGGGGGCTTCTTCTGCTAGGGTAGAGAGGTGAGAAAACCATGCTTCTAGACAAGGAGTCAAAAGTCCCAATAGCTGTATTAGTTTTTAGGGTTTAGAGAGCCCATTATGACCCTGAGTCATCAGCTGGGAATCAGCTTCTGCAGATCTTTCTCCCCAGTTATCCCCCACATCAGTGGTCTCCTTTTCTGACATTTCAGTTACCTGTGGTCAGCTAAGATCCAAAAGTACAGTACAGTACAATAAAATATTTTGAAAGCCCACATTTTTATAACTTTATTATGGTGTTTGTTACAGTTGTTCCATTTTATCATTAGTTGTAAGTCTCGTACTACCCAGTTAAACTTCATCATAGATATGTCTGTATAGGAAAAAAGTACGTATAGGATCAGGGTCCAGGTCTGCTAGGGGACCTGAAATGCATCCACCATGCATAAAGGGGAGGACTGCTGAACGTCACATTGACCTTAAGTGATCTCAGATGTAGTTAAACCAGCTTCTCTTGGGGCCCTTATGAAGCTCAGTCCACTCACAAGAAGTTACAACCATTATGTGATCCATTTTCAGAAGTCTCATAAGGTAGGCAGAGAGTTAGCGTTTGTTTCATCTTTTTTTGCAAACCTTGTTTGCTTATTATGTGTCATGTCCTATTCCAAACATTTAAAAACAGTAACTCATTTGATCCTCATAACGATTCCATGGAGTAGGTTTTATTATTACCTCCATTTTATAGATAAGGAAACTGAGGTATGAATATGTCGAATAATGTGCCCAAGCTCAATTAGTAGCATGGCAGAGCCAGGACTCAAACACTGGCACTCTGTGCCAGAATCTCTCTCTAAACTAGTAACATGTAACATGTACTATATATATATATATATATATATATATATATATATATATATTTTTTTTTTTTTTTTTTTGGTACTAGGAATCAACTTAGGACTTCCCACTTACCAGGCAGGCATTGTGCCACTGACCCACATCCCCAACCTGTCTTTCTTAGTGAAAAGTTACTGTTTATTAAGCAGTTCTTGCATATCTGCACCACGTGAAGCACCTGTTATTCACTGTGCCATTTAATTCTGATAGAAAGAATTACTGACCCATTTAACAGATATAGAATCTGAAGTTGATCAAAATCTGGCAATTTTACTCTGCTCCCACATGTAGTTACTAGCAGAGCAATGCCTAGTCTTCTAAGGCTTACATTACCTCACCTGCAAGGAAGCACATGATAACTGAATGACAGTGTGATACATGCTCTTGCTCCGGGTGCGAAATGTGCCTCTTTGCTCCCTGTATTTTATGAATTTGACTAAATCATGCTAAATGCAGTCTCCAGAAAAATTCACTTAGGAAAATATTAAAGTATTAGAATAAATATATCAGTTTATATTTATTAATCTTTTATTAATCCTTTCATTTTGCAAATATCTACTTAGAACTTAGTCTATGCCAAGTACTGCAAATGTTTGACCAGACTGGTGGACAAAAAATACACAAATCACAGGGCTCTTTTGTTAAATGGTCAGTGCAAATGTGGCAGGGTACCACAGCCTGGTTAATTCTTTTCCAATACATTTGTTTCAGTTGTGCAGACTTATTCAGGACAGTCACTGGCTTCAGATTCCTGAAGGACACACATCAGGTAGGGTGAGTGAAGTTCTCCCTGGACTTTAAAAAGCTTTTGTTGGTATCTGCTAAGATGATTCACCTTGCCCACTCAAGACACAGTGCTATAAATTCCTATTCAGCAGACAATTGCAAATATCATAGGCATTTAAATGTGCTGTCCACTCCTGGAGACTAATTACAGCTATTTAATTGTATTCATAATTTAGTGTACACCTGAAAAATATGCTGTGAAATATCAGGGGTATCCTTTAATACTGGTGTTCCATTTACAAACTGTCACATTTATAATGTGTCTTTAATCTTCTAGGGTCTGCTAGAATTTTTTATTACAGTCTGCTTTGTGCTTTAAATATTAAAAATTCAGCAATACTTCAAAAGGTGATAATGCTTGATGCTCTGATGGTGCTTAAACCTCAACAGCTAAATATATTGAGGCGTGTTCAGTGGCCCTGGCTTAATTAAACATGCATGTATATTTTCAAATGCAATATTTTTCTGCTTGTTAGGTTTTTGACAAACCTCCAAACAGGTCCAGGTGGAACAAAGCATGTAAACAGGCTTGTGAATGAAGCTTAAAGCACTCAAATTAGCACCTTCCCGCAATTAATATGCAAATCTTGGAATCTCTGCAATTGATAATGCCATTGAATACTATTTGCAGCTTAAAAGTGTATCTTTGTCATTTCATTTTTTTAAAAAACACGTCCAGTTTAATTATGTGAAAAGACATTGGTGACGGCTTCTTAGCCAATAAGATGGCATTTGTTCTCAGCAACTTCCTTTCCTCTCTGGAACCCGGCATACATTACAAGGCAGTGGCAGGCTTTATTTAAATATATCATCTGCTTTCATTATGTAGCACTTAAAAAGGTAGCCTTCTTCTAATTCAGCATACCACGTTAAAGTAGCCGGAGTTCTCGTAAACCCTGAGAACAAATTATCTGTGACTACAGAGACTCGAAAATTTCTTAAGCATCTTCAGGATTAAAAAAAAAAAAAAAAAAGCTGAATCCAAAATCCATCTACACTATATTGGTTGTTAAGCAAAAATCTCTACTTTGCATTTGCCACACTTGGCTTTTTCTGAAAAAATGTGCCTCAAAGAAATTGTATTTTGTTTTTGAGTATGTATATTCAAATATTTGTCACAAGAAATGAAATACTAAGCTCAGATTTCCAATGCAAGATATTCGGGCATCTTTTCATAGAGCCATATAATATTGCCTAATATGAAAATCCCCAAATAAATAACACCTTGAATAGCTGCTCATCTATGGGAAAATATTACTTACTGAATCTACCCAAATAGAGATTGGCAGTTTGAAAAGGAGCAAGATGTCTTACAGATGAGAAAAAAAAAATAGACTAGCTTTGAATGATTCAATCTGCTGTAGAATCAACGTGTAACATTTGTTAGACCAGATATAAAATATAATAAAAATATATGTGGAGGCCTCCAATAAAAGTTCAATTATTGTGCTGTAATAGGTGAGCCTGTGCAAAAAAAAAATTAAAAAAATAAAAAAGATCTGTCAGATCTGAGGCAGTATTAGAGCAATTTTCTAGGTGAGGCAGTGCTAGTGGGATATGACAGGTGAGGTATTGTTATTATAATACCTAAGGCAAAGCAGCAACCACACAAAATGATAGACAAATCTGAATTAATATGATACGATCTGCGAGGTGGCATTTGAATATAATCTTCCTGTATTGTGGAGAAGGCTGCATGCATATTATACAAGAATGAGTTGTGCAGAAGGGTATAGACAGAGGACTCAGTGGGAGGAAAGACAAATTACAAGCAAGATTTCAGAAGAAATTGTGCTTTGCTGGGTAAGGAGCACCCTTGGAAATTGGATTTGTAAACAAATTAAAAGCTGAATTTCCTTTTCTAAAGCAGCCTTCAGTTGGTGTTGACAATAAACACTTAACCTTGGCAATTGGAAGACTTTGAAACAAATAATTAAGGGGAAATGGAGGCAGGGAGCATATTTTAATTTTCCTTCCTGTTTTAATAACCCATAGTTAGTGTTTTTACCCTGAATCTGTAAACCAAGTAGCCATGTTAGATCCCCAGACAGAGAACTGTTGACTTCTCTGAGAATTTCAGCCATTTCTGCTTTCTTGATCTAAGATCACCATCTCTAATTAAAAGTCCTAATAGCCTCCCAGCCTTAAAAGCACAAAAGAGATTACAGTCCACTGAAAGAATGCATTTTATTAAGTGACAGAAACTCTCAGAAATTTGAGCCTGCAGAAACTGCCTGCATGATCTTTAATGGATTTTTAAAGATGACAAGAAAGGAAATGGGAAAGTAAAGCAAGGGAAGGCAGAAATTCCCTGAAGGAGCATTCTGAAGTAAATCAGTGCAACTGAAAAAGTGAACTCCTAGGGCCTGGCGATATCTCCCAGGTTTTTCAGCTGGACACTTATGGCCTGTTGGGTCCCTGAACACCTCTGCTCTGGGCGGACTTTGACAGAGCAAGTCACAGAAAGATGAACGACAGCACCTGAAGTGCTGTTTGCGGGGCAGAAAATTGCTCCCTTTGCACGCTGGGCTGCCTTTGCTCTCTGTCACATGACTTATTACAGCCTCTCCATATAACGGTTCCATTTATGTATGCTAACTTGGTGAGCCATAATGGTATTCCTCGCCTCCTTTTTCACTGCTGCTTGGGCAATTAAAAACAAAGGAAGCAAATGAGGTCAGTACTTGTAAAATCTGAGTCTGTAGGTGACAGACACCCCGAGACCAAATAGCCTCCGATGCTGCCACAGTGTAAGGAAACCGTGAGCAACAACCCTGCTTCCTGGGCTTTTACTTGGATTTTTTTTTTTTCAGGTGAGAGATGGATTTCAAGTTTTTTTTTTTAATCAACCCAAATAAGGTACACACTTTCCGAATTTGTTAAATGCTAGTAAAATAATTATGTGTCCATATAAAAAGGGAACATAAATGGGAGTCTGTGCACTTTAATCTTCTAGCACAAAGACCAGCATTTTAACCACACAATAGAATTTTATCTCTAGCAGCTCTTGAAATAGCAGCTCTATTGAAGTCATACAATTACAGTGTTTTGAAATGTTCCATACACAGGTATACAGGAATATCTCATCTTATTTTTCTGATCCCAGCCTTGTGATCACAGTGATTTTGAAAAGCTTATTAGAAAAACTGTCTTTCCCTAAGTTTCATTTAAATAACACATTGGTCCTTATTCTACATTTCTTGGCTTCTGCACTACCCATACTGTATATCTTGCTGTGTAAGACAATCCCATAAGGACAAAAACAACCCTCAAAGTCACAGTTGACTTATTCAAGGTCCTGGCTTTACTGCTGTAGCTGCCCCTACCACCAAAGTTGGTAATGGTACCCACACCCATCCCATCCCTGAAACCTCCAGCTATAGAGACCCTGGAAGTGGCTGGCCCGGAGGAAGGTGACTAGAATGAGCTTTCTCCATCAAGCTTCAAGGGATTCAACAAGAAGGACTTTAAATTGACCTAATTGCATACTTAGGCTTTCTTCCTGTCTTTGAATATTATTTCATAGATCTTAGATGTGAAAACACAGATATCAACCACCCTAAAGTGTATTCCAATTACACAAATATCTCTGAAACTCTCAAAATCCAATCACTACATCTCTCTGGAACAAGATTAGCACACGATCATCACAGGGCTCAACAATGGCCTGAAAGGGACAGAATTCTAATGTGACATCAGAGTATAGCTTTCTGCTTCAATAAATAAATTATGCTTGCCCTTCAAACACATTTGAGAAGTATGAGAAACAGTCTTGCTTTACACATATCAGGAGAGAGATATATCTTCATTTAAAAATTTCTGGGCACACCTCATGTAACATATAATGATAGATTGCCTTCTGTTTTCCTCTCATTTTGTTCTATAATGATTCAGTCCCAAACTAGACTACAAACTCTTCAAAAGAAGGTCTAAATCTTACACTGCCCTTGAATACTTGCTTGCAATAATACTTTATATATTATTGGACGTACAGAATTTACTTCGTAAGTTATTGATAGACTGGGTAGCAATGTGGGCATGTTTTCCATGGAACTTTTTAAAAAACAGACATGTGCAATCCCTGCTCAGTAACGATCCCATGTGTTTGCAAGTAATGGAAGTCTGAGATAGCTACCACATGCTGAGAAACATTTGGAATTTAAAAAATATATTAGTTGACTGAAGTCCCTGACTGAGCTAATGGCATAATCAAAAACTCTGGGTCAGTGTAATTTGACTATCTCAGTCATCTCTAATTCAACATTCTTTCTTTTAGTAAACATTATGAAGCACCTACCACATTGTGGGGACTATTTTATGGGTTGAAGTTACAACATGGACTGAGACAGATAAGATTCCTGTTCTCAGAGCTTAGATTCTAGGTCCAAATATTTTCACTGCACCTGTAGACCATGGAAGTCTCTATGATATGATTTGGGGTAAACCTAGTGAGTTCCTTAAAGTTTCCTGCTCTTTGATTACTTTGAAACATCTCTAAATGCTAACATTTGCTTTTGCTTTAAACCTAGATTTCAAGTCACAGTAACATCTTGAAAAGTAGCAGAAAGGCATGAAAGTTCACAAGAACTAAAAAAAGAAGAAGTGGCCTGTGTTTCCTAGAGCAATCATTCCAGTCCTGGTTGTGTGTTTTTCAGTTGATGATCATTAAAAAGTGTACCATGACTATGCACTGCCCCAAATTTCCAATCAGCTCATCTCAAGTTGGGCCCAGTCTTCGGTATTTGATACAATCTCCACCTACAGGTGTGTCTAGCCAGGCTTAGCAACACCTGCTCTAGACCACAACATGATTTCATGGAGATGGATCAGATTGTGAGGGTCTTGAATGACATGCTAATGAGTTTTTACTTAATTTTGTAAAAAAAAAAAAAAAAGAAAGAAAGAAAAAACGGGGGTGTTAAAATGCAAGGATGACATTCTCAGGTCTGTGCTGGAAAGAAGCTATGGTGACAGAATGAAGGATAAATTGGAGAAAGAAGAAATAACAAGCAGGTAAACTTGGACAATATTTGAAAAACTACTAGGGAGAAATAATTAACTATCAACAAAGCCTGTTGGCAACATGGCTGAAGCACCAGAACTGTCTTGAAAAACACTGATCTACCAATGGACTTGCAGCAAATGGTGACTCTGCGTGCAGGGGTTTGAGAGATGTTTCTATTATGGATATTGGCTAAGAAAATGACACTATTAACCAAGGATAGGAATTATCACCAAGTGTGGGCAATCTAGGTTATTTAACCATTCAATGGAGCCATTGTACACAAGACTAAAGTTCTAAAGGGGAGGAGGATTGGACCAAATAATATTTTAAAGCCTTTTGAAATTTAATGAGTTATTGCATAAGTTATCAACACACAAAGTTTGCATTTTCATCTTTCTTCCACAATTCTCAGCCTTATATAGGACCTCAAAAGTGTCTGATAGAGGAAGAAAAATATGATTCAAAAGACATTTTTTAACAGGTTTCCTGACACAAAGGACTAAGTTGCAGCATTCTGTCCTTTTGTATTTATTTCACATTAATCTGAACCATGTGTATAATTTCTATATAGCACTGTTGCTTATATAATCTGAAGCATGAACTTTCCCATATCTGTAAAATTGACTGCTAATCCTGACTACAACATGTAGTTGTCAATATGCAAAAGGTATGAAAATAAAGGACATCTGACAGTCACATTTCACCCAAATTACTGTGAATGACCTCTGGCTGGCCACAGAGAGATTTTTTTCAGCTTGTGTATGGAGATGAGCTTGTATGTTTGGCACTTGATGCTCTAATGGAGCCATGTAACCATGTGGGCCAAGTTAATATTAGCTCACATGGGGTTTATGTGGGTATTTTGTTGCTGTTTGGAGAAATGACCAGTTTACTTGGTTATATTGACAGCTCTACTGTAAAATTTGCTGGCATTAAAGGTCAAAAAGACCCAGTTTTCCTGTGGTTGCTTCTATCCAAAAGAGAATAAATCTGGGAGCTGAATCACTTCTCTGACAATAATTTATGAATCATGCATTGACTGTGTTTGAATTGAGAAAGGCTTTCATATCCTTTCCATTAGCTCAGATTAAGTTTTCATATAGATGCTGAGAAGCATGCTAGCAATATCCTTAGCTCATTTTTATGAAAATTTTATCAGTGCTTTTTTCTGTACTACACTCCAATTGGGATGTCTCAGAATCTAAAGCTCAGCTTTGGACATGAACTTCTCTCAACCTGGCTGGCTGCTGCTCTAAAGGTTTCAATATTTTATGGGCTCTGGCTAACTCAGCCGTGAGATTCAAGCTGCAGAGATTTAACTCTAATGTAAAATCATGAACGGATGAAAACTGGGATGTCATAAGTAATACATCTACAAGAGCAGGATGCAGTTACCATTTTTAAAAGGGCTTTAAAAAGAAAACAACATTCTCTGTTCTGTCTTTATGCCCCAAAATGAAAAGCCCCTGAGCTATTGTACTAACACAGGGCCATCTTTTCTTGCCTGCTTTTTCTTCAATTGCTGCTTAATTGTTGTGGTGGGCTGGGGTTCCCCCCACACACAAAGGTCCCCCCTCCATGTGAAAGCCCCTAATGTCTGCGTTCCAGAGAAATGGGCACTGTGTGGTCGAGTGTGCATAGGCCAAATCCATTTCTTAGCATCTTCCTCTTTTTGTCTCAAAACTGATTTAAAACATTTGGAAAATCTGTCTATTCAGCTGAAGTGTTCTAGTGCTTTCTTTCCTGGAAACAGTGGGGTCACATGTGATCTGTCTGATGGACTTTTTTGCTGCAATCTATAGCCATTTCCCTCGAGCCCCACGGAGCCTGGCAGAGCAGAGGAGCTCTGTAATGGCTCCAGTAACAATGTGTTCTTTGTGTGAAAGAACCCAGGGGGAAGAGCTGAGGTAGACCGGTCAGTAACAAAAAAACATCATTTTTGTACTCATTCATTGCTTCATTATGTCTTCTGCCCTTAAACATATTTTTAAACAATAAATACACTTTCCATTAAACACTAAGCGTGAAAAGAACAAATACAGAGAGTCCTATATTTAAAAGATTGTGGTCATTGTTAAGTATTAACCTGCTTCAAATAAGACAGCTGATGGCAGGAACTGCATTGCATGTGTCTGTACTTGTAATGAGAGAGATGGTTTATAGGCACAGTTTAATGTGTCTGCTCAAAAATATCACCTGACATAGTGTATGTATCAGCATAAAACTATCTGCCAGTTCCTAAAACTACGCTGCACTAAGTAACTACAGAATTACAAGAGAACAAACAGATTAAGTGCCCCTTTCCTTCAGGGGGCGACTCTGTAGCCACCCAGGGCTACAAAAGATGACTATGCAGGTCTTAAGAGCCTGGGGACCTCATGATCTCCTCAAGGAACTTTCTGTGCTTCATGTTGGAAGTTCCTCATCCGTACTTGCAATCAAAGCTCAGCTCCTCTTGGCCAGTAAAACTACATACAACATGGAAAACAACTCATTCACATTAAATTACCTCCTGGAAAACAGTCATAAAATTACTCCTCTGATTTTATCTTCTGTGGAGCAGTACTGGCTTCTTTAGTATATAAGATCAGGACCTTCTCGTTCATGTACTCACAATTGTCAGTATTAAAAGACCTAGGGGGTGTGGTTTCAAAAAGAGTTATTGAACTAATATTTAATAATATTTCAAAGAATATATTATACATATTAATAGTTACTAACATAGTTAATGCTATTTATTAATATCTTAAAATTAAGTCAAAATAAGAGGAATTGAGGCTACCGAATTGGTATGATATATGGCTCTATCTATACATGCCCACTGTTGGTATAGATAAAAAAAATGCAACTTATATTAGGCTAGAAAGAGAATAAATCAATACAGTCTATCTAGGGACAATACTCTATCAAGAATTTTCAAATATGGATGCGCTTTAGCTGGTAATTACACTTCTGACAATTTGGACTAAGAAACTACTTATGAATATGGTAAAAATTAAGTTTAATATGTTAATCTGTAATGATAGTGTTCAAAATAATCAAAGCTGAAAAAAGCTACCATTTACCAGAATGATAAAATGAATTATCAAACAGTCATTTGATAGGATATGTAGAAAGTATTAGAAAAAGCATGACACAAAACTACATGTACATATATACACTGCACAAAATTAATTTTTTTTGAAAAAGAAAAAAACATTATGGAACATTTACTGTATACTTGCTGCACGTGCTAGGCACCACACTAAGTATTTTCATATGGTAAACATTTTATATGTTATTTAATTTAATATTAAAAGCACATCCACAAGTTATATATTGTTTTATTATCATTATTTTATGGAAAGGAAAATTGAGGCTTAGATAACTGAATAACTTCAACCAAGAAGGTAGTAAGTGGCAATACTGAAATGATAACCATGTCCACTTGATGAGAGACAGAGGTGTGTGGTCTTTAACAGTGTTACACAGTTTATGCAAACATAAAAAAGACTGGAAGTTAATAATCCACTATACTAACATTTAGTATATATGTTGGAGTGTTATTGTTTTTTCTTCTTTAATTTTTTAGTGTACCTAAAAGGTGTGTGTTTTTTTCTTTCATAATTGAGGGGAAAAGATACTATGATTTGGTACAGCTCTCACTGATCCTGTCCCGTTCAAAACACATGCACATGTGCGTCAGGCATATAATATAATCTGCCTCTAAACACATTTTTTTGACCATCATGTTGATTGTCCTCACCATCCTCTCTGGCATGCACGCTCTTGTGAAAAAGCTCTGAAAGATCCTATTAAGAACAGAGGAGTTCCAGTCCTTGCCTTTGCAGGCCACATTAATTTTTCTTTTCTTGCCCAATTAACACAGGTTCATTAGAGATCTTTACTACCAAAGTCTTGATTCACAAAGCAAATCATTCTCACAAACTTACTCCTTTTTTCAAGCCTTAATTATAATGGCTCAGGATGTGCATGCAACCTTCTAGCTGAGAGTGAGCTGCATTTGCTCCTTTTTCTATACATTTATTCATCACTGGCATTAAGCGCTTAACAATTGGATACTTGCTACGATTCTGGGGATGAGGAGGAGGAGAAGGAGGAGGATACATGAGATAGGCAAAGCCATTTCTCATTCTGCCACAGTCATGTTGCCTATAGCAAAATGCAGCGTGAACTATTTCAACTTGAAGTAGATGTACAGAGTGCGATGGTGTCACATTTGTATCCCTACTCTTTCAGCAAACATTTATTGAACAAATGCTATGTGTCATGCAGCATGCTAGATGTTGAGTCTACAAGGATGAATAAAGCCCAGTTTCTGCCCTAGTGAAGTTTGGAGTCTAGAAGAGGAAAGAGACTGAAAATATAACCCAAAGCCTTAATTGTCAAGGACCTTGTTAGGGAGTTTTGAATTTATTTCTTGGGTGGAGAGTCTTTAAGTGTTTTCAAGTCAGGTCATGGCATAATGTGACTTGCTTATAGAAGAAATATTCTACTTCTAAAGTATAAAAATGGAGCAGAATCCAAGATACTTTGGAACATTCCCTGGAAGAAATGTACTAGCCTAAACTATGGCGGCAGGATACTGATATTGATTTGACAAGTCTGCCTAACCAGTTGGATTGGAAGGGCCATGAACACATGCCCTACAATGCAAATCACATCATCTGTGTCCTTGTTCAAAATATTTCAGTGGCTTCTGTTTTAATCAGAGTAAAAGCCAAACTCCTTAGCATTGTGATAGAGCTTGTTGTCCAAAATCCTTCTGTTTACCTCTCTTTTTTATTCTGCCTCTTTCTTGCCTGGCTCCTCCTCACTCTCCCTAAGCACACCACCCTGCATATAAGCCCATGGGCCTTTGTAGCTTCCAGGCTATTTGCACAAGCTGTTTTCATTTCCTGGAATCCTGGGCATTTCCTCTCATCCCCAGCCCCAGCCCGAGCCACTTAAGTCTGATCTTCAGGTCTCTGCTCCACTATCTTCCCTGCCTGCACAAAGCTCCCTTCTACCTCCCATCTTGGTCTTGTGCACCTCAGGTATCTATCCATGGACCTCTGTGTCCCCTCACTGCAGCACGCTACGCACTGCTGCGAAGGTCTGTGAGTCACCTTCCTCAGCAGTTTGCAGGCCCATTCGAGTTGCCTGGCATGTGATATGCCTTTTACAAATGTCTAATGTATAAATAAATGGCCTAGAAGATTGAGGAAAACATAAGTATGTGGCCAGGCAAAACAGGCTCCACGCTTTCTCTGTATCCTGTCTGGGTCGAGTCTGCAAATGAGGTCAGTGTTTAATCCATTGATCCACTAAGTGCCGTTAAACTATAGCTTCTTATGCAGAGTCAGAGATGAAAGAGAACTGAAGTTGGAATTTTCCTCAGAAAAAGAGCAAGCCCTGATATTTCAAAGAGAAGATGCTTAGATGAAACATACCCATCTCTTGGTTGTACTGGCAGGTGAGATGTTATTAGCATCCCTGATAAGCAAGGAGTTAGAGCCCAAGGTGTGCCCCCTTTCTTTCCCTCGCTCTCTCCCTCCCTCCCTCTGTACCCCTCTCCTTCACTCTCTGTCTCTCTTTACCTCCGTCTCCCTCTGTCTCTTGGACTTTCTCTGTCTTTGTCTCTCTGTCTTTGTCTCTTTCTCCCTCCCTTGTTTCCTCACTCTCTCCTCTTTCTGCTCTCTCTGTCTCTGTGTGCCCCCACACCCCCCCCAACTTAAGCAACAATCTTAAGAGAAGGGAAATGCAATTACACAGTGCCTGTTTAAAATTTAAGAGGACAAAAATGAGTTGAGGGTTTTTTTTTTTTTCTTTTTGCAGGAAACAAATTAGCCCACAGTAGACTTGTGCCTGCAAGCAGCCCATTTAATTTGGTTATTTCCTACGCCTTGAGGCTAGTTTTTTCCCACTAATTCTGCCAGCTTCTTTCCATATCAGGGCTTATCTCCTTGCTGAATCCAGAATCATATGACAAGCGAGAGTCCTACTTGTATTTTATCTATTTAATCATCCCATTGCCTTATTCCAGAAAGAATCCAAGGTGATGAGTCATTTTTATAAATACAGTTTCTCTCTTAATTGATGCCCAATGGTTTCAGCCAGTGTTTACCAAAGTTTTCAACCTACACTGTTGTTTATACTTAAAAATACATTCATAAAGTTCACAGTTCTGATATGTTTGGGTGATTGAGGATATCAAGCCTCCCCCAAAATTATTTCAAGGAAATTGCATGGGTCTGTTCCTGACATATAGAAAGATATAAATAGAGGTCACTATCCTTCTTGTTTTTTATTGTTAAATCTGACCATTTATTAATTGGGACTTCAAATGATGCCTAGCAAAATGTTTCTAGTTTAAAGATAGGTATCATGGTCAAAGTCTGCTCAAGGCAGGCTCAGGCCCTCATCTGCAGACAGCAAATGTTTGCAGCATGCTTAGACCTCTCTGGCAGTGTTCTATCTCCAGGGACACGTGGAGGACTCCAATCCAGGCTCCAGGGCGCTGTGGGACAAAAGGAAGAGTACATGTCTTGGAGCCAGATGTCCTATGACTGTCACCAAAACTTCTGTAATAGGACAAATTACTTAATTTCTCTAAGTTTCCTCATCTATAAAATGGAAAGCAATCTCATCTTTGCAATGAGATATATAAAGCAATTATCCCTGTGCTGGCATATAGTAAGTAACACTTATTAAAGTTTTAAAAGACCCCTTCTCAGCAGTATTTCAAAACCGTTCTAATTAAAACTCACACGAAATCCTGATAGAACAAAGTCATTAAAAGGGAATATTGGTACAGTGTTAACAGTGAGTATAATAACGTCATTAAAGAAAGCTCCAGGTGTAAGTTGGAGATGAAAAATTTGTACAAAATACATTCTTTCTGATATTTTTCCCAGATTCTGGCAAGAAGGACCTTGGAGAAGAGGTGTTGAGTATAAAAGCATGACTCATTTAATCCCTGTACTTGTGTCTGTCTTTGATCCAGGCTGTCCTTGGCCTCATGTAGTAAATGAGTCATGATGGACCTTGATTCTTCCACATGCTTGTCTGCCAGGTTGGCTGAAGAACTTGCTGTTCAGCTGTGGACCCTAGTGCCTTGCATTACACCTTGCACAGAGACATATTCCAAAAATATTTGTTGAATTGCTGAATGAATAATTGATCTCTTAGCCCAGAGTGTCAGGTTGTTTGTTCTCAGCCAGAGGTCTCAACGCTTCATTTGCCATTCTGGGAAATGTCTCCTTCTCCCTGCAATGATAAAAGAAGGACCTTCCCAAGGAAGGAACTATGCTTTGTGTGTGTGATCTGTGTATTGCTAACTGAGGATTTCAACCAATTCTTCTGCACCATCAAGGTCCAGTCTCTTTCTCTCTGCTAAAACAACAAAAACTATTAAAAAGAAAGAAAAGAAAAGACAAAGAAATGAAAGCCATCACCACAACCACAGTAGCTCAAGAAATAAACTGGTATCACAGACAACTGTGTGAAGAAGTGGAGAAAGAAGGTAATGTAAACTCAAGGTTCACTTTTTCCCTTCCATCAAGGAGAAAAAAGAATACTTGGTAATAAAGCTCCCAAACAACTACTACTAGTCACTTTCGCAGTTACTGTTAAGAATTCAGGGAGGTAGGTGCAGCTCTGTGCTTAGCATGCCCTGCCATCCTCAGGTCTGCTGAAAAGCCCAGAATGTCATCTGTCCTTGTAGCTACAGAAGTCATGACCAGTCCTGAGTTGTGGGCATCAGGGCTGTAGTCTTCTGGGTTTTACTATTATTTACAAGTTATCTTGTTTATTGGTGTTTGTTCATTTGTTTTCTGAGGTACTAGGTATTGCACACTGGGCGTTTATATTGAGCTACATCCCCAGCTGTCTTCTACTTTTTATTTTGAGACAGGGTCTCACTAAGTCAGTAGGTTGCCCAGGCTGGACTCAAACTTGTGGTCTTCATGCCTCAGCTTCCCTTGAGCATTTTTCCTCCCTTGCTTTGTTCCTTCCTTCCATTGTTCCTTCATTCCTTCCTTCCTTCTTTCCTTCCTTTCTTCTTTCCCTCCTTCCTTCTCCTGATTGTTTCTTCATGGCAGGCTAAACCTAGTATAAAAACAAATGCTTTTAAAATGTGTTTGTTTTGACTTCAGGGTAAGACAGTCCAATCCAGAACACAAAGCCATGGCCACATCCTTACATCAACTCTTTATGTGGATTTAGGTAGATTTAGCACTTTAGGCTTCAACATTTCATTTGTTAAAATGAGGTGAACCACTCCAGAAGAAAAAAAATCATGTATGTTGAGTACATCAATTTCATCACATCTCATTTTTCTTGAATTATTTAATAGATTGTGAAAGCTAAATTAAAGGGTACTTTAGTTTGAAAATATTTCTCTGGATCACTTTTCTAAATTATCATATAGGGTAAACCAAAACCCCTGTCAATTTATATTTAAAATACCCACAAATGTTTGTGTATCTTAATAAATAAGATAACCGTAAATGTCATCTATAAGCAACTAGGGGATGTTTTCAACATTTATTGTGACATAAAGAGGAAGAACTGTACTGATGCTCATGTGAAGTTGCTGATAACATCTTTTGCATGATAGATGCATAATGATGCTGGGAAGATTATACACATAAAAATAAAGCGTTCTTTACTCAGAATTTCCCAGAAATCGGCATAGGAACACAAATCATGTATGAAAAACTCTTTTTGTCCCATTGTGATTTCAATTCACTATTGGGTAAAAGAAAAGGCATTAAAGGAACAAAGTCCTCTCCATTTCCACTTGATGCCTTTGCCTCAAAGCACTTGCTCTTGCCTCCCCTCCCTCCATTTCAATGAAGTTAGAGTCTCTTTCTTAAGTTGGTGTCTCCCTCCTGTACCTTAGCTGTGTTTCTTTATGTCTGATACACATTTGAATCCAGGGCCCATGCTTTTTCATTCTTTAGCAGATCCTTCATTTCTCCTTTCCCCTTGGCTCCTCCTTCTCTTTTCTCCTCTAAATACACATAATTATCCAGTAGAAGTAGAATAATTTGCTTGGCCCTAGTGCAACCTTTATTAAAATCTTATTTAATACAAAACATCTCTAAAATGATCCATATCTCTAATCTCCATTATCTCTCCACTGTGCAATTTAATAGTCTTCTGATTGTAATTCCTTCCAGACTACTAAATTATATAGTCCCCTCAAACTCAGTTCACTTTCATTCAGGGTTCAGCAAAATGATACCACCAAATGATCAGCTGAGCAGCTTGAAACCTTGGTTAGCCATTTTTTCTGCATTCTCTGTATCCAAATATCTCAGGTTCTTGCCCATGGTGTCTCTTTAATGTTGTATTAGTCAAGCTTCCTGTATGTAACACTTCTCCCCCAAATGAGGAACTGAAAAAAATTTAGTAAAGAAACTCTTTACAGAGAAATGGGCATGATTAGGGAAACCGTCAAGAGATAATAAAGCATTCCTGGAGCAGCAAGAGCAGGGAGTCATTTTTGCCCCCTAGGTTTTGGGAATGTTATGAACTAAATTCCACTTTCCTTTCCCTCAAAAACCTATTGAAGTCCTATCTTCTAGTACCTCAATTGTGACCATATTTAGAAATGGACCCTTAACTAAGGTGAGTTCTTGTTCCAAGGTAGACCTAATGTCTTTACAAATATACCTTAGGTCCTTACAAAAGGAAGTTTGCATTAAGCATGTGCAGAGAGACAAACACATGAAGATATGAGTAAAGACAGTCATCTGTGAGCCCAGGAGAGAGGATGGGACAGATTCTTCCCGTGCTGCCATGATAAGAAGTTAGTTGCCAACTTCTAGACTTCAGAACTGCATGATGATAGAGCTCTGTTGTTTAAGCCACTGGGTCTGCAGTTCTTTTTATAGCAGCCCTATTAAAATTTCACAAAAAACTAGAAGGAGGGAAACTGCTGTGAATTTCATTTTCTTTCCCTTAGAAATATTTTCAGATTCTAACCCTTTTTAATTGTCTACACTTAGAATCTTGTCTTAGCACAATATCTGGATCATGAACTTGTCCGAAACCATTTTCCTCCATCATCTGTGTTATGGTTTAGCTATAATTGTCCCCCAACATTGCATTTGTCCAGAGGTGGACCTTTTGGGAGGCGATTGATACACTGAGTACTGTGCTCCTCAGTGGATTAATACACTGATGAGCTCATAGCTGAGGAGGTGAGGTCTGGTTAGAGAAGGCAGGTCATTGTGTGGACTAACCCCTACAAAACATGAACCAAAATAAACCTCTTGTTTTTCAGTTGTGTATATCAGGTACTCTGTCTCAGTGGTGTAAAAGGGACTAATACAACCTGCATCTCTTTCTATTTCCCCAATCCTTTGTGTGAGTGGGGATTCCATTTCCTCCTCCATATCATCATTATCACCACATCATTAATCAATCAATCAATCTTCCAAACCCCAAAACCTTTCCAAGTTCTTAGTAAACCATCTCAGGGTGAGGGATTTCTCCTGCAAAGCACAAGCTTCTCTCTCCTTGTGTCTTCAAGGCAAATTCTCAATAGCACTAAAATTCATACTAAAATTTATTAATTTTTCTTCCAAAATTAAAATATAACCTTTTGGCTTCCTCTAAATGTATAAATTGAATACATAAATAATGCATTCTTATCAGAAAGTCAAGAAATTATAAAAGAAAAAGCATAATATAAATGAAATCATTTAAATCTCACCACACAGAGATAATCATCATTAATATTTATGTGACTGAACTTTCATATATGTCTTTAGGCACAAACATATCACACATTTTATATAAACATGGTTTCATTATGCATACATTTAAAAAATTCTAAACAACTGTTTGTAATCTTCAGTCTGCCTTTTCTATGGCAGTGCTGGGTATCAAACTTGCAGCCTTCCACATGCTAAGGGAGTTCTCTATCACAGAGCGACATTCCATTCCTTCAATTTTTCTGATTAATTATATCTCCCCTTTCTTTCTCTGGACACAGGAAAAAAATTTAACATTTTAGAATAAATCTTTCCATATTTTTTTCTGCTAATAAGTCACATGTGAATATACAGGTATATATATTGGGTTTTGCAATCATTTGTATTATAAAAATGAGATTATATAATATTCAATTCCCTGCATCTCATAAGAAAAACTTTGAGTCAACCAGTATGGTGTTTCAGTAGCTACATCGTGATATAAGTGTAGCACAATTTATTCAACCAATCTAATATTGATAAACATTAAGAGCATTTCCAAGATCATCATTACAAATAACGTTGTAATGTTCTCTTTTATACATTTATATTTATTTTTGAAGGAGAAATTCTCCTTAAAGTTGACTGATATTGATATATGTGTATTTTTAAATTATTATGGATATATAATTGCTTGTAAAGTTCTAAGGTTGTAATACTCAAATTTTACCAGCAATGTATGAAATTAGTAGCATTCCTTTAATTCATTTTTAAAAACAGCATAATAAAAAATGGAGAAGGAAAAATTCACTAAAGAGCAAACCCAAATAACTAATAAATATACACTCATGATCATCAGAGAAATGGAGATTAAACACAAAATAAAAAGAATGCTAAAGTACATTGACATATATGGGGAAAGTGCATTCTCTTAATAGTAGCAACTTTAATTATTTTCTGTCTTTTTTGTTCCAAATTTTTTCAATGTTCAGTTTACCTTTTTACTTCTTCTAGGAGTTTGAGCAAAATTTAAAGTGTAACTTTTGCATAGTCATACACTTATCTTTTGAGGCTTATAAAACTCTGTCTTCCTCTTATCCCCATTCTTTCCTAATTTTTCTTACAAAATTTGTGTGGCTTTATACTTTATACTTAAATTTCTAATACTTTTGGGATTCATTTTTATATATGAGAAGAAAGAATAGCAAATTTTTTATTTTCTTTCAGAGAGAAAATAAATTGTGATATCTATTCAATGCATTTTTCTTCTCTCTCTGATACTGAAATATTACTTCCTGTTATGGTTTATGTCTGGGTGGCCCCCCCAAGCCTCATGCAGTTATGGAGGTGGCTGAGTCTAGCATTTGTGACTGATTTGTTGTCTAGAACTGAGATTGGTGGTTTGAGTGCTGCACCCACCCAATGGTTGGGAGCCAGCATACAATGTAAGGGAAGCAAGGAGGCCTGCTTTTCATCCTCTTTTGCCTTTTTGCTATTGTTGCTTGTGGCAACCATGAATGGCTTCCCCTCAACCATGCCACCCTGCCTTGGAGCCTGCTGAGTATGGACTGAAACCTCCAAAAACTGTAAGATAAATAAACCTTTCCTTGCTTCACTTTGGGCATCAGGTATTTTGTCTCAACAATGAGAAAAAGTAACCAAGACACTTCCCATAAAAAGTGGGATGTATTTATTTCTCTTTGTGCTATTACATTGATCTTTTGTGACAAAATTATATTGTTGTGATTATGGTATCTCTATATTATGTTTTAATATTAGCAAAGTTTTCACTGTTTTTCTTTTTAATATTTTTTTTACCTATTCTCATATCTTTAATCCTACATGTATTCTTTCCTTAGGTTACTCTTTAGAAAAAAAATGATTCAGTTGCAGGTGTAAAAATTAATGAATCTCCCAGTGGTAACATATTCAAAAACAATATTATAATATCACAGCCAGGATACTAACATTGGTAGAGTCAAGATACAGAACAAAGATTAGTTGTTGCCATCCTTGTATTGTGTGTATTGACACATTGCTTTAGTCAGCTTTCTGCTACTGTAACAAATACATGAGGTGATAATCTTATAAAGAAAAAAGGTTTATTTTGGCAGTTTTAGAAGTTTCAGTCCATAGCCTTTTGGCCCTATTGCCTCTGGACTGTGGAAAGGCAGCATGTCATGATAGAAGCATGGAATAGAGGAAGGCACTTATGTTGAGGTATCCTGGAAGCAGAGGGAGAGAGAGAGAGAGAGAGAGAGAGAGAGGGAGAACAGCAACAGATAGAAACAGAGACAGACATAGAGACAGAGGCCAGAGTCCCAATATCTCCTTCAGTGGGGTAAACTGATAACCTAATCATCTTATACAGGGAAAAGATTACTGTGGGAATATTTTTAAAAATTCTGTTATTTTAAATTTGTAAATAGCATTCTTGAATATGTATCTCTGTATAGCTTTTCTTACATGGTGGTTTCTCAACTGGTTGTGTTTATAACTTATTATAGCCTATAGAGGTTAACCTTTTACTAATTCAAGTAAAGTGTTTTTATATCCCTTTACCTGCTTTCATTTATAATATAACTTCCTTAAGAATTTTGGTGTTTTTTTTTTTTTTGGTATGGTCTGAATGTTTGCATCCATCTCATTTGTTTTTTTCTCTTTATTCTTCTCAAATTCATTTGTTGAAATCCCATCACCATGCTGATGACATTAGGATGTACAACCTTTGGCAGGTGATTAGGTCATGAGGGTGGAGATTCCTGAGTGGGATTAGTGAGTTTATAAAGTAAGGTCTAGAAAGCTCATTTGTGCATTCTGTCATGTAAGCACATAGCTGAAAGATGCTGTCTATAAACCAAAAAGTTGGACCTCACCAATAGTAAATCAGTGGCATTCTGATCTTGTACCTCCCAACTTTTGGAACTGTAAGAAATAAATTTCTGTTGCTTATAATACTTTTTCTTTTTGAGACAAAGTGTCACTCTGTAGTTCAGATTGGCCTTGACCTCACTGTAGCACAGGCTGGTCTTGAATGTGCTGCAATCCTCCTGTCTCAGCCTCTCAATCTGGGATTACAGGTGTGCACTGCCATGCCTGGCTCAGTACTTGTCTTTTTTATATTAGCCAAAACTGATTAAAATGCTCTTCATACTTTCAGTACCATATTTCAAGTATTATAATATTTTCATTAGCAATTAAATGTAATTTGGCAAATTGAATATGAAAAGGAAAATCTAACATTTACCTATATTTTTATTCTGTTTTTTTCCTTCTTGATATTGTAAGCCTCACTTTTTACATCTTTTCTGTTTAGAGAACTTCATTCCACCATTTTGCGGGGGGCAAGTCTGCTGGCACAGATGCTCTTGGCTTTCCTCATGTGAGAATGTCTTCATTTTCACTTCCTTCTTAGTATTAGATGCCTTCTCATCACTGAAGAAAAAAATACTTGACATCTGAGATTTAAAGTTCTTTTGTCAAATTTGGGATATTAAAAGCTATTACTTCCTTAATATTGTTTCTTCCCTACCTTCTTTCTTGTCTTCTTCTGAGATTTTGGTGATTCAGATACTAATCTGTTCATTGTTTCAGCACGTTTTCTCACCATTGTTCAGCTATGACAATGGCTTTGTGTTTACTGATCTATCTATCTCCTCTGTTGTTCCATTAAGACTATACTTTGAATTTTTTATTTAGAAATTTTCCACTTGGTTCTTTGTTCTACCTTCTATTTCTTTGCTGATACTGTCTATTTTCTCATTTGTTTTAAAGATGCTTGTTGAACAATTTTCATAATGGCTGCCTTAGGACCTTTGTCAGGTTAATTTGAAATCTGTGTCATCTTAATTTTGATTTCTGAGTATCATTTTTAATGATGTTGAACCAGTCATGGTTCATGTACAACATGATTTTTCTATTGGATGTCTATAGATATTTTGGATGTTTTCATATGAAACTGTGTTTCTTATTTTCATCTTCTTTTGGCTGTTTTCTCTGTAGGAAGATACCGTTAGGTGAACAGTTCAGGTTCTCTGTTTAGTCTCCATTGACACTTGAGGAAGTTTGGGCCTCCTTATGTTTGCTGTGTGGGGCAGGATTTCTAGCTCTCCACTGGGCCTCTCCACAGGGCCTCTACCCTGGCTAACAAGTTACAGTGGCTTCTTAATGTCCTACACACTGCCTCATTGACACCTTGTGGGAATACAGATGACCTCAGTACCACAGAGTGGTATTGAAAATCCTGACTTTCCATGAAATTTCCCCTGTCACAGTCCTGGTGGGAACAGGTTGGGGATGACTGCTGACAGACTGGTAAGATATCTTGACTGACATCAACGGGGTGGCACCACAGATTTTTTTGTGGTATTTGCTGTGAAGATCAATTGTGTTGTTTAATTCCATTTATTGACGTGATTGGATAAGGTGGTACTCAGAAATGTGGTCCCTGACTCAATGCACTATGTTTGAGTTGATAGGCTGTGTAAAACAGATTGTTCTCCCAATGTGAGTGGTACCATCCAATCAGTTAGGAGTTTAAATAAAATAAAATTTGGAGATCTTGTGAGCAAAAGTCCTCTTGCCATATTGCCTTCAAGTTGAGATGTAACTCTTTCCCTGTCTCAGACTCACACTTTAATCATCAGCTACCCATGGGGTCCCAATGTGCCAGCTTTGGGACTGAAGCTACACTATCCACTCTCCTGTTTCTCCAGCTTGTGAACTGCCAATTGTGGATGTGTCAGCCTTGAATGAGCCAATGCCTTGCAATAAATATATACACATTTTCTGGGTTCTTTCCCTGGAGAACCCTGACTAATACAATAGTTATTACCTGAACATATTTTTGTCTTACTGATCTGCTTTTTTCTGTTTCTTTGGCTAAAGAGAACAGGCTTTTGCTGGAACATGTTCTATATGGACTTGTTGGAATTTCTGGGTTGATGGCTTCTTAAATTACATATCTACAATATATAAGGCAAAGAATACCTATGAAAGTTATCACCATACTGCCTCTTGTATCACTAAATTCCCAACCACCATGCTTTCTTTTCTACCTTGCAGTCTTCTTGTATATGTTTTATAAAAGTGCCAAGTGTACTAGTGGAAGAAATAGGGGGAAGTATATCTATCTCATTTTCCTTGGAGTCAAAGTCTTTGTGACTTCTTTTAAAGCATGTTATCCAAATTAATAAATTGGATACATCAATTGAAGTTAGATTTAATTATTATATTTAATTTTAGACAAATCTGGAGTCCTTTTAAGGAGAAGAAATTGATGTTATGTGGTTACAAAACATCTTAAGTGTCCTTTGTGACCTGACACTATCTAATGCATTGTTGAAAATATACTGAATACTTTTGAATTCTTGCTGTTTAATGTGTTCCTTCTTGGATGTACAATTATCATTCTCTTCATACATTTTTGATCATTTATTGATGTAATCAACTCAGTGAAACAAGTCCAACAAAAGCCTGTATTCTTTACCCAAAGGAACAGAAAAAATATTCCTGGAAATTTTCATCCAATAAGATTTTACACAGTATCTTTCCATCCATACCCAGCTTGAAAGATCACAATGAAAACAATAGAACTAGAAAAAAAACATAAAAATTGTCTATAGACATTCCACAATAAAATAGCCACTCATCCAGGGAGACCTAGAAGTCTGGTTACCTCTTACCAACTTCCAAGCAGTGTCCCAAGTCCCACGTAACACAAAGTGAAAGAATATTGACTAGATAAGAACAGGATAATTTGCAAACAGGTGCTATAATACAGAAGTCAGTGAATAAGTTTTGCTCGAATTTTAGTAAGTATTTCTGTAAGAATATACACTCACTTGTCAGAGGCAAGGTTCTAGCATATACTTCTTTTTTCACATATTCTGTCTTTCCATGAAATGATCTGAAACACGTGATTTCAGTCTGGAAGCAAAAATCTTCTGTAGAGGCCTAGCTTCCAGAGATACAAAATCAAGTCTTCATGTATCTTTTCCTTAGAAGGTGAAAACCAGTGCTTCATTGCTTCTTGTCAGTTGCAAAGTGTTAATTGGTATTAGTTGAAGGCAGATCATCTTGGCCTATGTTAATACTATGTTCCTGTTCTTTTTGCCATGGAGAAAACACTGTAGTAATTGAAAGGCAGCTCCACAACTTCCCAGATAGGAATGAGAAAACTATTGCTAATTTGCTCAGTGTCACACCTGCTTTGTTCTTCATTAGACCAAGGGAAAAAGTCAAAGCTCTCAGGTATACACAGGGGAAAGCGGTGTGCGTGGTCCCAGCTGTTCTCAGGCAACCCACAGGCATAGTATAGTCCTTTCCACACTCAAAACCTTCATGGTAAAATGTGATCATTTCCTCCTTGATATAGTCTTTCCTTGTGGGTTTATGCTAAGCCCATTAATTTATTCATTCACTCAAAAATATTACTGCACACACCCAAGATGCGACAAGCACTATTCTAGGCACTAAAAACATAGCCATGAGAAAAGAGAAAAGGCTCCTCTCTTTAATGAATAACTAAGAAGACACATATATTATGTAATATATAGCGAGGAAGTAATAATAGGAAGACACAAATATTACGTAATTTCAGTTATTAATAAGAGCTACAAAGAAGTGAAAAGCAGAGTAGGTGATAATGATGAGGCAGGAATCCTATTTTAGATGGAGTGACCATGGTGGCCTCCAGGAAAGATGCCATTTGAGAAGAGACCTGAATGAAGTAGGAAGCAAGTGATGAAAAGTTATAGAGGTAAAGATTGCATAATGAAACAAGCAGGTACAAAACCCCAAATTCCTGGCTGTGTTTGAAACATGTCCAGGTCAGAACAATGTTCCTTTCTACCAGGTTAAGAAACTGACATACCTCAGCCTGTGCTTTAGCAAGATGTGCATCACACACACACACACACACACACACACCAGTGCCTACACACAGAAGCTGGTAATCCTGGGTACAGCATATTGTCATATTTCTTATCTGTTATATCTTGACTTCCAGACATATAAATTTAATAATACTATGTGCTTTTAATATTACTAAGTATTGTTCAGTTTCCATATGTAACTGTTACAAAGATCATTCTAATTTATGAACACCGCCAGAGTCAGGAAGTGAAATGGGAAGAGTTGCAAGATAAACACTCTGAGAAACAACTTTCATTATACAAGAATCAATTGTATTCATGCTTTCTGAGCAAAAGGATTTGACAAGTTAATTAGCCTTTTTTTTTAAGTCAAAGAGTTTCCATGTCTCATACCCACACTCGCTGCCTTCTCAAGCTGTGGGTCAACACAACAAACCTCAAACTTACCACTTAGACATAATTGCCTTTTGTTTTGAACATATAGTGCAAGAGACATGGAGATGTGGTTCCCTGGAACCTGGACACAGGAATCATGAGGGCAGCTATTCACGAATTTTATTTAAAAATTTGAGAGTCATTAATTACAATTTGCCTTATTAACAGACAATTTTGACTAAAAACCCTAACCTTTGAAGCATTTTAATCTTTTAATTTTATTTGTATTAAATATCTAATTTGTACAATAGTAATTAAAGCAGTTGTCTGATTTTTAGTTATCTAAAAACCACAGATCATACCTTCATACTTTTTTTTTTGGTCATTTGAAAGGTAAGTTTTCCGTCCAACCATGGAGGGGCTCAAGGCACAGCACACAAAGGCAGTCTGCCCTCTCTCTCGGTAAGCAGCGTAGACCTGAGCTGGGAGGAGAACCAGCAGCCCAAGAGCTCCTGACCATGGAGAGACTCAAGGTGCAGCACACAAAGTCAGTTTGCCCGCCCTCCCAGTAGGGGCCCCTGGCATGAGGCAGGAGAAGAATCACTCAGCAGCTCCCATGAGCCTACCAGCCCTACCAGCGAGGGCTGAGAATCAAACACCACCACCACCACAACCACCACCCCACCAATCCCATTAGCAAGTGAGAGCCAGAGATCTAGACATCTCTTGAGAGGTTGACCATATGCAATGTAGTAAATAGGGGGGATTTCCTTCTACCATCTCTTTAAAGGCAAAAATTATTATCACTGTTTTGCTTTGCTCTGATTAATAATATTGCTCTATTCAATGGTCTGCTTTGATAAGTTCTAGAATGTTCTGTATTTCCTTTGATTTGGCTATACCTGATTGAAAGAACAACTGTTGTGAAGATAACGGGATATACTGTGGTGCCTATTACTGTTATGTCAGTAACCTGTTGAGGGTTTCTGTACCAATTTCACTGCAGTGTCTCAGTTGGCTTTGTTCCTTCTTGTTCTGTTGTATTTTGCTACCTTCAAAATAATAAAAATAAAAAATTAAAATAAATACAAAATAAAAAGTAAATAACAACAAAACATATCACTAAGGTACTGAGCAAGCTGAAACATGATATAACTAAACAGATATTGGACTTGAAAAGCAAAAGGAGGAAAAGAAAGTGCTCTAAAAGATATAACTGCATGTATGTTTAAGTGTGTAGGATTGATAACCATGTTGCTAAGTTTTTGTTGGATCATTGAACAGAACTGTTTGCAGCCTCACTGTTTGAATGTCCACCTTGTATGTTTTAATTTTGTAACTTAAACAACTATATCTAGAAGACAATATGTAATTTATCAACTAATGATTTCTTACTGTTTATTTTTTTCTTTTTCTTTGAAATTCTGTATTGTTTCTTCCCTTTTTTTCTGTTTTGCTTTTTTTTCTCTTTAAATAAAATAAAAAATTTAAAAAGGTAAGTTTACCAAAATTGGGGAATAAAACATATTTTATTTAATATTACATAAGTTTGATTTATAACTTTTAATGTTTAGATATTTTGGACATGGTCTTTGACTTTCAGCCTTTCCCTGGGTCCCACAGTGAGAGGAATGCCTGGATCCATGACTGTGGAAACCTGACTGCTTCATATGGAGTCCAGAGGACCATGACAAGACATTTGGGTTTGATGCCAAGTTTGTTGGTAGCCATTAAATGGTTCTGAGCTGGGGGGTGGTCAGCTGGAAGCCCTTTCTGACTTTGCAGGTCCAGTGTAACTTTTATTTGTTGGGAACTAAGTGATAAGATCAAAGATTTCTTCACCCCTACCACTTTCAAATATAATTACTGGATCTGGTAAGTATGTCATAGAAATTCTCGGACACCAACACATTCAGTGAGCAGTCTGGCTCACCTAGCACATGGGTCTGAGCCCAAGTAAAGAATTTAACTTGGCCACAATGTCCCTTTGGGAGGCCTTGGCTTTTTTTAAAATGAATAGAACAGATTGATTTTCCAGGAAGACAATATGTTGCACTCAGAAAGTAGATTTTCTGCAGTCAGACTGTTTGCTCCTCCACTTGCTAGCTGTATGACTTTGGACAATTTACTTGACCTCTCTTTGTCCCTAAGAAGGTTAATAAAATATCTGCCTCATAGGATTGTTATAATGATTTAATGAAATAAACTACATGCAAAATTTAGAACAGGACCAAGTACATATTAAACACTTAAAGTATATTATTTATCATTATTCTCATCCTCCTGGCTATCAAGTGAAAGTGCAAATTTCAGTTCTTTGAATTTTATTGTTTTTCTTTAACTGAACAATTCATGAAGAAGTAGATTTCCACATTTGGCAGTATTCAGGCAGGGACTGGATAATTATCTTTGTGGAGGATTGTAGAAGTAATCACAGCCTAAGAGCAGAATTGAATTTCATAAGCTCTCTCTAGTGTCAAGATTCTATGTTTCTTACTATGAAATTCAGCCTCCTGTGGCTGCCTAAACCTTGCAGAGTGTAATTTCATTGAAGAAATTAGAATGACTCACACAAAGCAGATAACATTGAATGAGAATACATTCTTGTCAGGGGTACTGAAGATCAGTGGATCAGTGGAATGGTCCATATAGTAAGCAGACTGGAAAATTTTCAGTAGAATTTTCCTAGATTTATAAAAGGAAGATTCACTGGTTGGGTAGAGAAAAAGGAAGAGAGTGATCCAGAAATGTCTATGTCATGGCCTCCAAACTGACCTATTGTCAAACTGCTTTAAGAACTGTTCTTTCTTGTAGCTCTCTTGAGGACAGAGACATGGGCTTTGATGGACATCTGTGGACAGTAGGCAGAACATAGAGGTGGGGTGAACTTACACTGGGGTTTAGACTATTCATCATTACCAATGTTCTAGGAAACTGGTTGAGATCCATTATTGATAGTGTAACATAGAACCATGCTATACAGGGTATGGTCCAAGGGCCAGCAGCTTTGGTGTGTTAGGCATGGAGCATCTGCAGACCTACTGAACCAAGATCCTCATTTTAATAAGAGCCTCAGGTAAGTTTCTGCACATGACAATGTGAGAAATACTTTTACATCTCCAATCTGGCAGGACTGGAACAGATTTTACTTGGGAGGGTTTGATACTCAGATATCCAACTAAACAACAATCTTCAGAGAAAAAGAGAGGTAGAGAGAGAGAGAGAGAGAGAGAGAGAGAAAGAGAGAGAGAGAGGAAGGAGAGAGACAGACAAACACAGACAGACACAGACGCAGACACAGATACAGACACACAGAGAGAGTCTTGGTATCTGTATTTCTGAGCCTACAATTTTTAAAATTTAGAAGCAAATATGCCTAATCAGACTTGGGAATCACTGCTCTGGGGGAAATACAGGTATAACCTAGACTCTCCATGCTCACAGACTCAGCAACTAATGTAAAACTGTGGCAAATGTATAAGAAAATGTTCAACCTCAATGATTATAGGGACCTAGGAGAGTCACACTAGTTCCCCAAAGCTCTGAGAAATACTTTTAATAGGTCTTGGCAAGGGATTTTACTCATTTGTACAGGGAGGTATTAAAATACCTACCTCAGGGACTTGTTAAGTACCCCCCCACCAATAAACAAAGATTTTGAGTCTTGCTAATGATGAAAAGTTGGACAGAGATGTTGCCCTTCTACTTGGAATGGTCTTCCTTCAGACATTCACATGACTGCACTCCTTTAGCATTTTAATCAAATATGATTTCATTCTACTGAGAATTTTCCCTATATATCTCACTCAAAATAGTACACCTTGCCCTGGCTCCATCCTGTCTTTATCCTTTCTCTCTAGTTTTTATTTTCCTTTCTACCATTTATGCTTGCTTGACATTTTAGCTATCTATTGGTATTGATCTTCATTATCTACCAAAATTTAAGGTCCACAAAGGAGAGACTTTTTCTTTTCACTAGGATATCCTCATTGTTAGAACAATGCCAGCCATACAGTAGGCATCAGTAAATATTTATTGGATAACTGAATTAATAAGTGTATCCTGATGCTTACATTTCTTGACTCCTCAAGTATTCTTCATGAAACACTAGTCAGTCTCTTCTGTATTGCTTCATGTGTCACCTTCTAATGACATTTTCCTTACAGATTCTTCCTACTCTAAAGAGATTAATGATCTCTGTCTTGTGCTTCCTTGGTGGTTTATATAGTATTCTTTCCTCTTATTATTCACCATGTAGTCTGTCTTCTCAACTTCCCTATACATTATGAGCTTCTCAAGAGCAAGGAAGATTTCTAATCCATCTGTATACCATCTTTCTTTGTGTTGACTGAATAAAAATAAGAAAATTTTTCCATCACAAAAGATGAACTCATTCACATGTAAAACAGGTCTTTCTGGTTCCAGATTTATAGCTCTGTGTGTGTGTGTGTGTGTGTGTGTGCGCACGTGCACACGTGCATGCACTTACGTGTGTGGCAAACAACTCTTAATGAGCTCTTGGCTTCTATTCCTTAATTCCAAATCCCAGATCTTGTCCCTCTATCAAATCAAGATGAAAGTCCATGGCCTAAACAATGAAGAGAGATGCCAGTGAGTTTAGAGGACTTCAGGGGAGATCCAACATTGCCAAGTACCCTGTAAAGTCCAGGATCAAAGGGAAGCCAGTGGAATGTTTCCCAAAGCAACACTGCAGCCTCTCTGTCTCCAGGAACGGGGATCAATCAGCATCAATGTTTTAGCAGAACTACTGTGCAATTTGTTAGGGAAGCACAGGAAAAGCAAGTTGATTTCCGTGTGTCCAAGATACTGAACTGAATAGTGAAGCAAAGGAGAAAGGAGCAGGGGAATTTGAATGTCCTCTGCTTGCCATGTTCTTCAGGCACTTGCAGTAAAACCTGATCTTAACAAGTATTTGCTCGGGTTTAGGAAGGTTGCTCCTCTTAGGGCACTAGGGCTTGGCAAGACCATCAAATGTATCGTCCCCACCCACAGTTTGAACGATTGATGCTTATATCAATCTAAAAATTGACCTCACATTGCTTTTGTTTAAAAATGAGACATCTTTCCCACTGGATTGAAAGCTGACCTGTAGTATACTGTTAAAAATCCTTGACATTCTTACTAAAAATTTATATTTAAAAAGACTGTTTCTATCTCAAGTATGATGAAACCAGTGTCCATGATCTTTTTCATGCCACCAGTATTTACTGAATCTCCAGACGCTGGATATATTATAGACAAAAGGCGAGGTTTCTGATTGGTGGGGGACACATTTTAAGGCCAGAAAAAAAAAAAGACCTGCCAATATGGATGTGACAGGGAATAAGATACTGATTTTAAAAATTAAGGAAAGAAAAGAACATTGATGATTAATTCCAAAACTGTAGTCAATTACTGGACTTCTATTTATATACTTGCCATATAAAAACATTTCCTATCTTGCAATCTCTAAACATATCCCAAATGCAAGTCATAAAACAAGCCGATGTTAAGTCTGGGAGGAAGGTACAGCCTGTGTCCTCATTGCTTGTAAGTGATCTGTTGAAAACTCAGTTGCTGTTTCCCATTTAATTAATTCTGATGAGCTATTGATGTACCACAACTGTTTGCCCTAATAATGAGCTCCAAAATTAGAATGGCTACAACCCACTTAGACAGCTGCCACAGAAAATAAGCATTTGAAAATGATCTTGGTCAAGGCACTGGGGTAGAAATCTCTGTAGTTCAGCAGCAAATTCAGATGATTATGTCACTTGAGTTTTATTTTTCATTTCAAGCATAGTTAACATACCAGCCGTAATGACTGCTAGAGCTGTTACTAGCTGTGGAGTTGAGACTGCTACTTCGTATCAGTACAGCAAGGATAAACATGCAGCCTGAAGTGTGCTAATCGTGGAGTCGATATAGCAGCATTCATTGAACAATTTAGGTCAGTTCCTTGCAATATTTAATTAGACTAATATATCTGTTTGCAATTAATAGCAGATGTGACAAGCTAATGTGTCCATGTACAGACAAATTAACCTCTGCCCATCAGCTGCTAGGATCTGTGAGAAAGCTGCCATGTTTTACTTCTATCCATCCAAGTCTAAATAAAACTGCAGGATAATTATAAACGTAAATGTTAATAGAAAATATAGTTCACATGAAGCACATTGTCTATAGGAAACCATTTTTCAGAAAGGTTGTCAGACATTAACAATCACAACAAGAATAAACATTTGTGTTATCCTTTACTTTATATTTTTGAAAAACAAATTTTACTTTTTAGTGCATTTTTAAGTTCACTGCAAATGCACAGATTACCCACATATCCCATCTCTAAGAATACATAGTCCTCCCAAAGTCCAAGAGTGGTATATTTGATATACTTGAACTTTATACTGACATAGTGTTTATGCAAAGTCCATATTTAACATTAGGGTTCACTCTAATAATCTTGGGAAAATTTATAATAGCAGGCCTCCATCCTTATGGTATCACATACAGTAGTTCCACTCCCCTAAAAGTTCTTTTTGCTCCACCCATTCTTCCTTTCCTACCTACAACCTTTGTCAAACACTGTTTTTTAAAAATTATCACTGCAGTTTTGCCTTTTCCAAAATGTCATATTGTTGGCATAATACAGCATGTATCCTTTCACACTGGCTTCTTTCATTTAGTATTATAATTTTAATGTTCTCCTGCATCTTTTCATTGAGAAAAAACCCAGTTTTTTTCTTGTCATTGAATAATATTCTATTGCTTGGATATATCACAGTTTATTTATCCATTCACCTGCTGAAGGTCATCCTGGTTACTTCCAAGTTTGACTATGAAAAAAGCCTTCTATAAACATCCATGTGCAGGTTTTGGTTTGGACATGAATGTTCAACTTCTTTGTATAAACATCATGGACTAGGATTGCTGGACTTCATAAGAAAGAGAATGTTTGGTTTTGTCAGAAACCACCAAACCATCTCTCAAGGTGTCTGTGTCACTTTGCATTCTCATCTAGTGATGGGTGAGAGTTCCTGTGCTACACAACTTCACCAGCATTTGGTGGTGTCAGTGTGTTACATGTGGAGCCATTGTGCATAGTGATAAAATTATGGGGCTATTCTATTTCCTTTCTGTATTTCCATGGGTGATCCAGAGCCCCAGGGCACTTATGAAACATCAAAGTAACTTGCATCTTTGAGATTTCACAGGGCCACCAGGATTTGGTAACACCAAATATATGATGTAGACCATCTTTTCATATGCTTATTTGCAATTTGTCAATGAGGTGTCAATTAAGTTCTGATCCATGTTTTAATCAGGTTGCTTGTTTTATTGTTAAGTCCCATTACACTTCATAAAATATGGCCACATACGTTGTACTTTTAGTTACCTGTTAATAGAAATGATTCTGTTACTGTTCAACTACTGTAAAGGAGGTTTCTCAGCTCCTAAGTTTGGGGTTTAAATCAATAAATTTTACATTAATTCCTCAAAGCATAAATTTCTGTAACGTACCTGATGTAACCCTCACTTTCCCATTTCAATAAATTGATGTTACCCACTCTGAAGGAGAACATAGAAGACATTTTCAAACTTCCAAAATTTTTACAGAACAGTAATTTAGAAATAAAAGGATTCTGGTTGGGAAGGTCAAACGTACCACTCCACTGCTGCCATGGCTAATTTTCCCAGCTAACCTTCAGAAGGGTCACTGGCCTGCATTCATGGGGACAATTTCCAGAGTGTCCCCCAGCTGAGCCATCTAGTCTTTTAAAAGTAAGCTAAGAATTAGGATTTAGTCCATAGGTTTGTATTTGGCCAGGAGGCCAAAATGATTGCAGGTGGTGTGTAAATGATCGTTTGTCACAGGGGACATTTGGCTCAGAGTCATAGAGAGTCTTAAAAATGTGGTATCAGGACATCACACTTCCCTTCCTAACTTTGAGCTAAACCCAGGTCTCACAATTCTCCCAGCAACTCTCACAACTTTAGTGCAATTTTCAGCAGCTGTTCCAGGGACCCTTGCATTGCTCAGGAGACAAAGTGATATGCTAAATGTCCTATTTGTCTCCACAGACTCAGTGCCATACTGCCTCTCCATTGAACAGTGATTGAAAGTCAGCAGTGCAAAAGTAGTACTGAGAAAAAGATTCTGTCATTGGAAACCCCCCCACAAGTCAAAACGCCTGCCATGTAAAGAAGCTCATCTTGAGGCATCAGAAACATCAGAGGGACATGGGAGACGGGAAAACACAAAATAGATAAAGCCCCTGGGATTATTTAATCCAAGAAGAGAAAGAAATGGGCTGCTTAATGTCTCTTTAAATATAGGATGGGTTATTATTCAGGAGCTGTATCCAGATGTATGAACATTCCTCTGCTGAGGATAGAGCAAAAAACAATGGGCTTAGCTAGAGCAAGGAAAAATATATATGTACAAGGAGGGGCTTCCTGACACTTGTGGTTATAAAGCATTATAATGGGATACTAGAGAAGCTGTCATCTACTTCCCCACAGAATTTTAAGAACACGACAGACACCTCTTGGTAAAAATGGTTTAGATAAAACCTCCCTGGAGGTTGGAGGATGGATCAGATGACTTCTCAGGGGCCCTTTAAGTTCTATGTGTTTATCATTTTAAAACTAGACTACAATGCTCTTTCAGATAAGCCCTATCTGGTAAACTATAAGCTATATCATTTTTTTCCTCCATCCTCCACTCCCTGTCCAATTTTATTTTCTGTTTATACCTTGCTTTGCTGATGCCTGCTTGACACCTGCTCTTTGGATATTGTGCTCACATTGCTGTGTGGTGCTACATTATGAGGTACGCAAACACTATTAAAGATGGATGGGACATTTGCAAGGGCAGAGGCAAGATGGTTTTTCAGTACTTTGTATAAAGGCACCATAGACTCTCTGCACTTGGAAACACAGTCTCTAACAAAGCATGTGTGATTTTAACAGCTCTTTTGCATTAACAGTCTTAGTTCAAGATTTCAAGATGTTTATCTTCATGGTTAGAAAATTCTTATCCTATTATATGTAGTTTGCTTTCCTCTGAAGTCACATCTCCCATTTATGTACAAAGTCATTTTGAGCATTTTGTGCAAGAGGAGACCGGAGGTGGCTGTCACCAGATTTGTCCTCTATCACACAAGGCAAACCTGAGAGCACGTGAATGGTGCTTCACACGGTGAAGAGCTCTTCTGAAACCCTACCGTACATTTCCAGTTCCATATGGTTGCAGTCTTCTACAATTCAGGATTTAACAAATGCATGTTGGTTTTTCAGGACATACCCAGACAATATAAGGGTGAAAGTTAAGAGTCTGAAATTTACAAAGCCAATAAATTAGTTTAGGTCACCTGAGATTTGTTCAGTTAAAATCATTTCAAAAATAATTCAATATCTAAGCTGACTGCCAGGAGGAGAAACCTCACTATATTAAAAAGAATCAACAAAACCATGAGTTCTAAATTTAAATAAAACTATTGACATGCAAGATGCATACTACTCACATAAACAGCAATGCATCTACAATAGCTAACATAGTTTATAAAATAAAAAAATACTTTTACTTATGAAACAGCAGATAAAAACTTCTTTGTGATGTACATAGATGTATATAAGGAGTATCATCTTTTAAAAATATTTTGGTTAAATTTATTTTGAGCTGTCATTTGATAAGGTGTAGGAAAAATTCTGGAGCTATTCTATTTCCTCTCTGTATTTCCCAGAGAGGAGACCAGAGTTCTGGGCACTTCTGAGACATCAAAGCATCAAATGGAAGCTGTCGGTGCTTGGTATCAGGTAGTGTCCATGCTAGCATATACCCAGGGCAGGGTGCATACTCCCTGGGGCAGAGGAAGGGGGAAATATATTATGTTCCCAAATATTCAACGTTTAGATATTTGCAACTAAGATAAATTGAAGAACAAGCTATCTGTTTCAAAACTTTCTTTTAATATTGTCATATCTGCCATTTGCTATAAAGGTTATGTTGAAACACAGAAGCTCTGTATGGATTCCCCTTTCTCTCTTTGCTCTGTGTATCCTTTCCCAGAGTTGAGTAAGCAGCTAAACACACCCGCTGTGTTGCCAGTGGGTAACAGAAACAGAGAGGTTTTCAGTTCACCGTTGAGAGGTTACATTTGTCAACCAAGGTCACACAACTGAGCAGCAGAAGTAGGCTCTCAGCCTATATATGATTGAGCTGTACTGCCTTTTGTAGTAAGCACTAATAAATGGCAGTTTCAGTATTTAAAATGAAGATGAAATAGTGATCACTGGTCTTTTACATTTCCTCCTACCCAAAAAAGACGGGCTAGCCATCAAAACAGGAAGAGATGAAAGGAAGACAAAAGGAAAAATATTTAGTCTGACATTGATTAGCTCATCACTGAAATTTAACAAAATATGAAAAAAATAGAAATCATAATAGAAAACAATAATAGAAAATGGAGAGTCCCAGGAGCCCAACATGGCTTCTCTCATCTCTTTTTTGACCACACAGACCTTGGAATAATACAGATGGTAGATAGAGGCCATTATAGTCAAACGGGGTCCTGCATCTATAACCTTTTGTTATTTAGCTACATTTATAAAAGTCTAGAAGTAATCTAAGTTTCATAATTTTCAAAACTGAAAAGCTTCAAGTGGAATCTTCTGGTAGGAAGATACCTCTGAATATCAGCGTATGCGTGAGCCACTCCTGAAGACCAAGTAGAAGAGAATGACCCCCTTGGATGAGTCTCTTTTTACCCATAAGACTATAGATGAGTCTCAGTGGTGGCATCTACCATGTGAGATACTGAATACAAGCACCTGTGATGGTGTGGGAGTGCTATAATTGTTTAAAATTTAATAGATTGATTTCTAATTCCCATTGCTTAGATTCAGACAGGAATACCACAAGGTACATTTTTAAACTAATACATTATTAATAAACGTTATTCAAAGTTCTTGACAGATATCCTACTAAATCTTTTAATTCCATAAAGTTTCTATTATTAACTTTGTTTTACAGATGGAGAAATGGAAGTGCAGAAAGGTTCAGTAATTTGCCCAATGTCATATATTTAGAGGAGAACCCAGGCTACCTGCTTCTAGGACCTACTCTCTTAAAGCAATTTATAAATTATTTTTCTTGTTTGACATGTGACTTTTTTTTTGGTGACATATTAGAAAGTTGCATAAGAGGACATAGAAAAATTAAAAATAAAAAGCACTTGTAATCCCATAACCAACAAGTAATTATCAATATTTTAGTGTGTTTCTTCCTAATCTTCTAAATTTAAAATCAGAGTAGTCACATGAATATTTTTCTGTATTTTTCAACTTTTAAAAATTATAATTGATGTATAATAAACTACACATATATTTAAGGTACATAAGTTAATGAATTTTGGTATATGCACACACCTGTGAAACAACCATTACAACAAATATATAAATATTTCCATCAATCCTAAAGGTTCCCCAGGTCTCCTTGTAGCTCATCTCTCACTGGAGTTCCATTGTCTGCTCTCTGACACTACAGATTATATATATACAAATTTCACTTGATTTTGAGGTTCATCTAGATACTAATAGTTCACTCCATTTTGTTACTAAAAATTGTTCAATGATCTGGATTGGCCATAATTTGCTAATCTATTCACCTATTGATGGACAATTGAGTTCAAAAATTATAATTATTACAGATGAAATTACTATATGTGATTGCATACAAATTTTGTTTAGGACTCATACTTCCATTTCTCTTCAGGTCAGTATACATTGGTGGCACATTTGATTACATAATGTATGGCATTTAACATTTTAAGAAATTGCCAAATAAATTTCTAAAATGTTTACCATTTTATATTACCACTTAGCAGTTGCAAATCATAAATATTTATATGGGTCAACATTTTAATGTTGATCATTCTACAAAATGTGAATTAGTATCTCACTGGGGTTTGAACTTGCACTTCCGTGGTCTCTAACGATCTGAAACATTTTTAATTGTTCTTATTGGCTATTTTATATATTATATAAAATGTCTATTTTACTCTTTTTTAAAACATTGAGGTATTTGCCTTCTTATTTAGTTCTTAAGAGTTCTTTATATGCCCTTTGTCTGATGTATGTGCTACACATATTGCCTTCTATTCTGTGATTTCTCTTTTTTTATCTTCTCAACAGTGTCTCCTAAAAAGCAGATGCTATAAATTTTGATCAGTTGGATTTATCAAATTGTTCCTCCATTGGACATGTGTGTAGTACAAAAGAAAATTTTACCTGCCCTAAATGCTACAAAATTTTTTCTTCTCTATTTTCTTTAGATCTCTGATAAATTTTGAAATGATTTTCATGTATGGCATTTAGTAAGGGTCAATATTAATTTTTTCCATGTATGGATATTCATTTTGTCCAAAATCAGTTATTGAAAATGTTTTCATTTTTTCCATTACATTGCTTTGGCATCTTTTTAAAAAATCAATTTAACGTATACGTATTAGTCTATTTCTGAACTCTCTATTCCAATGACTAAATGTCTCATTTTTCTCTGGTATCACCTACCTCAATTAGAGTAGTTTTGTAGCAAGTCTTGTAGTCAGGAGGGTAAGTCTTCTTTCTCCATTCTTCCTAAATATCATTTTGGTTTTCTAAGTCTTTTGCATTTCTATATACATTTTAGAATCAGCTTGTCAATTTCTATAAAAGTATAAAGGCCTACTAGAATTTTGGTTTGGATTCTGTTGTACTTGTAGATCAATTTGGGAAAAACTGACATCTTAAATATTCCTATTTGAGCCACATAACAATGCTATTTATATAGGCAACTCATGGTTCCAAAAGTTAAGTAACTTAAGTATGCAAAATTTTTCATCCATCCATTTATTTTTATTTTTAACTTACGTATGAAAACTCATGCATTCATTCATTTGAAATTAAAGTGTTTACCAGGTTCCCTTCTAAGGATACAGCATTAAACAAAGATGCAAATTATATGTTCTTCTGGAGCCTACAGTATACCATTTAGTCATAATCCTAGTCCTTTTCCCTTTACCTACATTGGCTCACTCCATGTTCTGCCACTATTAAACTTGTCTTGTCCTAAGAATTTGAAAATCTTTTTCTCAAAAAAAGTAAGACGGAGCTGTTTTCACAAAAACATGTTAACTTTATTCCTAGATGACTGTTACAGACAGAAAGCTAAAGTTTCTTACTTGTTCACCTTTCAACAAATATATTTGTTCAGCTTCCAACAAATAGTATTTGCCAGTTAATATTTTAAAAAGCTGAATATATAAAAAAAAAAACTAAGGCCCAGGGATGCTTTATAACTTTTTAAAAGACCAACAGGTAGTGAGTGGTAGAACCTGGATTCAAATCTAGATTTGGTTAATACAAATTAATTAATTTTTCTTTCCAGTAAGTATGGTTGCCTCACAACCTTGTAGATACAAATATTCCAATACATGTGCATAACCTCAGAGTCTTACAGGAAAAGTACATTTGTAAATTAAGCAGGCTGTTATGCCTGCTGTGAAAAAAAGCCAGTAAGTGACCTCTGTTGTGCTTTTTTAGAACACGTGTTCTTTTACAGCAGAGTTCCTTAGATAATCCTCAAAGGGAGTCAAGGAACCCTTTGAGAACACAGGCAAAGGTTTTGTGCATGCATATATGTACTTTCTGGGGTACAAAGTTTTGCAGTTTGCATACTTCTTAAGGTGGCCCTGCCTCATCTGAAAAAAACAATCATCACTCTACCAAATAAAAGCCTACCTTTTGGCCTCCTAGCTTGCAACACAGCAATCTAATTAATCAATAAATATTTTCTTATTGTGCACAAACAGAGAAAATCTTGGCCAGCACTTATTACCACCTAAGTAAGCAGTGTAAAGTACTAATTGAGGGGAGGGGGAACAGAGACAGAGACACACAAAGAGGGGACACATTAACAGGTGAGGAGAGTAGGGGTGTCATAGGTCCTTAGGGTCACCTTATGGAAATGGGAAGAGAACTGAAACCTAAAAGAATGAATGGTTCCAGGATTTTGTGCTCAGCAATAAAGAAGAATGAAAACTCTGTCCCTGGGGTCTGGATCAGTATCAGTGGGTACTCAGGCAGCTGTGGCCACCAGATTACCATTAAATGTAACTTGCCTGTTATTATACTATTCAGTCATCAGCATTCAGCTGGTACCAGAGCATGAAGGGAAAAAGGAAAGTTACATTGAAGGGAGGATAAAAGGAACACAGCAAGGAAAAAATAAAAATGCCTTGAGTCTATTTTGCAGACTCAAACCCACTAATCGATCTTTCTGACTCCAAGTCAAGCTAACACAGGACATAATACACACCCAGATATGTAGTAGCACATACACATTTAGATATAATCTGGCCATGGGAAAAGAAGTCACTAAGTCTGGTGGCCCAAGAAATGACCTATCAAGCCTCATCTCAATGACCAAGTCTGAGTCAGACTCTGAGTCTGACTTTTATTCTATATGGATGCTAAATATGTCCATTCACCAGAACCAAACAGGCACCCTTGATATTTAAAGCAGGCTTTCTATTTTTAGCTTGTTGCTGAACATCTGTCGGCCTTTCTCCTTAACAGCTTGCTCTGTAGAAGAGAAGGAGAAAAGCGATGTAAAATCATTTTGTTGTTCAATACCGTGATTAGTTTTCTCAAGTTGACAGCCAGCCTTAACAAGATTCTCCTCTTTGGGAAAGGTTCTTTTGATGGATGGTGTCCCTGTGGCTCTAAACTGGATAGCAGAAGCAAGCGGATGTGCATTCTGTAGTGAAAGAGTCTTTTTGCTAACTTAGGTGCAATTAATAAAACCCCTTACCTCATATGCCCCAAAGTGTATGTCCAAGAGAACAGCCCTTTCTGAACCTGAACTTGGATACAGTAAATAACCTTGAAGATCAGCCAACTTTAATAAGTCACAATGTATTTTGGAAGCAAATAAAAACTTTCCAAATCTCAATTACAAAATAAAAATAAGATCAAATGGCATGCTTCCCACCAAAACAGAGGAATGGTGCACTTGTGGAGAAATGCAGCAATCCAGACATGAATATAGTTGATAAACTGTGAAAAAATCAACACCCAACCAATTGTCTCAGGAAATAACCTGGTTTTTCTCATTCAGAAGCCTGAAAAGAATTAGATTTGACTAACCTCAAATGTCTCTGTAACAATATTCCACATGCCAGTGGAGTGAAGCACTTTTCTTTTGTCAGTTTGCCCTTTGCCCTTTGAGTCACCTAAACAGGATCAGTGACAAATTCGCTTTGCTAGTCTGTTAGAGTCAAGCTGAGTGGTTGTGTCTTGAGAGGCAATGTGGGAAACTCACCTAAGATGTCAGCCTGGCAAGATTACATTTAAGATTTTAGAGATAAAAACAATACCTAAAGGCCGAAAGACAAAACTTTAAAAACGGAGGAAAAAAATCTTCTGTATTTCTATCTCTGTATTACTATTATATATATTCCATCTTGTGAGATTTACAGCTGTATGGGTGGACAATCCAAATCTAATTTGAAAGGATTTTGTTAGCAAGCAAAACTCCTGCAGTTTTTAGAAATATAAATGTTTCTTAGATTTTTCCATTTGAAAACAAGCATGGATATGATGGCATGGCTTCAATACAACTAATTATAAAAATATTTAGACATAAAATTTGAAACAGAAAGATTACACATACATAAGTTTCTTAATAATGACAGCATGTTTAGCTACACAATATAATCGAGTATGGAGCAAAAACAGTTACTGAGGAATTAAAAGGAATTCATGGTTAGGTTATCTCACACTGAGAATGCCTGATGCCATGGTTTCGGGAAAATGATCTGAGAATCCCGCTGCATATCATCACAACCTATCACATGTCACAGAATCCCTATTGTATGCCGAAAATGTTCTATTAGGAATACTAAAGCTCTGCTGTCTTATTTCAGGTAATCTTCTGTTCACTGAGGGCAAAATCTTTAGACAGTTAGGCAAGCTTTTTCTTCTCTAGCCTCCAAATCTCAGAATCAGAGCATATCTGATAAGAGAGACACCTTATCTTCATTCAAAATTGTTCTAACTGAGCAATAAGTTGAGCAGCAAGTTGTGCTCATCAGCTTTCTTCCACTGGGACAAAACACTTAGCATACAAAACTAAAGGGAAAAAGGTATCTGGGCTGACAGTTTGAGCCATGGTTGGCTGGATCTGTTGCAGAAAGATTAGAAAAGAAGGGTATGGTGGAAGAAAGCTGCTCACCTCATGGCTGCTAGGAAACACAGAAAAGGGGACAAGCCAGAGAGAAAGGAAGGGCTAAGGATAAGAATGCTATCTTCTAGGTCACACTGCTACTGACCTCTTTCAATTAGGCCCTATGTCCTACAAGCGTATCCAGCTATGAACTCATCAACAGATTAATCCACAGATGAATATAAAGCCCCTGTGATCTAATCATCTTCCAAAACCCCACCTCTGAACACACAAGATTTGGGGGATGTTTTTGATCCAAAGCCTAACACAAGCGTTATCACCAGTATACAATGGAATACTTTTAGAACAAATTGGCTGGCTCTGACACCCTATGTGCGGTATCCATTCAGACTGTCTTTCCATTATAAACCAAATGTGTTATGTTTTACATTTTGAAATACAGCTTAAGGACACATTTCATCATTTGCCACATACAGGGCTTTGAACTAGATAAGTACAACTATTCCCTTCAACCTCACAATAACAACTACAAAAAAGTAGTAGCAATCATTTGAATAAAATATATATACTTGTCTAAGTGATCCCAGAACTCCGGTTGTTCCTCTGTAGTTGAATGCCTTGTCTTAACCTTGCCTTTCCAAAAGATATGGGTCACAGACATGGACAGCCACCTTAAGAAGTATGCTCACTCAAGTCTTTACTTACCCTTAGCTATATCAGAAAGTTTTCCCCTGTGGTGACTCATTTTCTACCAGGACAGCTCTTCTCAATGTAATCCAGAGACCGTACAAACAGAAATATTGGCCAGCTAATAAGGAAAACATCAAGGTTAACAGCTGTCAGACTGATGAGAAAAACATGTTTAATAGGTTGAACATGCATACTTCTTTTCAGTGCTGGAGATCAAACTCAAGGCCTCATGCATACTAGGTAAGCAAGCATTGTACTACTAAGCTATAGTCTCAGTGCCAGAAGTCCAGATCTTTGAAAAAAGCCATTCACTTTTATAGTGTGTGAATCATAATCAGAAAATTTTAAATAGCATGTGACTTCTACATTGGCTCTCAGTTTGAACTGCCAAAGGAGCTTTTTTTCGGAAGTTTTTGACAGTTTTATCAAGGTATAATTGATATACAAAAAATAAAAGACTATTTAGTGAATAGTCACTGAGTTTAGACATATGGTGAATTTTTACCTGGAAAAATCATCACCATAGTCAAGGTAAAGCACCACCACCTCCAAAATTTCTTGTGCCTCACTCCACCATTTTGTGATAATAACACCCAGAGCTTGTTATAAGCTCTAAATTCTTAACAAGTGTTTAGAATTATTAAATGCTATACACTGACAAAAACAAAATGAAACAAAATTTCCACTTAATAAAATATTTATGCACTGCCTGACAAAAAGTCTTTGTCAAGAAGGTAGATAATTGGAAATGGATGAGGTGAAAGGGATGAGGGAGCATACTGCACATATCCTGAGTAGCAGGCATTTTTTAAGTGATTGAGAATGAATTGTTTAACATCTCATTGTTGTGCACATTCAGGTAGGCGTTATTGATTCAACTTGCTATCAATATCAGCTTTAAAAATAGACAACTGACTGGGTTCTATTCAACTATAGGTAGAGAAAAATCTCTCATGAAGATAAGAAGCAACAAATTGATCATAGTTGATTTGCTTAATTTTTCTACCAATGGATACGAGTAAATCAAATTGGTAGTTATATTTTGATGAAAGGTCTATCTTTTCTTATTGTAAAAATGCAGTTATTTTTGATAGAAATGTCATCATTGTTTGGTTTTATGCAATGCTCAGTGCTGTTTGAGGGAGATGTTCAGTGAAGCTCTTCAGAGAGAAAAAGCAGCTGTGTTCAGCATCTAGAATTGAAATTATCCCAACAGTGTTGACTCTCTGCTTCTATAACCAGTGAATGTGAACTTTTGTATGGCATAATTTCTTACACAAAGGATGATGTACAAAACAAAGAGATTAATGAAAGGAAACCTATTAATATTCACTTGAAATCAATAATATATAATTTAAAGGAGAGAATAAAACGCTAGTCTATTAAGGCTTGCTGTTTCACTTTAAAAAGAGAATGCTTTAGAATTTTCTTTTATGCTCCTCAACTTTCACATCTTGCATTGAAGGAGTTTTTTCATTTTCTCTGTGGTGATATAATCAAAGGAGAACTGTATGAGAAGCCTGATAATTTCAGAGTGTTCATTTCAAACCATTAAAGCTGAATTGCATAATTTTTTTCCTAAAGATTGTAGCTCTCCAAAAATGAACAGATGAAAGGTCTCGGCTCTCAAGAATACTTGCTCATCCACTTATACAAATAACATATAATAACATGCATTCTAAGACTACTTATTTTTCCTTTACTATCTCAAAACAGTACGAATTGATGCAGTCTAGATCAGCTCTTAAGTCTTTCTACTGCTTGCCCATCTATTGCTGGGTCAGCACTAGAGGTTTAAAAAGCTGCATTACTGCCCCAGTATTACCCAACAATGATCATCATATGAAATTAGATTCTCCATCAAAAACAAAATTTTTGTGGCTGAAATTATAATTCTTGGTGCAGGCCTCTAGCTCAAGCATCAACATTGATGCAAAATTGATGAAACTTCCAAGTGAAATTGCATTGTTTGATCTTCACAGCCCTGGAATAACATAGCCTAAAGCTACAGTTTCTGTAAACTTACTTTGCACAAACGACTTAGCCAGTACGGTTGTATTGACATAGAGTGTCCATGAATGACATTAGAGCTACTTAGAAAAAAGACAAAATAACAGCAAAAGAATGCAGCAACTGGTTCTGAAAATTACCTTTTTCCAGTGAAGCTCTCTGAAAAATTACCTTTTTCTGCTGAATCTCACTCAAAAATTACCTTTTCCAACTGAAGCTCTCTCAAAGTGCCTTGATGTTAAGCAATATAGTTTTAAGTTGAAAATGTCATAAGGCCATGAAAAGAAATTGATAGAAAATTTCAGGGTTCCTTGTTGATATTTGAAGCAGCCTGTGGATTTTTGTTCTTTAACACAGATCTGCTCTGCTGTGCTACCACTTTGATTTCTGTATTGCCAAAAACAGCATGTTCCTAGGCTTAATGGCTTCAGAGAGAAGAGTATGAAGGTGATTTAGTTATTGCTGCTGAGGTTCTGTTACCAGTAGGAAATTGGTCAACAAATGTTTTCAAAATCCTCTCCATTCACCATGGAACTTTTAAAAGTGAAGTAAATAAAATTTTGAAGTTTCTTTATCCTTTAAAAGAAACTATAATTCTATGTACTACAATATCCTTTTAGAAATTATGCACTTGCTGGGAGATTTTCTTCCTTTTGAAAATCTTTCTTTTCTTAACAGTTTTTATTGCTTCAATCAAAAGAGGCAAAGAAGGCATCATATGCCTTAGAAGAAGCATTGAGCTGGACTCCCAGAGAACTGAGTGTTAGCTTTGAATCTGTCCCTTGCAGAAGAATGACCCTGGGCGAGTCTGTGGAATAAGGAAATGGACAGGACGATGCTGGAGCCTCCTGCCGGCTTGAACACTTAGGTTTTTTAGCTCAGATTTGGAGACAAAATGTCTTAACAGTTAGCATTTTGTTATTAGCACTGTTACTAAGAGAAAAGTCATAGGAGATGAGTGTGTGTGTGTGTGTGTGTGTGTGTGTGTGTAAAACAAAGAAATACTTTCCGATCTGGGATGCTTCCCATATGATCTCTAACAGTCATAGAGGAATATCACAATGGGACAGAGCCAGTTACAGCACCTGGGAAACTGTCAAAATAACTCTTGCCTGCCAGATAAATATAATTTTTCTCTATTTTGCTTGTTTTCTTCTTTCTTTTCCTCTGTCACCAGCCTGTCTGCCTATTCACCTTTCTTTCAGCCTCAGTTCTTCTCTGCCCCATCTCTTTGGTCTTTTCCCTTTTCTTCCTATGTTTACTATGAAGCCTTTTAAGTTCTCCTTAACTTCTCTTAAAAGAACTCCCTGGTATGTGTAAACATCATATCATCTCCCTAGTGTGAGAAGCTGAAAGAAATATATATATATATATATATATATATATATAATTTAAATATATAATTATATATAAATACATATATATATATAAATATATGTAGAGATAGATAGTTAAGATAGTTATTCTACTAATTTCTCTTAGTTCATTGAAAAGGAAGGTTTATGCAAATAGTGTTTGGACAATTAAATGCAGGTATCTTGTTCTCTGAATAATTTAAAGATAACAATATGCAATGTATTAACCATTGTTACCCTCTAATTATCTTGTTTTGAAACTTTGTTTTATTTTTTTCTTTTTAAAATTAAAAAAGAACTCTCTGGTAGAACTGAAGATTAAAGCTTCTATGAGCTGCAATAGTTTTTCAGTTCATGAAGTAATTAGAATTGGAAGTATACTGATTAATCATTTCAACTAAGTGCTTAATCTTTAATATTGACTAAAATCAAAGTTCTGCCAAAGTTGAGGTAAAAAAAATTGAAATATGAGACGGCCTATATTTTATATTTTTCAGTGTGAAGACAGAATGTACAAATATGGATGGAAGAAAGCAAGAAATGACCTCCTCTCTCTTTCCCTTGCCTTCCCCTCCTTCCTTCCTGACATTCCTTTTATATAGGGTTAGAATAACTTGTTTTGGGTTGCTTTCAGTGTTCAAAGTTTCCGTTGCCCCATTCTTACTGATTTCATGTTACTTTGTTAAATATGTAGAACAGCAAAGTAGTTTCAACCATACAAATATATATGTATGTTTATGTTCAAGTATATTATTTGCAGGCCCTGCTCATCAAATTGAGAACCAAAAATCAAAAACACTCTAATAGCCACAAACACACTTAGTATCCAGGTCTTGAAATTAGAGCTCATTAGATAGATGGCTGATTTGTAACTGGGCAGGATAGATACAAGAGGATTCTAGAACATCTTGTTATATCAGAGGGCAAGAAAGGGAAGGAGGAGGGTGAGGAAAGGAGAAAGAGCAAGAGGTGGAAGAAGATAGAGAAGAAAGAGAAAGAAAAGAAATGAAAGGAAAAAGAAATAAGGAAAGAAACAAAACAACTGTAGAATAAGGACTCTTGCCTATAGTAAAATGTCAAATTCTGACTAGTCAATGTGGATGAGTGTTATGAAAGCAAACATTTTGCAGCCATCATAAAAAGAAAAACTATACCAGGAGCTGGTCATTAACTGATATAATATTGGTCTGCCTTCACTTATGATTTGAAGGTTTGGAAGTTTGGTTGGCTTATAGTTTAAAGAGGATTCAGTCTATATATAGACTGGCTCCAAACAAAAACATCATAGTAAAAGAACTGGTGGAGGAATGCTGTTGACCTCATGGCACCCGGAGGCAGAGCACAGAGGAAGGGTACCAACCTCTAATTCACTGAAGGGCATAGCTCCCCCAGGACCCACTCACTTTTCCCAGAGTCTCTTAATCCAGTCAAGATGACAATTAAGCTTAACTACCACAAATACTAAATCAGGGAAGAAACTCGGCAAGGAGGATGACATTCACATGCCTTTAAAACATTTTCTAACAGGCTGTGTTTTTAGTTGCTACAGGGAAAGTCAGTAATAACATTATAGTGAGTATATTCATGACAAATATCAGGCGAACCAAAAAAGAAGAATATCCTATTTAAAGAGTAAAAGGGGAAATATATCCTTCAAAAAGTCAAGGCTATCCTTTCAGGTTACTCGCAGCTCTTCTTTTCAGCTAGAAACCTTGGATTTTAGTTACCCCATCAGGCTGTACAATTCTGTGCCTCTGTGATTAGGCCCACATTTCTGGGGGCAAATGGCAGGACAGAGGGAGGAGTTTGCTCCACCACACTGGGACGGCAGTTAGACCTGTCAGAGAAGAAAGGCCTCGCTGCTCTGAGTGTCTGCTCCTTGGGGGCACTCACTGCAGTCTCTGTCACGCTTGCTAAGAGGCTGTTGAGGACCAGGAGGTGAAAGGACAGGGGGAAAATAGAGCAAAAAAGTAAATGTCTTACTTTCTCAGGCAATCAGGAGTTTTTCCTGTTCTGAGTCAAAACTAGAGAACTACTGCTAAAGTTTGCTCCTGTTCAACTGAAGACTGTTTCTGAGTTTGAAGTTGTGTCCAGTTTAGGCAGGGAGATGTGGAAGGCAGAAATGGTAAACTCACTGTCAGTGAGGTGACATTTCAAATTCTGTTCTTCTTCCCTGAGCTGCTACTATTTACTTTCCAGCACCCTTAAATAGCTGATTCAGGCATTTCTGTGCAGGTTTTATAGGTGTAGACAGAAGGAAAAAGATAAGAAAGTACTCTTTTTTCATCTTTCTCACAACTTGAAATGACTTATATATCTTTATGTTTTGATTTTTAATTTCGTTAATTATGATCAGAATACACTGTAATAATCCAATCTTTTAAATTTTACTGATGTTTTTGGGGCCCAGCAAATGGCCTTTCTTGGTAAACACTTAACATGCCCTTGAAAAATAATGTATTGTAAATTTGTTGTGTTATGCTCTGTAAATGTGAATTAGGTAAAACTAGTTGACAGGGTTACTCATATTTTTTCTATATATTTATGGAATTTTTTTGTTCATCTGTTCCTGGAAGAACTGGGTTGGAAGATACATCTATTACTCTCTTTGAAATTTTCTCACTTTTTGTTTTACGTATTTTGAAAAGTCCTCATTATAATCTTTCTGTCTTCTTGATGGGTTGAATCTTTTTAAATATAAAGTATCCTCTTTGTCTTCAGTGTTACTCCCTGTTTTAAAATATATTTCCTAATGTTTTGGTTTTTTTGTACCTTTACTTCTTAAAAAATTCTTTCTTTTTATTTAAAGAGCATCTCTCATAGACATACTACATTTGTGTCTTGGTTTTTCATCAAATCTGGCAATGTTATTCTTATATTTGGAATGTTTAAGCCACTTACCTTTAAAATAACTGATATGGTTTGATTACAAATAGTATGTTTTCCATTTGTCTCATTTATGTAGTTCTTTATTTTTCCTTTCCTATTTTCTGTGTTTAATCACAGATATTTTGGCATTCTAATTTAAGATGCAGTTTTGAGTTTTATGTCTACATTATGTACGTAGGTGTGTATACTGAGGTTGAGCTCAGGTTCCCCACATACTAGGCAAGTATCATATCACTGAGTTGTGAATTTTTAGAGTAAAAATAGATGAACACATGATATAATCCCCTAATAATTTGTCATTAGCTGTCCTTTTAGCTTTGCTTTCTATCAGCTCCTTTTTGTCCTCTCTCTGAGTCCTATACTTCTTCACTTTAAACTTTGCATTATGACATTTTACCACCACACCTTATAGATGTCATAATATAGTCATAAACACAAATGAAATTAAAATCTAGTCTGTACAGCTAGCAATACACATTTGAAAACATGACACAGGAAGCAAGTGTGGATCAAGGATCTTAAAACTCCCCCCAGCTTCTACCAATTTATTTACTACTGATTTTAGTAGGAAGTATTCACAGGCTATTGCAGCACATTTTTTTTGCAGGGTATACATAATGGGAAAGTGCATCTCTTGTATTTAGTGGAGTCATGTAATAATGAATAAAAATAGAAATAGCTAGTTAAGGCTTTTGAAATTAAGTTGATTAAGGCTTTTTACTTTCAAGGGTACATTCTGATCATAAAAGATCCTGAATTTCTTTGTGTTTAGTATATTCCCCAAAACATATGGAAGGTCATGTGGATCTGCAAAGCCACAGAATAAAAAACAACAGTTGGAGGTAGAGAAAAAAATCCAGACATGATCAAGACAAAGATATTTCTCGTATTCACTTTTATGTCTTACAAACAATGGCTCTTCTACCAAAGATCTTTGCACTTACACTGGTTTTATCCATTTTTGTCCTTGATTCTCCCTACTCTGTGAACACCCTCATAGCATTTATTGCAGTTCAAAAAAAGAGAAAGAAGAAACAAAGGACAGATAGAGAGGAGAAGGAAAGACACTATGTCTTGTTTAATTAAAAAGGAATACTTTTTAAAAACATTTTTAATATCTCTGAAATAAAACTACCTAATGACCTCTTGTCTGTTACAGTGACACCTATGTAGCAATTACCACATAGTTGTCACTGCCTGCAAGTACTCGCTCATTGCAAGTAGCATGCTTAAATGACTGAAGACTCACTTGAAGCCCATTTTACAAAGGAACATAAAACCTGGCTATTGTCTGAAAACCCCTGTTGTTATTCTCTTGTAATTTTAAAAATAGTTCAACATCAGAGTTTATAGCAGGTTGGAAGAAAATTCCAGAGATAACAACTGAGCATTCTTTATAAGAAATGCTGTGTTAACAATGCTGTTGATAGAACATTATAGAAATAAATACTAACATTGAATTTTAAAAGTTAAATAAGTAATTTAACAATATTCCTCCCATGTATAGATATATGCAGAAGTTTAATAAAACTTTAGCTGATTCATTTTACTTATACATTCCACTGGGAATATTCACAAGAGTAGAATATCACTTTTAAAAATATATTCTGTATCCAAATAAGATTTTTTAAGATCTTGAAATATATAGAATAAAATTCTATATTTATAGAAGATATTTGGTTAGTTTGCAAATGGCTTTTATGTGTTACGAACAATGGTGAGACAGACAAAATGAAATATGCAAATAGTATCAGTTTATGATTATTGTTTTAAAAAATTAACAATAAGAGAAATTTTACAAAGCTATTGTAATTTAGTGGACCTTTAAATCATGCAAGTTCTGCTAAATAAGAAAAATTCTCTTATGCAAATAATTTCTGTTACTATTTCCAGTACCAAATTTTATTGAACCAAGTGAGTCAGAAAATAATCTTTTTGAGGATAGATAAATGCTTATAATGGTTTGAGTGAATGAAAAATATCTCAACTTTGCTAACATTGTTGGATGCTCAAGAGGGTGACATGACAGCTAAAAAATACTATCATTATTTCAGCTGTTAAATATTTTGAACTGTTCTCATTTAATGCAAAAAGCCATATAATCATCATGGCATGTACCTTGCTGAATTCCTCCTATTTTTAATTTAGTGAGAAAAACACATGACAAACACTTTCCCACAGTAAACACTCACATTAGTAGAATAGACACATGTTCTGGTTTAAGCAGTCATAAACATAACAGCTCTGAGTGTTGGTAGAAAGAAATGTATTAAGATAGTAATTAAAGGGTCTTTTGAGCAAGAATAAAAATTTAGACACCACTTATATTTAACATAAGTATTTGGCACTAAATTAAGATAAGCCATCTGGACATAGGTACTCAGGCAATTTGTTTCTTAAAGTAATTAATTATGATTGTTTTTCTCTGCAACCTTAACTAGCCACGAGTTTCCAAAACATGCTTAACTGGCATTATTAAAAGCCCAGATATAGTCTGTTGCTTCTTACTGTGGTAGAGAAAGAAAAACTCAATTTAAATTTCATGCCATAAACAATTAGAAAATTATATGTAATGATTGTCTGACATTGAGTAGTAGATAATTCAAAATGTGATTTCCAAGACAGAAAGAAGCAAGAAAACACAATACAATCACTCTGGCTAACTGCTTGGAGCCAATTTTTAGACTATGGGGACCAAGAGAAAGAACTCTATTAGAGCCCAAAAGATAGCACTGAGGTGAAGTTGAGAAAACAGGAAATTCAGGAAGGCTGAAAAGCCAGAAAGTAGGAAGAAACATGTAGAAAAACAGCTTCAGAAATCAGTATATGGATCAATAATTATGTCTTGATAATTGCTAGGCCATGTGTGCATAGACCAAAGTTTCACAAAACTGGCCAAGCCACCAGCAGTGTTGTAAGCTGGAAAATTCTGAGATTCCATACAGGGCAGTGGAAATGTTCAACCTTCAAACAAAGCAGAACCCTTGATGATCACTTGTGATATTCACAGAAGACTCCATTTGGTGTCATACGTTGATGAAGGGAAGCATTATCCCTAGAGTGAAAAATATACCATGACTACCATAGGAGAGCTTAAAAGTAAACCTAACAGAAGTGGAACAGGTTTTAAATAGCTTGGTCCACCTGCAAGTAACTTCACCTGTTCATACGGAATCCACTCTTTTGGGAATGAGAAAACAACCAAATGTAAAACTTGCAATGTTGCAGTATTTAGTAAAAAATTAATAGAACATTCCAACAGAGACTTTTAGAGATGAAAATTAGAAATAAAAATTATGCTTTAAATATGGCAGAAGAATTATAATTGTGCTTGATGACATAAAAATAAAAACTATTCAATTAAAACATATAAAAATATAGAATAAAATAAACAGCATCAGTGATCTATGTGACAACATAATATGGAATAAGGAAGCATGAAATTACATAAAATATTTGGAAAAATAATCAAAATGGTTTCAATTTTAATAAAAATTATAAAGTCACAGGTCCGGGAAGTCAAACATACTAAGCACAATGAACAAAGAAAGCCACAAGGCAAATAATAATCTTTTTTTTTTTTTCTTTTTGATACCAGGGATCAAACTCATGACCTAGAACTTGCCAGGCAGGTGCTTACACCATTGAGCTAAATCCCTGGCTCCAGCAAATAATAATCTAATTAATGATCACCAGAAAAAAAAATATTAAAAGTATGCAGAGAAGAGTCAGGTACCAAAAAGATGCAAAGCTAAGAATGAATACAGATTACTTGAGAGAAAATATACAAAGTAGAACATAATGTATGAACAACTTTGAAGTGATAAAATAAATGTTGAGCAAACGCAATTTAAAAATTAAGGCTAAAAACATTTTAAGACACACAAAAGTGGGCTGGGGATTTAGCTCAGTTGCGCAAATGTTTGCCTGCTAAGCATGAGGTCATGAGTTCGATCCCTGGTTAAAAAAAAACCACACACACACACACACAGAAAAAAGATACACAAAAGCTGAGAGGATTTATCAGGAGCAGGCTTGCACTGCAAAAATGTTAAGGTAAATTATTCAGGCTAAAGTAAAATGATGTAAATGGAAGTATGTTTTCATACAAAAATTTTAAAAATATAATTGTGAATAGTTGAGTAAATATAAGTTTTTTCTCATATTAAATTTCAAATGATAATAGCTAAAGCAAAGATAAGAATAATATGAGGTATATGGCACATATATAGTAGAATATATGACAGTAACATCACACAATCCAACAAAAGAGAAATTAAAATAAACTGTGGTAAGGGCCTTCAATTTTATGAACATGATATATACTTATTTTTTTTAAATTTTGATCACTTAAAGATATAAATCCAAGAGTAATACAATAATTATGGATATACTAACAATGGACCAATCCCTGTGACAAAATAAGTTACTAAAAATGCTTAATCAAGGAAAGGTAAGAAGAGGAAAACATGAATGAAGAATATGCAGAAGTAAAAGAAAAAGGGAAATGGCAACTGCAGACTCAATCATATCATGCTAGCACAGATAGAAACATTGTGGATACTGTTGGATTAAATCAAAAGGCAAGGTCCATCTATTGTACCTACAAGGACACAGATAAGATAATATAAAATATGAAAAAAAATTTTCCATACAAACAATAGACATAAGAAAGATGAATTATAACTATCATTATCAAAGTAGACTTCAGAAAAATGAGTTTCTCCAGTAAGAGATAAAGAAAAGCATTTCAGAATGATAAAGTAGACAAATTACCAATAAAGTCATAATTCTGAGTATATATGTACACAATAACAGAACTTCAAACTATACAACTCCAAAAATTTACAGAATTGTACAGAAAATGCACAATTATCACTAAAGTTTTCAAGGTTACTCTCTCAAGTAACAGGCCAAAATTCAGTAAGAATATAGAATTCGTAAGCAGCGCTGTCAGGCAGGTGGGCTAATCAGCATGCATTCAACACCCTGCCCAACAATAGCACACAAGCTTCTCAAGTACACACGGAACATTCATCAAGACAGGCTACATACAGGGCTGTAAGATGAATGTCAGGAGATCTATATGACTTAAAGTTATACAGAACATTTTTTATGTCCTCAATAAAATAAATTTGAAATCTATGGAAAGACATCTAGAAAATTCCAAATATTTGAAAATTAAATGTCATATATTTAAATAATTCACGCATCCAGAAACAATGTCAAGGGAAATGAAAAGATGTTTTAACTGAATGAAGACAAATTATAATGCATCAAAATTTCTGCCATATGCTTAAAACAAAGCACAATGGGAAATTTGCAGCTTTAAAGTTTTGTATAAAGGAAGAAATTACTAACTCATCCATCTTCAGAAGTGAGAAAAGAAGAACTAATTAAACTCAAGTAAGTAGAAAGAATCAAAGTAATAAACAAATTCCATGAAATAAAAAATAGACAAAATATACGAATTCAATAAAACCAAAAACTCTTCTTTGAAAAAAATTGAGAAAAATTATGAACATCTAGTAAGCATCTCTTAAGAAACATAAAGCTAAGACTTGTAATTACCTGGATCCTAATTATCCTGCTTTCAAGAGCCAAGAAAAACTAGTAAAAAGTATTCATATTGAAAAGAGATAAACATTTCTGTTCATAAATGACAAAAAAGTTGTAAAAACCATACAGAATCCAAAAACATATAAACAAGCTACCAAAACTAAGAAGTATACTAGCAAAATTATAGAATAAAAATTCAATTTAAAAAGATCAAAATTATTTTTATTTAATAAAATAATTATTTTTATATTTGAGTACCAGGTATAAAGTAATACTAGAAAATGAATATGGAATTTTAGAAATACCATTTATGATAAGATCAAAGGTATGAAATACATAGTGATAAATTTAACAATTTATCTGAATACTGACAACTACAATTCATTTCTAACAGTTACTAAAGAGTAACTAAGTAGATAGTTTGTTTCTGTGGGTTGAAAGATTCAATATTATTAAGATATCAGTTTCCTCAAATTTATCTACATATTCAATGCAATCCCAATCCCACTGGCAGCAACCTTTAAAAAACTAACAAATTTTATTGTATGTGGACATACAAATGAAAAGAAATTAGAATACCATGTGAACAAAGGCAAATAAGTCATGAAAATACTACAAGATTTGAGACACTATGAAGTCACATAAAGATAGACAAAGAGATCAAGAATAGGATATACAACATTAAAACATCCTATTTATGAGAGTGTAATTTCCCAATAAAGAAACCAAGGACATTTGATCTTTAAAGGATAGTCTTTTCAAAAAATTGTGATGAAAAATTGGATATCTATGTGGGAAATACATACTTCCACACTTCACACAATACACAGATATTGATATGAAATGGTCTAAACATAAACGTTAAAATCTGTAAAATTTATGATAAAATTAAATCACAATCACACACAAATGACTTTCAAAAATACTAAGTTCTACTTCATCAAAATTTAAAACTTTTACTGTTCAAATGATACTATCAAGAGGATTATAAGGTAGGCCACAGACTGATGGAAAAAATAATACATACCACAGAAATGATCCCTGAAAGTATAGACTTGGGAAATATAGTATAAACACCTTACAAAGAATTTATATTTAGCATTCCGTATAATAATATTGTATAATGAAAAAACCAAAATACAAAAGTGGGCAAAATATTTAATCAGAAACTTTGCAAAATAAGATATATATTCAATTAATAAAAAATTCAACATCATTAGTTATCAGGAAAGTAAAATTTAAAAATATATTCAGATATAACTGTACATCTATTAAAGAATAAATGACAAAGATTGACAGTGTTAAGTGCCGGGAAGGACTCAAACGCGCACATACTGCTGCTTGGAATGTAAAATGGTATAGCTTCTAGGGAGAAAGTTTTGGTAGTTTCCAATAAAGATAAATATGCACTTACCATATAAAACAACAATCCCACTTAAGAGTGTACCTGAGCGAAATAAAAATATATCTCCACACAAACATCTATAGAAAATTTTAGTTTTCTTAATTTTTTAATAGCTGCCATTTGGAGCATCTGTACTGTCCATCTACAGGTTAATGAATATCCACAATGCATTGTATCCATACAAGAAAATACTACTCTACAGTATAAAGAAATGCACTGTGTATGTGCTCCATAACACAGGCACATCTGACAACTGTGCTGACTGAAGAATGATTCAAAGGGCTTATGCCACATGATTACATTCATGTGAGACTTAATAAAAGATATACGTAATTTATACTGACAGAAAGTAGACCAAACCTAGGGCTAGTTGTGTAGGGGTGTTTGGGAGGAACACTAAGTCATTTTTTTTGAGATGATAAAAATGTGAATTTTGATTGTGGCAGTGGTTGCATGACTGTAAGTTTGCAAACTCCTTCCTACTTAATCTAGGTAATGTGGTTTCTACTGTTACTCTTGGATGCTGCAGTATTTCTAAAAAGAAAAGAGAAAGAAGGGAGGAGAGGAGAGGAGAGGAGAGGAGAGGAGAGGAGAGGAGAGGAGAGGGGAGGGGAGGGGAGGGGAGGGGAGGGGAGGGGAAGGGAAGGGAAGGGAAGGGAAGGGAAGAAGGGGAGACTATTTGGCAATCAGGATAGAAACATTTTCAGGAAAGAGAACAGCATTCATCAAACCATTGAAGAATGAGAAAATGTACCACATGTGACAGGCACTGATAATTAGCAGTACAAATTCCTAGATGCACAGAAAATACATATTTTTACATAATGACTATTTTCTTTATAATGTTTCTAGAATGACTTTAGATTTTTTAATACTATTGGAGAAGGGGAATTTTTTTGCTGAAAGTTCTGTCACTTTAACATAAGGGGGAGAGTTATTTTCTGTCTTTAATTATTTTACTGGTATTCAACTTTACCAAATTTAAGTTGAAAAATTCAAAGTCTTGACAATCACTGAAAACACTTAAGGGTGTAACTCTGAGACAGTAAAGGTTCACGTCAAAACTAGAAATACATGCATCCGACAGCCCTATCACTTTCAATACCCGCACAGTAATATCTGCAACCTAGAGAAGAACTGGAGAAACTTCTAATGGGAATTAGAGAATTCATTTTTTTAAAAAAATAACCTACACCTCACAACTTCCATGACCACCAGGGAATCTGACTGCATAAAATTCAGGATATAACATATCATCTCTGGCATCAGAAAGTAAATGATGCAAATATTAGAGAAAGGAACTACAACTAGTAACCAGTCAGGAAAGAATCTGGTTATATGACCAACCTTGACAATAGCCAGAAGAGTAAAAGTGAAAACACTAAGGAGCTGTGTTTGTTTTTTTAAACTGGTAACAAAAAGTCAAAGGTAATTCCAAATGTATTCAAAGGTTCAATGAAGCTATTTTCTGATCTTAGCAGTTGCAGTAAAAATTTAATAACATTTTTAGAAAGAAATCTGGCAGTGTCAAACAAGACCTGTTCCTTATTTTATAGCTCATTTCTGGAAGATTATTCTAAATATATATTTAAACAAAGGAAAATATTTGATTACAAGTTTTTACCATTTTTGTAGTAATAGTTATCTAAAATCTACTATATTGCACAATATAATAATATTAGCTGTAGTTCTCATGCCACACATGAGATGTCTAGATTTATATAAATATATCTTCTCACCTTTTGGCTTTCATCTCCCTACTTCCCCATACTCTCCTTGCCCCAAGTAACTACTATTATATTCTATTTTTTTTCTTATTGGTTAGATTTTTTTTTTTGTTTTAGACTGCATATGGAAGTGAGATATATGGTACTTTTCTTTTTATATCTGGCCTGTTTTACTTAGTATTACCTCCTCTAGATTCACCCATATTGTTATAAATGGTGAGATCTCCTTTGTTTTTAAGACAAAACAGTATTCTATTGCATGTCACAATTTATTTATTCTCTTAATGAACACTAAACTTTTCCTTTCTATATTTTGGTTTTATGAATAGTGTTGTATTGAATGTGGGGCCCCATAGTCTTTAAGAGGTGATGCTCCCATTTTCTTTGGGTATGTACCTGGCAGACAAGTTGCTGGGTCAAAGTTTAGTTCTATTTTTATTTTCTTTAGGAACCCCCCCACTGTGTTCAGGGACAGCTGCACTAATCTACGTTGCTACCCACTGTACACAAAGGTTCTCATTTCTCTACATTTTGGCTCACACTTGTCCTTTAGAAACAGCCAACCTAATGGGTCTGAAGTGATATTGCATTATAATTTTAACTTGCATTTCCTTGATGATTAGTGAAGTGAAACACTTTTTCATATAGCTATTGCCATTTTATGTCTTCCTTAAAGAAATATCTATTCAGGATCTTTATATTACACCATACACAAAACGGTAAGATGCGTTATGTATATATATCAACTCTCCACAATGAACATACTCATTGTGCACTACAAATATGTACTAATAAAAATCAGTTGAAAACCTAAACAAAAAACCTGAAATGATGGAATTTCTAGAAGAAAATATAGGACAAAAGTTTGGTAAAGATTTTTTTTTTTAATTTCACCAGAAGCAAAGGCAACAAAAACAAAAATAAAATCTTCCACATAGCAAAAGAAACAATCAACCAAATGAAAAGGTCATCAATGGATTGATGAAAATATTATTGAACCATATATCAGACAAGTAGTTAATATCTAAAACATATATGGAAGTCACACAATTCAGTGGGAAATAACCCAATTATCCTGGTAGAAATCTTAAAATACAATCTATATTTTTGGATATCAACCCTGAGGGGAGAGTTTATAACTTTCATTCAAAAATCCTAGCTTTGGGACCAGGAATTTAGCTCAGTGGCATAAGCACCTGTCTGGCAAGTGCAAGATCATGAGTTTGATCCCCAATACCCACCCCCAAATCCTAGCTTGAAGAAAAAAGAAAAGAAAAGAAAAAAAACACCTAGCCTGAAGTTCTGATTTTACCACTAAATATATGTACAATATCAATCAGACCACTTAACTTTCTTATGTGTAGAAGAAGGATAATGGTAACATTTCCCCAATTAATGACTTGGTCTGGTTCTAAGCATTACAGGAGGTATCATAACTGAAAGTCTTTTTCAAGCTAAACATTAGTTACTATCATTTGTTAGCTTTCATTGTTTGCACTAAGTTTCTACCACACCAACCTTAGGACTCAGAAACAGTCAATTAGACATTTGGTGACTTTTGTAGAAACCTAAAGAGACTGACCTAACATTGGCATGACTTCAAATCCGTCCAGTCACCCATAGGACATCGAAATGTCCATAAAATTCATTAGGGATTGTCTTAGTCATTTCTCCTCACTGAGACAACATACCCAACACCCACAACTTAAAGGAGAGATTTATTTTGGTTCACATTCTAGTCCATAGTGGCCTGGCTTCAAGACCACTTGGCAGAGGAGCATGGTAGTCAGGAAGCAGAGTAGACAGAGAAACCTTCCAGGCCACACCACCAGTGCAACACCTCTTCCAATCAGACTCCAAATCCTGGCAGTAAATCAGCTGTAAACTCCATAATCCAATCAACTTCCATCTATAAGTACATGATGTTCTAGAGAGAAACTGTAACAGGGATAAAGATAACGAAGGCCTGAACAAAATGCTCAGTTTTCTTTGAGGAAAAATGTGAAGACAAAAAATAAAATCTGGAAAACAGCAAAGAGATCTTTTTTTGATATATGAAGAAGCTGTAATATTGATAACCAAACCTCCCTCAAGTTGATACCTGGCAACAATTCAGAGGTAGGGTCCAAAATAGCTCCCTATAGAAAAGGGTGGTCTTTCTTGGTGTTTCCAAGAATGGCCAAGGCAATGCGCAAATGGTGGCAGATGTGTGTTAGCAGCTAAGCAGGCAAAGGCTCATGGTCAACAGCAAATTATCTGCAAATGCCGAGTCAGTGTTTAAGAGAGGGATTTGGCATCACTCAGGCTCTAATGGTAATGCTTTTTCAACACAGAATTTTTTTTGAAATTTTGTGTGACCTTCTTTCTAAAACTTTGCTCTCTGCCTACTACCTCAAGCGAGGCATTCTATAAACTGACCAATAATCTCAGTATTGCAGTTAAGGTCATAAACAATGAAACCACCATAGTATTTCCAAAAGAATTTTCTTGGCTTGATATTATAATCAATTGCCATCTCAGTCGGCAAACAGATCTGTTCATTCTTGAGGCAAGATTCATGATTTCTGATTTGGTTGCCAAATATTTTCAAAAATTCTAAATTCATTTATTTAGCAAACATTTATATGGCATTTAATGTGTGCCAAGTACTCTTCCAAGCACTAGGCGAATATTCATTCTTTTAATCCAACAGACTGCTCTTCCTGAGGAGTCGCAGTGACAGCCCCACAAAGCGAGTGCTGCAGTAGTAACCCGCTGCATACTAGCAGGAAACAGTGCCTTGTCTAGTCCAGACCAATTGCAGATGATTCCCTACCGTGTGTTCTCTGGGGCTTTGTCCTGATGAGATGTAAATGGCTTCTGCCATGTCCTCAGGGAGCCTGGCCATTAAAAATGTTTTTCTTTACTTGAATTGATCCCACTACGGGCAGTGAGAGGACATTCGCCCACCTTACTCTTTTATCTCATCTCCTTCCCTGGTGCTTTTACCTTTCTGATCCTCATGCCTGACAAGCATATTGTAAGACAGATACTCTTCGTGGTGATACAGATGTCTAGTTTTCAAAAATCTTCAATCAAATTTTAGTCCCTCGAGCCTTCTTTTTCTACTTTCCATTCCTCGGTTAACACCTTTCTAATAATCAGGTGTCCAGAATTGTATCATCTTATCACCTTGCAGGTTCAGTTTCCAGGTGCTGTTTACTGTGACTCTAGGGCTTTTGAGGCACTTCTGCCTGTCACTGGGCAGCTCTGTTTCCAATCATTGATCTCCAGGCACTTAGGTTCTTCCTATTTTAAACTTTAGTTATTTTCTGCTTCAATTTTCCAGGCTCACTGTGTCTCTTCCTATTATTGCTTGTCAATCTGTAGTGCATACAACACTTCTAGGTTTGTAATTACCTGCTAATATAATGCTTCTATTTCTTAATTCTTCAAAATCACTTTCAGAAATTAAGCAATGCCAACAACAGCTAACAACATTGCATTTATAATGATAAAAGAGCTAATATATGCCAGGCAACATGCTAAGCACTTTCATGTATAATCTTAGAGTAAATTACAATCTGTAGGTGCTATTGTCATCCTCTTTTTACAGATAAGGAGATCTGAGGCTTACAAAAATTAAGTAACTACTTTAAGATCACAAAAAATATTAAATAAGCAGACTAGAATTTGAACACATGTGCTAGGTTTAAGCATTAAACCTATATTGTTTCCTCTTAAACTTAAGTCCCACTATAAAAAAGTTTTATTTTATTTCAGTTACTATTTTGAATAATAGAAGGTAAAAGCCTTGATAGTGTAATCATGAAAAGTGTACTTAGTTGTACCAGACAGGATTAAGAGTGTTCCTTCATGAGGACACATCAAAAACAAAAACTAAAAAAGACTTCAGGGATGACCTAGTATAAATATCTTATTTGAAAACTAAGGGCTTTGAGACACAATAAGACAAATGACTCAGTGGTAGAACAGGCTCCTGGGGTTCTTTCCATCCCACAGTCTCACCTCTGTGTTGGGGACGCAGTTCCTGGGAGCCACCTTGTTCCAATCTCTCGGCCTCTGTGGCTCTCTCTGAGCCAGAAGACAGTGCCCACTAGTGCTGCATGTAAACTGTAGGTGAGTGTTTCAATGTGCACCTAGTATTGCCCCTGCCACTGTCCATCTGCCCATCTTCAGTTAGGTGTTGACTAACACTTCCCTTTGTGCTCCTCACTCCATTTCCTCTGCCTGCAGTTTCTCCTCTTTATCTACTTATCTGAAATTATCCATCCTCCAAGGTTCAGGTCACCTCCTACACACTCCCTGAAGCCCTGTCTAATCACCTCAGGCCAAAATGATCTCTCCTACCTCTACAACACTAGAAGTCCTATTTCCCATGCCACTCATTTACCACTTATCATATGCTGCCCTGTATTGTCTGTTGGTATCATTTTGTCTAAGAGCTTGGCTTGCCTTGAGGGCAGATATCATATCTTATTCATCATTGTATCTACCACATTGCTTAGCCTAAGGCCCAGAACAAAATAGGTGTTCCATAAATGTTGATTGATTTATTGTACGTGGAAATGAAAATGACTTCCATGCTTCTATGGTGACCCAAGAAAAGAAAGTGACTTTTCTGAAACCCATGAGATCAACCGAGAATATACTTTTAGCACTCTCAGAAGAAAAAATAATTTGAAGTACTTATAATTATATGAACAAGACTATGTAACAGTGAATAAAAATAGCTTAAAATGCTCAATATGTTATCTGATAGCAGACAGACAAAAACCAAATGATCATTCTATAGATTTAGACATTAAAGACTGTTTTCCATTGAATTTTTATGACTACATTTTAGTCACACAGAATAGTGGATTTCCTTTTGGCATATTAATATGTTTATATAACATATTATGTTTATCCTCCTGCAAAAAAATTGTTATACATCAGACATGCCTTGAAAACTAAATGTTGCTCCTCGTCAGGTTACAAAAACTAAGGAAACCATAATCCTAAAATTCTCAGTATGTAATCTTTTTATTTAGTTGGGTTTGAAAATTCTTGTTGAAATGAGTCAGCTTGTTTTCATGACCTTCCTTGTTATGGTAACATTCTAAAAGTGAGAAGCCAAAGCTCTGAATTTTGCTTGTAGAAAAACTAATCTAAACTCTATTAGATAAGACTTCAATTCAGAAAAAGAAAAAAAAAGCAAGAAAAAAACAAGGGCTTGCTTGCTTTTAATGGTGTCATTGACATATTTTTGTCTTAATATTGATGGAAAGCTTTCGACTATATTTTTCTGATATCTCCATGTCTTTTATCAACAGACCGATTGCTTGGATTGAAGCCTGTTTGGCTGAAGTATATTTTTGTTACCAATCACTCAATAAATTGGATTTTGTTGTTATCTAACACATTTTCCATTTTGTATCATAAAAAAGAGAGACTCCCAAAAGAAGAAGAGATATTTGGAATCAACCCATCTAGCACTTTAATTCTGCAAGAGTTATAGAAGCTAAAAATGATGATGATGTCTATAAGCATACATTTTTCTGGCAACAATTGGTAACATAGTTACTTTTGTCACAAAAAGGGCTGTCACTCAACAATTAGCCTGATTAGCAATACATTTTAAAATGTTTTTAAGATTATTTCCTGAGTGCTATAAAAGATATAACTGCATGAATATTTAAGTGTGTAGGATTGATAACCATACTTTTAAGTTCTTGTTGGATTGTTGAACAGATCTGTTTGCAGTCTCACTGCTTGAATGTCTACTTTGTATGCTCTAATTTTGTAACTTGAACAACTATTTCTAGAAGGATAATATGTACCTTATCAACCAGTGATCTCTTACTGTTTATCCTTTTTTTCCTAAATTCTGTAATATTTCTCCTTTTTTCTGTTTTTTTCTCTTTAAATAAAAAAAAAATTTAAAAAAGATTATTTCCTGGTAGAACCACCTCCTACTCACTTGGGATGCAATACGGGAATAATCACAATCTGGACAATGAATCTCTTTAATAACAAAAACAGGCTTTAAAAGGTGTGGTTGGAATGGCCTGGCTTCTTTCTTCCCTCTATCTAAGCAAGAACAAAGAGTTCACTTCTTTGCTGTAATATGCAATCTGTTATCTCACCAGACTTCCATCTTAAGTGACAATTCTTAGATCATCAAGCAGGTAGAAAGACATTTTTGGACTTTCTGAAGTCACACTATTCATAGGACCAGTTGAAAAATCTAAAAGTGACCTGGTTGCATTTAGATAATACATAAGGATCTGTCTGAGAAATGATCTATCCTTTTCCTGCTCCTGTCCTTTCAGTTGGCAATTTCTTCCCTTGGAAGAATAAAGCAGGGTCAGGTGACCATTGCTAGGAGTAAATTCAGACAGAAGAATTTATGGCCCATTTCACAAATATCTTCTTGATATAAATTCAATCTTTTTCTTTTTGCAATAATGGAAATTGAACCCAGAGCCTTCACTCTGATTTGCAACCCCAAATCTTGTATTGTATTGTATTGTGTTGTGTTGTGTTGTATTGTATTGTATTGTATTGTATTGTATTGTATTGTATTGTACTGTATTGTACTGTATTGTGTTGTATTGCATTTTTTTTGTTTGTTTGTTTGTTTGTTTGTTTTTGAGTCAGAGGTTCAGTAAGTTGCCCAGGTTGGGCTTGAACTTGCAATCTAGCATCAGCCTCCCAGAGTGTTGTAATTACATGCTTGTGACACCATGTCCAGCCTAAATACCTAAACTTTTCCTGACCCAGGCCATGGATTTTCCTCTGTTACTTCCCTAGAAATTAAGCTGGTTGATCTTAAGTCAGCCTTCTACCATCCCTCACTATTAACTTCTCCTGTGTTTCCCAAATCACATTTTGCACCATCTAGAACATATTATAAAGATTATATTAATAGTTTCATGACCTGGTTACCATGCTTTTTCCATAATTCTAAAATAAAATACATGACACCTGTATTATTTCCTTGTCAGTTACAAATTCTTAACTAAATGTAACATATATCTTCACTCAGGAATTATGAAACTGTCTCATATAATTAAAAGAATTAAATTTACATGACTACTACATAATGTGGATTTGCAATCATAATTACTTACAGTTCTCTAGTACAATATAAACTAGTTACTATTTCACATTGATTATTTTACAACTCACAATGATTCCCTGAAATGTGGAAGGTAGCACAATTATGATGATGATGCTCATTTTACAAATAAACTAAAGCACAAGATATGTCACTTGCTCAAGCTCAGTGGTGTTGGCCTTTTTGCCTTTTTTACTTCTTCTATAAGGGAGAAGGGACAGGAAATTAACTTTTGTTGAAGACTTACCATGCACCAGACACCAGGTCAGAAACTTTTTACATATCTTTAGAAACCTGCCCAGATTTCAATCACTAATAGCTAGTCAAATTAAGCTATCTTCTTTTTGTCCCACCCTGAACCTCATGACTGATTATCAGAATCGATACTTCACCAGCATCTTCTAGCACTTCCATCAGATCCACATAGTAAAACCCAATTCACATCACTGTCTGCTGTGGTTTGGATAGGGTTTGTCACTCAAAGTTTCAAGTGTTAGAGGTTTGATCCTAAAAATGGCATCATGAGAAGGTATTGGAACCATTCTGAGATAGGGCCTAGTCTATGGGGGCGCCACCACAGGGTGTTACCTTCAGAAGGGATTGATGCTGGTCTCTTGGAATCAGTTAGTTTTCACCGGAGCAGGTTGTGATAAAGCAAGACCACTCTACATGCCCGTCCCTTTCTGCACGTGGCTGCTTCCTTCTCTCTCTCTTTTTTAATTTTTTTTATTTTTTTGTCATGTTGGGCCACAGCCAGGGGAATAGTGTGATACTGTCTAAACCTTCTGGCCACCAGAATCATAAGCCAACAAACCTCTTTTCTTTATAGGAATATAAAAGAGTCTCAGATACTTTGCTAGGGCAACAGAAAAAGGCTGTCACGAGTACTTTCTATTCTTCTGTATTTAGCGTTAGTTTCTTGCTTGAGAAGGAAAAACAACTATAAATTCAGATCCCCTCAATGCAGTTCTTCCCTACCTCTTTTTAATTGTTGTTGGTGATTCATTCTTAGTTCTCTTCCTCAGGAATTGTCATGAGTTCTGTTGTGCTAAGGATCAGAGTCTCTCCTCATCACAGAAATTAAGCCATCAGTCATAATCTGCCTCAACTTCCAGAATCCCTAACTACAAATTTCAATATAGTAATGACATATATCTCTCTATTCTCTTTCTTCTCTTCATGCTTAGAGGAAAAGTCTCCCTTCCCATTCCAGGAAAAATTCATTTGTTTCTTCATATCTGCCCTGTTCTTGGGATTCTTGGGGATACTCAATTTTTCCAACCATATCCCTTAACAAACAAATCCAAATCTCTCACATTTTGAGGGAAATATATTTCTCAAGACCTCTTTTATTACCATTAATTCATTTTCTCCTCTTTCAACCAAACCAATAAAGCAAACAAACAAACAAAAGACAAACTAGAGTTAATATAGTTTAAATTTGTATTCAACTCACTGATGAGTCATTTTCCTCACATTATTCTTGAAAATTCTTTCCCTAATCTAACTAAACATATCCCCATTGTTAAATGGGGAAACTTATGCAAGGACGTTTGTCTCTTTTGTTTTCCAGGATTGGACAGTTTCATAGACTTTCACAAGCCTAGTATCTCTGTATCTATTAAACAGAGCTATTTATTTATTGTCTCCCTCTCTCTTTACCCTAGTATGCTCCCCTCACCTCCATCTATTTGATATAAAAGATAGTTTTGATGTCTGAAAAATACGGTTGCTGAGTGCAAGAAAGAACCCTAGTGGCATGTTTTGCCATGTGCACTTGGGTGCCCATCGCCTTTCACTGTGCATCTCAGCTGGAGCCAGAACCTCCACTCAGTCAGCAAAGCCATATATCTGTGAATTACTCTCGACATCTCCCTTTCTCCCCCTCTCCAGCAAATCTGTCACTAAGAACTGTTCATTTTTATCTCACAAACTCTTCTAGCAATGTGTCACTTGTTCTTTAGTCCTGCTACCAAGTGCTAGAGTGACCCTTCACAACTTGCTTCCAGACCAATGGTTTTTCACCAAGGCAATTGCTCTCCACAAGACATTTGAGCATCTAAAATCCCACCTGGAGGCAGGGGCTGAGTACTACTCACATAAATGGGTAGATAGTAGTGATACCAAAAAAAAAATCCTCCTTGTGCACAATAGCTTTCCCCAAACCCAAAAAAGAATTAAGTGCTAATAGTGCCACAGCTGAGAAACCTTGATGTACACTGACAACAGCCTCTTTAAGAGCTTTTCTTCCTTCTGTCATATCTCCCTTAACTCTACCATATACTACGTAAGAGAGCAGTTTGTCTAAAACAGAAATCTGTCTGCACACCTCTCCTGCTTGCAATCCTACCACAGTCCCTACTCATCTTGGCTAAGCTCACTCTGAGCAGTTCCTTGCTTGTCATATAACTTCATGCCTCTCTTCACCACTAACTGTCCCACAGTTGTGAAGTATCCCTGAGTCCAGTCACAGGCCACACAGGTGGGGCCTTCCCTCTCTGTTTCTGCCTGTAATGGATCTTGTTCCCCTTCTCTCCCTACTTTACTCCTGTAGCTCTTTCTCACTTTCCAGAATGGGACCCATCTCCTTTAAGAACCTTTTTAGATCTCCTTCCCTAGTAAAGCCCCTTATTTCCAAAATAATTTGTTTGCAAGATGAGTTTAATATCAGGCTTATCATTCTGCATATAAGTTTCTGTTTATCCGACTGTTGCCCTCAGCTTGTACTCCCATTTTAGCTAAACTTCTTGAAGGAGAGTCTCTGAGGATTGTATCTTGTACATATTTTTAGGAAGGCACAGTATAGTTGCATATGAATGTTAACTTACACTGAATAAATGCTGACAAAGTTCTTTCATATATAAAATGCCATTTGATTCTTTGAAATATGTCACAGAATACATTCTGGGGTCAACATAACACTGCTAATTTCACATAGCATTATAGGACTGAGAACTTGAAGTCACTTATGTGGGAGGGACCTGGTTTATAAGTGACAGACATAAGATTGAAACCAAAATTTTTGGTATTATATCCTATGCCCTTTCCAGTACCGCATACCCACACACACACACACACACCCCACATGCAATGCACATATGTTTATGAAGAGATACATGTATATATTTAAATGACATATATGTCTTTTCTAATTATCTAATATATATATTCTCCTTTTGTTATTCTTATAATTCTTGTTTGGTATTCATTGCAATAATAGCTTATCCCAAGGTGCCCTGGAAAGAAGAAGGGATGTAGAGAGTAAGATGATAAAAATTGCCTATGTCATTTGTACTTGGTTTGACTTATTCAAAAGCACCTTTGCACATACCACTCACTCACCCACTCAGAACAGTATAAACAGGTACCTGAGATGCTATTAGACAAGAATGAGACTCATGGACTCCAAGAATACTGTCCCAGGCTTCTAAGAGATAAATGAATACAGGAAATGTGTCTTTATGAAAATACAGTACTTTCGAACAAACTTTCATTCATGCATCAAGCAAACAATGTGACTGCTAATTCGTAAACAATTCAGACCTGCTTAACCCCCTATATTAAGATTTTTTAAATAGATTTTTTTCCTTGCTGTGTGGATTTGCCATGATAGTCATTAGATTAAAAGGTGCAACTCTACAAAATCATCATACTAGAGAGGAATTTTTCAGACCTTTCTGCTTGTACATAGGAATAGACCCACATACAGTATTTCAAGAGGAGAGTTTGAATTTTTTTACACCTGGTCATGTCATAAACTGCAGAGAAAAATCTTCATATGTTTACTCTAATGAATGTGCTAACACATTCGCTCAAAGCCTCTATAACATGTCTTTTACTAACTTTATGCCTTTTAGGATTACTGTCCAGGCTCTATGTAATTTATCATGGACACTTCTTTCTTTAGGTTTTTTAGCTGACTTCAATAGTATATATAATAACCCTGAAGCAAATTGCTGGGTAACTAGTGGAAAATGCTTCATTTCCCAATACCTTTATTTATTATCTTTCCATGAGGTGCACCATGTTGTTTAATATCTTTGTGTTACATATTATTTCTTCATGGAGACAAAGAAATAAAAAAGTTGTTAGTTTTAAGGAAAAATAACCCAAGTAATCCAGAATAAAATGTTTTGTACAGATGGAGACTGTAGGTTTCTGGTTTGCAGGGTTTCATTTTAAATCCTTAATTTGTCTCTAATGAGATTCTTTGAAATTTAACTTTCCAATTATCCCAGTGTCTCCAAAAGTCCCTTGATTGGTCTCATGAAAATTCTTCTATGTTATGATTTTTACTCATTGAAATATTTCAAATAATATTTTCAATTTAGGAGAGCTCATTTTAAGAAAACCTAGAATATTGCCACGTATATTAAACTCTTATATTAAAGGGTTTTTTAATTAGGAAAGACTTTTATTACTTGGCAAAACAATACTCCTTGAGGCAGACTCAATGACACTTAAATTTAAAGTGACAATACTGTCAGAACAGAATGTTTTAGGACACAGCATTTTTACAAAATATACTACACATATTTATTGACTTATTTATTCCTCCCAGACACAGAGCTCAAAGTATTAAATGCAGCAGCAGATTTAATACCATTCAGAGGGTTTTAAAAGGAAACTGACATTTTTTTTCACCTTCAATTCATTAAGAACCTTGGTCATATGCCAAATATTACATAAAACTAACATTTAATAGAATGAACAAATCTCGATGGCATGAGCAGGAGGTCTAGATCAAAACGATGATGTGTGATATTGGTAATTCATGGCAATATGGTGAAATATGGTGTTGGAAAGAAAGAGTTGTAGTTATCTGAAAAATGTTTTACTATTCAACTCTGCATTCATTTAACACTCATTTGCCAAGCACCTGCTGTACACCAGACACAGTTCCATGTCTAGATGCAGAAGTATTGCCTTACACAGGGCAGTGCAATGGCCTTGAGTGAGGAGGATGACTTCTAGAGGAGAGAGAGAATTCCGGCTGCCTAGTAGGATCTAAAACAGATGCATACATTAATGAACACTAGGGACAGTAAGACAGAAAATAACCGTTTGCATTAAGGAGTTAAAGATTCTTTCCAAAAGGTGGTGATTTCCAAAATTGAGGCAGATTATGAGATTTTAGACAAGTTTGTTGACTTTTTGCGTTTTTATGTTTAAATAATAGCTTAAAATGTACTCAAGGGAGTATAGTGACAGTGAAGAAGGCATAAAATGGTATATAGTCCTTTTTCCAGGAAAATATGATATTTTCTGTATAATTTCTTTCATGTCTCAGTAGCATGGAAGAAACCTTTGCATCCAAGCTCCTTGGTGGTTCACTTTTGGTAGAATGCATGGAGGCCTTATCTTCTCTCCACCCTTGATGCTGGGACACTTACTACCTCATTTCATACTCAAATAAAAATTTTCTCTTGTTGTGCCTTCTATTGAGGTCTTAAACTAATATACAAACGTGATATTGTTCCTTTTGCGGTATCTGTCTTTCCAGTTATTATGCTAATTCCTGAGAGCATAGATCACCTTGTACTACTTTCATTTTTAAAAGCAATAACATACATGCATCAGCTCATAGAAGCTTCATCATTTCAAATCTAATATAAATTGATTCTAGAATAGTGATTTTAATCAACTTTTATAATTTTTATGTTGAAACTATTCGATGCTTTTAAATTGGGTTCTTACTATAAATAAATTCCAATACTACAAAGAGAATGATAAAAAATATCCATAATATAAACTTATATCCACAATATAAATAAATATATAAATAAATGAAAAAAAATGGTTTTGCTTCTTACTATAGAGTTGTAATTAATAAACTACAGGGAATTATGGTAGTAGAAAGTTACCACTGGGCAAACACCACAAAAATAATTGTTGCAGGCAAGAATAATCAATGGTTGCTAAAATTAGTGAGCAAAAGTATGCTGAGGAACAGAATATCTACACAGTCAAAGAATGTTTTCCCACAAAAACTTATTAATTAGAAAGAGGAAAATAATAACTTTACAATGGAGAAATGTGGCAGACATCACCTTTACCAAGTTGCCCAATTCACAATCACCAGTAATAATAACATTGATGTCATGATATGATGAACTGAAATATCATATTGCTTGAGGTAGTCTAGTAAAAAATGTGCAACCTCAGTCTAATTATGAGAAAACCTCAAACAGAAATTGTGAGAGATTTTACAACGTGATTGATCAGTGTGACAGGTGAATTAATTATTAATTTTATTAGCTTGGGAGCTGCCTAGGAGTTTAGCAAGCACACTTGTGGGTGTGTCTGTGTGGGTCACGGAGGTGTAGCCCTGCATACTACATCTTGTCACTGTCTTTTCCTCTCCAGCTCTGTTCTGCGGCTCTGCCTCCTGCCCACCATGAGTGAGCGATTGCACTCCTCCACACCCTTCTGTCACATTATTGCTTTAGAACCAGTCGTCCATGGATTGAATCCCCTGATACCCTGAGTAAAGTAAAACCCTCTTCCTTTGAGTTGTGCTGTTGGATATTTTGTCTAGCAACAGGAAAATGACTAATAAAACCTTAAAAGGTGTAAAGTTATAAAAGACACAAAGTGAGCAATTTTCATGACTACAGGAAATTAAAGGCAGTTAAATTAAATGTGTCCAGAAGAAGGACAGCAGTGAGACAGTTAGAAAATTCTAGAGAGATATATAGGATTATCAATAGATTGTACTAGTATTAATTTTCAGGATCCTGTTGGATATTTATTCCATTAAAATTAGGAGAATCTAATGAGGGAAATGCTGGAGCTGTATGTTTCATATTTGTAATTTTTTAAAATCTAAAAATATTTCAAAATTAAAACTTTAAGAAACATGAATGGTTTCCAGTCATTGATGGAACACAGAATAATAAGCAACTATAATTTCTTTGTAACTGCAATGAAACTAGGTAATTTTCACCTTGTAAGTGTTTTATTTAAAGTATCAGATCTTTAAAGAAGATATACTATAAACACATGATCATCAACATTCCCTCATATAGGCAGAAATTCTTGCACAATGAAAGTGGTCATAAAATTTAGAAAAAGAAAATTAAAATTATAAGGCAGGCAACTTTATAAAGGCAAAAGCATTATTAAGTTATAAGTTCTTACTGATTACCTAGTGGTAATTAACTTTGTCAAGTTAAGGAAGTAGAATATATAGTGTTTGAACTTGAGAGACCTTCATGGTCCAGGAGCCAGGTTGAACAGTTGAGAAACAATAACTCAGAGTGAAGCTTACTCCCCAACCCCAGCACTTCCACACAGAGGCTTCCCCATTGGAACAATACTCCTGGGTACTTTGTCCATTTGCTAGGCCTGCCACCACAAAATACTATAGATTGGGTATCTTAGACAACAGGAATTTATTTTCTGTTGTGATTTATTTAAATGTCCCCTCAAAGCCTCTTGAGGTCATGAAGGCAGCTGAATCTAGCATTTGTGATTGTGTGTTGTCTAGCGCTGGGATTGGTGTTGTGAGTGCTGTACCCACCCAGGGGTAGGTAACCAGCGTATTATATAAGGGAGGGAAGGAGGCGTGCCTTCTCCATTTGCTCTTTTCTGTCTTGTCACTGTGGCAGCCATGAACGACTGCCCCTTAGCCGTGACACCCTGCCTTGAAGCCAGCTGAGTACGGTCGGAAGCCTCCAAACACTACAAGCTAAGTTAACTTTTCCTTCCCTCATTTTGGGTTCAGGTATTTTGTTCCAGCAATGAGAAGAAAAGTAACCAAACATTTTCTAACAGGAATCTGGAATTTCGAGATCAAGATTTTCACAGGGATGTTTCTCCCAAGGCCTTTTGCCTTGACTTGCAAAGGATGCCTTCTCACTGTCTTCACGTGGCCTCTTTGAGTACAGGTGTCCCTGTGTCTCTTCCTCTTTTTGTAAGTGCTCCAGTGCTCTAGGGGTAGGGTCCATCCTTATGAATTTATTTAACCTTAATCACCTCTCTAGAAGTGTGATCTCTAGTTATATTGGCAGTTAGGAATTCAACATGTGCATTTGAAAGATGGGACACTATTCAATCCTAACAGCTACCCTGGAAGAGGCTGACTGGTAAGGTTCCAAAAAGAACTGAGTAGAGTCACTTGGTCCAGCACTACCATCTCTGGTCTTCAGTTCTGCCTTATTGCTTGCTCTTTTAGCCAAGTAGTAAACTTAGCAGGACAGGCCCTGCTTCACCAGACAGAGTATACAGATAGGGAAGTAAGGCCTTTGTGACTAAGTAGACACATCTAGCTAATTTGGGGGAAAATATTAGCAAACTCACCATGCCAAAAGCTCTCCTCACTAAAAGTTTATCCGTTAAAAAAACTTCTAAAATTGTTAAATACTTTATCTCTTGATTGGTTTTGAATAAGTTGTACTATTTGTTGGGCTTCCTAGTGCCATGACTCATATTCACTAATCTCACTTGTTACATTATAGAATATATAGAAGGCAGTGTAATTAAACGTTTCTTAGAAATCATCCTGCTGCAAAATGCTTAATTAATTTGTAATAGAAAATAAGTGTGCAAAACTCAGTATTTTACTGTTACAAATGAAAGAATAAGCAATTATTCAATCTCCAATGAAACGAATTGTTTCATATAATGGTTTCAAATTTGACTGCTAATTCCAAATTTAAGTCACAAATAACAAAGCAGAAAATCAAACTAGTTGTACTATAATTTTTGTTGTATAGATATGAACTGTATAAAAATCCCATGAAATCTTCACTAATTTTATTTATGAAATATAAATTCCACACTATTTCTGCAAACCAATATCTCTAATTTAATTCCAACTATGGATACCAAAACCTATAAAGGGGCAAAAAAGTAATAAACATATGGCTTTATTCACAAATTTGGAATTTTTGCTTTAAAATAAAATAAATTTTAAAATAAAAAATTATCTAGATGAATATTCCATGTTACAATATTTCCAATTGATTGCTAAGTATTCATATGAACATGCTACATCATTTTCTTAGCATACATCTTCATCATACTTCTTTAGTATGGATAGTTAAGAATCAGCTGTAAATATTGTAATATGAGACAGTTTCTCATGTCTTATTGTCTTTGCCAAAGTATTATGCATGGACAACTATAAAACATAACGTTTCTGAATTGCCCATTTGTTAATCTGTTCAGAAGTAGAATGCTTCCACAATAATTAACAAGGTATACTCATGCATATTAGCACTAAAGATTAAATTTTTAACACTCAACTTTGTTTCATGCTGAAACAAATCCTCTTGTGCTAACTCTATGCTAACCCATGGCATCTCATTTATTATTACCTAATTAACCTACTAATAGCCACATTATAAAAGTTCGTGCCCATAGTTATTTTATATATTAGTTTAAATAGCTTTAAAAAGAATGCAATCATATTGATTTTTTAAAATTGATTTGGAAAATTGAATTCTTGCCATTTAAAAATATCCTGCCTTTTAGATATTGTTTGCTGAACATATTATTCACTTCTCAGAGTTCTCGCATCCATCCATGTGTTACATAATGGAAGTGCGTGTTGGAAATAAAATTAAAATGCCATATTTGAGAATATTTGAAGGCAAAATTCCAATAATTATGGAATGATTACATAAAATGTATTTATCGCTTTATGTTAATAAAAATAATCAAGCCCAAATATGATTAGAACATTTGGAAAAACATAGACTATAGAAAAATAGAAGGACTTATAAAATCCATCACGATGTCCAGGATAAGAAATTATGCATGAGAATAATATAATGCTATTTGAACTGAGAAATACTTGTTTTAGCAATAATTGTAGCTTATGTCTAAATTTCTTTTGAAGCCTTCTTTTCATTCAAATTTCAGAGATGCCGTGTGAGTGTTTAAATCTGATTAATCATCTTGTACTTATTTTGCATAAAACACTTTGCAACTGGGACAGATGGTCAGTTTTCTGTTTTCCCAGCATGTAATAGAAAAAAGATTAGCACCAGTAAAGAAAGGTATTGGTAGTGGGAACAGCCACCAGGAGCCTTGCTAGTTGCTGCTACCGCACAGCCTACCACTAGATGTCCTGTGGACTAAACGAGAGAAAAACTGCTGCATATATTTGCATTCTTATCTTGGCAATGAATGTTTCTGAGTTTAATAATGTAGCTCTGGGTTTCAAAATAGGTGGTCAATTTTCTGCTACATTTCCTATTAACATAAAATATAATAATTTGGGTTATAAAAGGAAGCCCAGCATGCCTATTTGTCATGTTTGCAAATAACCAACAAAGCATGATTGAAATATTTATCCCAGAATTTCTCATAGTGAGGACACACACACACACACACACACACACACGGCCTTATTGCGAAGATAGATCTTTTAGCTATGCTTCATTTTTCTTGTCTAACAGACTCAACAGGCTCTCTTGTTATAGATTAGATTTTGTTTTGTTTTGTTTTGCTTCTGAAAAGAGTAATACAGGATTGTAACAAAACTGTTATACCTTATCCAGAAGCTCCATTCTGGCTGTGTTATCCTCCATGACTGCTAAGCAAATTAAAGTTGAAATTTTCCTGACTGCCAGTTTGGGTGATCGTTCTGATGACTCTGTGAAGTACAAAGGGTGTTTAAAAGCAGTGTGATGCCTTTCTAAAATTCTGCCTCCTAACAAGGCATGAAAGTACCTGCGGAAACCAACGACGTGTGCCAAAGTATAACGTGAAAGGATGGCTTGCGCTACAATTGTTTTGACTGTGGCATTTAGACCAGGGAAATCTGGCAATGCATCCTCTCCCATCCTCGGAGTTGTTTGAAAAGGAAATGGAGGACTAAGCTATACTCAGCGGTGCTTGATGAGAATCCCGCAGAGATGAGGGCAAACAGCAAATGCCTTCCCTGGCAACACCGAGATGTGTTGGAAGGACGGGAACCTTGACCTGAACTCTGGGCTTACCGATAATCATCAGCAAGCTCTGTAACACCTCTAATTCATTCTTTTTGGAATTTGATTAGATACATTTTAGTGAAAAAATAAAAGCAAACAAAAATTTTTTTTAAATATAAAAATTACTATTAGTGTCTTTTAAAAAATACTTTGAAAAATGCCATTGGGCACCCTGGGCATATGGATCTGCTATATCAGGATAGTGCAGAATAATCCTATCGGGAGTATGAAGGATGTGAAGTCAACCTGATCACATAAGATTTCAGGTGGGAATAACTTTGCAAACCAACAAGCATGAGGTCTCTTTTTCCTTAAATGAATGGACTAGAACGCTCCCAAGACCACTGCCTTTGTTTTCCCCCTAGGCTAGCTTGCTTTCACTGCGCCCCCCTGAACTATGGCTTCAGTAGCCACAGGCTGTGACGGAGGAAAGGGATGGGGTGAGTTGCAGACTTTCTCAGCTCCACCGAGTACCTCTGTATGAAAAGGTGCTCCTCCCTTAGCATAACCTGAAGCAGCCACAAACTAAGTACTTCTTCCTAGAACAGAGCTAAGAGGTTTTGCTTTAAAATAAATTCTGAACCACTTTCCCACTTCTAAGACATTTGAGCCTCTGATTTCTCAGTACTAAAGTAAAAAGATTGGAAAGGGATGTGAGAGGAGGAATGGGAAGGAAATTCATTCTTTTATTCATTTATAGAACAAATATTTATCCAGTGTCTATTTGGGGGCACATTTTCTCAAAGTGGCTTCTATGCACCTTCCTATTGATGCAGGGCAATTAGACTCAGAAAAGAAACCAAAAAGCAATTTTTAAAAATTTGATCACACCAGGAGGAAAAGGGAATTACCTAAGTACACGGGAAGAAGAAAAATTTAAAATATTTTATTCCACTGTACATACAGTTTCAAGTCATTGAAGTGAAATCACACTTTTCTGTCTCCATTCCATTGCACATGATGAACAACCTCCCTGAGCCCTTGCTTTTATCCGTGATGTGTCTATTGGAATGTTGTCTACTTCCCAGGCCCATTTTGCATGGTAGCTCTTGTGTCGAGCCCTTTCAGAGGTTCACATTTCTATGTGATTTCTGTGTCATTTCAACAATAATAATTTTTAGCTGATACTCTTATTTTATTCCAACACATATTGCTAATGAAATATTTTGCTTCAAAAGTAAATGGCAATGTCCTTAAAGATAAGTCAAATTTTTAATGATTTGAATAACTTATACTAAATAAACTCTTGCTGAGTATTTGTGGAATTGAATGAGTTTACTGGTTTACAATTTCACACATAGTTATGGGGGACCTTTTGCAAATGGAACCTACAGGAAAGTTGCCTGGGTCATTGGAGGCATTGCCCTTGGGTGAGATTAAAATAGGTCTCGTGGGACCTCCAAATTAGCTTCTGCAAGAGGGTAAGAGGGGTCGAAAGGAGGAGAGGGGACTGGGAAAAAAAGACTAATCGAAATATATTATGTACAGGTCCAAATTTTCTATGATGAATGTATCATTATGCATATCTAAAATGTATTGATAAAATAAATTTTTTAAAAAGAAGTTCTTATAAAATACCAAACCTCACCCCTGACTCACTTTCTGGCTTATCTTCCTATGTGATCCCCTCCCATTGTGATGCCATCTTCCATGAGGTCTTCAACAGTGCCAATACATGTTGGCACCATGCCCTTAAATCTTCAAGTTTGTGAGTTAACAAAAACTCTTTTTTTCATAAAGCTCCAAGCCTCAGGTATTTTGTGATAGTAACAGATAGTAACACGCTACGAAAAATGTAATGATCCATTATTATCTTGAGCAGTTTCCAAGGTTCATTTTTAAAATAGTGATAGCCAAAGTTCTAGTTTTTAAGTAGAAAATAATTTTATTTGTAACCAAGTTTTTTTTAAATGTTGAAAAAATCAAGAAGTACTGAATTGGACAACAAATAGTTATAAGATTTCTCTTAAGAAGTTGAAATCAGACCATTAATTCTTAGGACAATAAGTGAATCTTTGGTCAGACTGCCCCCATGGTTGATTTTATTTGATGTGCTACAACAATGGAAATAAGACTCACAAATATTACTGGAGTTATTTTTACTCCAGTAATAATAAATAAAATAAAATTGTGTGATGATTCACCTTGCTGCTCAATTATCAATTCTTATTATATAGAATGAGTCACCCTATTTTTATCAATTTAAAAAACTTCAGAAAGCATTTTGTTTCTCTCACAGAACCTATTGCAATGTTTTATTATAGCTTTTGTTTTTTATTATCTCCTGAACTAGCTGGTAAATTCCATGAGGGCAAATAGCTTGATTTTTTCATACCTATTTTCTTAGTGCTTCCTATAGGCATACAGAGTTGGATTTCAGTAAATGTTTTGTAAAGAAATATGAACAAATGAATGAATGAATGAAACAAAATTTTGGAAGCTAAAATCTCTATGGAGATTCATTATGTGATTTTTCTATCTACTAAATGTAGGGGAGGACAGCTAAAAAGTGAAAAAATTAAATAAATTAATCAATTATAATGTTATCTTTCTCTCAAATAAACCATTTAACTTTTCACTGGGTTATGTCTTTTGAATTTATTTCAGCCAACTCTGTGGAGAAATTATCCTTCAGTAATCTCTGGTAACATGACTCTCTGGAAATCACTGGTGACTAAAAGCAAAGACCTTTTATAATTTTAATACTAGCAAGATATTTATATAATAGAATTCTTTTTAAAAACAAAACAAAAAAGGATAGAAATGAGTGAATCTTAAAAATAGGGAATTAACACTAGTTAATATATTGCATATTGTTGTCTTAGAAGTTGTTAAGGTTACAAATTCTAGGCACAAAAGTGACCAGTCAAACAGTGACAGCACAGACTGTTCTTTTTGATGAACTATCAGAGATTAATAATATAGTTATCTATCTAGCACACATATACATACATACATTTATATGCGTTTACCAACATACATATAATCTTTCCTTTCTTCCTTTTTTCCTTTCTCCTATCCTAGTTATTCTGTCCTTTTGAGCATTGTCTTTCACTTTCATTATTACAATATCCATCATATACTTAGGATCTTATTACCATTTCAGATTTTTATTTTTAATATTTTTTATACTAGGGGACTATATGTTATTTAAAATGTGAGTTTGATTTATTTCCCTTATGAGTATGATTTCAAGTTGCCTCCATCTACCTATGGAAGCCTCAAGATTATCCTTTTTTATACCTGAATAATATTCCATTGTATAAAAATACCACATCTTTTTTGTCCATTCTGCAGTTGATGGGCATTTAGCTGTTCCCAAGATTTAGCTATTATAAATTGTGCTGCTATAAACATGGGTGCATGTATGTTGCTGTGGCATGACATTTTCAGTTTTTCTGGGAAAATACCCAAGAGGGGAATAGCTAGATTGAATGGAACTTCCAATCCTAGTTTTGTGAGGAATCTCCAAACTGATTTCCACAGTGGTTGCACCAGTCTACACTCGCAGCACCAGTAGAGAACTGTTCCCTTTTCCCCACAGACCTGCCAACATTTGTATCAGTTGATTTCTTGATGGCAGCTATTCTTTCTGGAGTGAGATGAAATCTCAATGCTGTTTTAATTTGCATTTCTCAAGTGACCAGTGATGTTGAGCATGTCTTCATGTATTTATTTGCCATTTGTATTTCTTCCTCTGAGAAGTTATATTCATTTCAGATGCCCATTTTTGGACTGGGTCTTTGAATTTTGGGGGCCTGATGTTTTTCAGATGTAAATTCTAGATATAAGTCCTTTGTCTGATGGACAGCTGGATAAAAGTCTTGCCCATTCTGTGGGCTTTCTCTTCACTCTGTTGGTGATTTCTTTTGAAGTACAAAAACTTTTTAATAAGATGAGATCCCAGTTGTTGATTCTTTGAAAGACTTCTATGCAGTTTGCATTTTTTTCATGAACTCTTTGCCCATCCCTGTGTCTTCAAGATCTCTACTGACATTGTCCTCCAGTAGATTTTGTGTTTCTGTTTTAATATTTAGATCTTTGATCCATTATGACTTTAGTTTATTGCATGGTGATAAACATGAGTCTAGTTTCAGTTTTCGGCATGTGGGAAGTCAATTTTTTCAGTAACGTTTATTAAAGATACTATCTTTCTTCCAGCTAATATGTTTAGCCTCTTTATCAAAGATAAGGTGGCTAAGTGTCTTTGTAGTTGTGTCTGGATCTTCTAATCTGTTCCACTGACCCTCAGGTCTGTTTTTCGCCAGTACTATGCCAGTTTTATCACAGTAGCTGTGTAGTATAATTTCAAGTCAGGGATTGTGGTGCCTCCTGCCTTGCCTTTGTTGCCTAGGATTGCCTTTGCTGCTCTAGGTCTCTTCTGCTTCCAAATGAATTTTAGGAATGTCTTCTCTAGATGTGTAAGGTATGTTAATGGTATTTTGATTGAGATTGCATTAAATCTGTATAACAGTTTTGGAAGTATGGCATTTTCACAGTATTTCCTAACCAAGAGCAAGGGTATATTTCCATTTTCTGACATCCTCTTCAATCTCCTTTTATAGAGTACTATAGTTTTCAAGATACAGGTCTTTTACATCCTTTGTTACAGCCTTGATTCCTAAGTATTTCATTGTTTTGGATACTATTGAGAAAGGTGTTACTTCCATAATTTCTCCCTCAATGAGTATTTTGTTAGTGTACAGGAATGTTATTAGTTTTTTAATGTTGGCTTTGTATCCAGTTACACTGCTGATTTTGCTTATTAACTCTAGTAGTCTGTTGATAGAGTTTTGGGATCTTCTATGTAGAATATTATGTCATCTGCAAATAGTGATAATTTAACTTTTTCCTTTCCTATTCTTATTCCTTTTATTTCTCTCTCTTGTCTAATAGCTCTGGCTAATGTTTCCAGAACTATATTGAATAAGAGTAGTGATAGTGGACATCCTTGTCTGCATCCTGATTTTAGAGTGAAAGCTTTCAGGTTTTGTCCATTTAGTGTATTGCTGCTGGCTGTTGGTTTGTCATAGATGGTTTTTATCAGATTGAGGTACATACCTTCTATTTCAAGTTTCTGTAGGGTTTTTAACATGAACAAGTATTGGACTTTATCAAAAGCTTTTTCTGCACTTATTGAGATGATCATGTGATTTTTGTCTGTAGCTCTGTTGATGTGGTGTATTACATTTATTGATTTGCATATGTTAAACCATCCCTGCATTCCTGGGATAAATCCCACTTGGTCATGATGTATAATCTTGCTGATTTACTGCATTCTATTTGCAGAATTTTTGTATTGAATTTGAGTTTTTTCTTTCTTTTTCTTGATAAGGTTGGTTAGAGTTTATCAGTTTATTCCCTAAAGGAACCAGCCCTTAGATTCATTAATTTTTTGTATTGTTTTCTTAGTATTAATTGCATTAATTTCTGCTCTGATTTTATAATTTCTTCTCTTGTTTGAGCTTTGGGCTTGACTTGTTCTTCTAGAAGCTTGAGGTGTAGCATTAGCTTGTTTACTTGTGCTCATTCTGTTTTCCTGATGCTACAATTCATTGCCATATATTTCCCTCCTAGGACCACTTTCATTGCATCCCACAGGTTTCAGTATGCTGTATCTGCATTTTCATTGAATTGTAGATATTCTTTAATTTCTTCTCAATTTCACCTATAACCCATTGGTTGTTCAAGAGGTTGGTGTTCAATTTCCATGTGTTTACATAGGTTTTGCAGCTTCTTTTGCCATTAATTTTCAATTTCAGTGCACTATGGTCAGACAATATGCATGGAATAACTTCAATCCCTTTGCATTTACTTAAGAATGTCCATATATGGTCTGTTTTAGAGAATGTCCCATGTGCAGCTGAGAAGAATGTGTATTCTGATGTAGTTGAGTGGAACACTCTACAAACATCTACTAAGTCCATTTGTTCACAGGTTTGATTTGGTTCTGTTATTTCTTTGCCAACTTTTTGTCTAGCTAATCTATCTCTTTGTGGCAGTGGAATATTAAGGTCCCCTATTACAATTGTGTTATTGTATATTTGATTTTTTATGTCTATTAATAATGCCTTATATACTTGGGTGCTCCCATATTTGGTGCATACATATGCATGATTTTTAGCTCTTCCTCTTGAATTTTTCCATTAACAAGTATGTAGTGATCTTCCTTATCTCTTTTGATCATTTTTCGTTTGAAGTTCACATTGTCTGCAAACAGAATAGCTACCCCTGCTTTTTTCTGGCTTCCTGTTTCATGGAGTATTATTTTCTATCCTTTATCTTTTAGTCTATGAGTTTCTCTTTGAGTCAGATGTGTTTCCTGTATACAACATATTGTTGGATCCTGTTTCTTGATCCATTCTGCCAATCTACTACCTTTAATTGGTGACTTGAGGCCATTTACATTGATAGATATAACTGATATGTACTGGCTCAACTTTGTCATGTTATTTTCCTGTTTTCCCCCCACCCCTTGTTTAACTGATTGCCCTATCTGGTGTTATCTTTCTGTTATTGTTCTGGAAATTGTAGTCATTTTAATCTCTATTTAGTGCATCTTTCAATATTCTTTCTAGGGTTTGTTTGGTGGGCATGAATTTCTTCAGTTGTTCTTTGTCATGGAAATATCTTAATTCTCTGTTAATTTTCAAAGAAAGTTTTGCAGGGTACATCAATCTCTGTTGAAAGTTGTTTACTTTGCTCCAAGCTTATTTTTGAATTGAGGGTTTGTTCTAAGTCTGCCATGATTCTAATAGGTTTTCCTTGATAAGTGAGTTGTGTCTTTTCTCTAACAGCTTTTAATATTCTGTTTTTATGTTGGGTTTCTGTGATCTTAAGTATTATATGTCTGGGTGTAGATTTACTTTGGTTATGACTGGCATCCCTTTTGCCTCACTTATCTGTATATTTAATTATTTGCCCATATTTAGGAAACTTTCTGCTATTGTTTCTGTGAATAGTTTACCAATATCATTTGTGTTGATTCCTGCATCTTCCTTGATGCCTATTAATCTTTTTTTTTTTTGGTACGGGGTTTGGACTTACAACCTCATGCTTGCCAGGCAGTCACTTATGCCACTGAGCTAAATCCCCAGTGATGCCTACTAATATTATATTATTTCTCTTTGCATCATCGTGAAGCTGTTGAATTGTCATTTCATGCTGTCTTGTTATTTTTAAAAGTTCTTTCCTTTCATAATTGCTAGCTGTGATCCTGTCATCAAGGTCTGAAATTGTATTCTCAGCTTCATTCAATGGTTTTGCCAGCTTTCAAAAGAATTTCTTATTTCCTGGATATCTCTTTAAATTTCTTTCATGCATTCTACTTCTTTTCTATATTGTTCATTCAAGGTTTCCATCATTTTCCCATGCTCCTGTACTTTTTTTTTTATCTACGTCTTCTTTAGCTATGCGGAACAATTCCTTTATTAAGGTTGTCATTTCTTTCTTTACCTGAGAGATTATTTCTAATCTGATTTCCTCTATATCCTCATGGATTTGTTTCTTTATTTCACTCACTATCTTTTTGGAAATTTCAGCTGTACGAGTACTAATGTCCTCTATTTCAATGTCTCTTGTACTTGTTCCTGATGGACTGGACATTTGAGATTACATTTTACTTTTTTATTTTGTCATTTTCACCTCGGGTTAGTATTTTGTTCTTTTCAATCCCACTAGTCTCAACTGTTCATCATGTGTGTCTTAGGGTCCTACTGTGTGGTTGATATTTGTCCAATTGCTAGGTCCCACATTGTAGGGGGGAGTCAGTCACCTGAGTTCCTCCTTCAGGGCCTATATTGGGTGAGTCCTATATTCTTCCTAGGTTGATTAGCCTAGGAGCGTGGATGTAAGTCAACTCTTAGTTCCTATTGTTACTATGGCTTCAGGCTGATCTAGACAGTATATACCTGGCATGTAGTGTGTACCTCAACTGGGACCCTACTATGTCACTGGGTGTCTCTTAGGTCCCTTTTGACTTCCTCTGTGATGGAGAGGCCTTGTTAGCACTCTCCTCAACCCACCTGGTATTTTTGGTATGGAAGAAGGACTCAGCCACACTTTTGCCAGACTTGCCAAGGTTCTACAGCTGGGTGGGGAGTTCACTGGTGCTCCGGTTTACCCACTGAGGTCCTCTATTTGAGGGGGAAACTCATCACACTGTCACAGCCTGATGAGGTCCTCTGTGTGGGTGAGGGGTTGATGAGGCTCCCATAAGCCCACCAAGGTTTTGTAGAAAGGGCCTGTGGGCTGCTGCAGTCTTTTGGGTGGGGGAGAAGGGCGACCAATGATCCTGGTGGTCTCCAAGGTCATGGGGCAAGGAGAAGGTGAGACCAGCAATCCCTCTGGCCTTGGAGGTCTGTGCGGTGGGGGTGGGGCAGCAGATGATCCCAACAGCTCCTAGGTCTGTGAAACGAGAAGGGGCAAGGCTGATGAACTTGCAGGTCCCTAGGCCTGAGGAGTGAGGAGAGGGCAGGGCCGATGATCCCAGTGGCCCCTAGGTCCGAAGAGCTAGGAGGAGGGCAGAGCCCCATGGTAGAATTTTATGCTTATAGCAAAATCAATATTTCTATACTTACAAAATTCTATCTACATTTACTGCATGGATATCCACTACAAAGATTAGGTAGATTAGTCAATAAACAAATCATCACTTATACCACATAATGATACTATAAAGCCACTAAATAGATGAACTAGTGAAGAGTATGTATAGTGAGCAAATAGTAATATATAGTAGTAGTAGTAGAAGTAGTAGTAGTTATACATATAAATGTAAATGGAAACTATCCTCCACTTTTCCCTTCCCATTTTTCTCACACAAAAAATGGATATTGGCTTGAGATGTACAGGCAGATATGTGAGCAATATAAAAACACCTGTTTTGCTTTGTTTTTAAATTAAAAAGGCATGCTAGATTTAGGAGGCAAAATAGGATGTATTTTATAAAGCACAAATCAGATAAGACTATATTGTTACTTACCTTACTTTTCAAATTTATAAACTAGGAAAAGTTTATCCGAGTGATGTTTAAACAGAATGCCATAAAATAGATACAACACATCAAATTCTGCCCCTTGCAATTGTCATTTAGTTCTACATGTACAGTAGCATATTTTAGATACTGTAGGAAATCTAATGCAGAAGTTACTAGTAAGCAAGGTTTGCATATTGTTTTTCCGGAATAGTTTTTTTTTTAATATAAAGAAGAAAAAGAAAGCAAAGCATAAAACTAAAGTATACTCTTTGTTAATATGAAGAACACTTCTCAGTATTCCTCTTATACTGTCTCAACTTCCAAATATGTCCTTGTCATTTCTAGCAAATGAAAATTGGGAGGAAAAATAGAAAAGTAATATGTATTATTATATTTTAATGTAATGTTCTACTTTTCTGTTTGTAGTTGTTGAAGTTTTTGTCTTACTTCATTAAACATTTAATAAATCAGCACGAGTTTTGTGACAGATTTTAAGCATAACCCAAACAGCAGGCGGTGTGCACCCAGCTCTTTTCATACAGGAGTAGAATATCAGTGTCTACATCATCATGCCCACAGGTACATTGGCGGAACAACCAATGGAAGGTAAGCTTTTCCTGACAAAGCTTCGAAAATAAAGTTTTCTTCTTTTATCTTACTACAAATCAATTGGAGCCCTTACAGCAAAATCCTATAAAATAACTTCAAACACCACTTCTTAGTCTAAAAATTTGTATTATGGCTATAATTCTTTGAAGTTTTATGACTGAAGTTTGGAGAAAAATGATTTAAGTGCTATCTGCTAGACATCAGAGCTTCAAAAATTCTCTGTTTTTCTTGACACATAAACTGCTACCCACTGTATGTTTTTAGTACTTTTTTCTTGCTTTTAACCACCTAACCCAGTTTTCTTGATAAAAGTTATTTAACTACAGTTTATCCTACTGAATTAATATTCTTTAAAGGTTCACCAACTTGCAATTGATGACTTTACTTGCTAAGTTTTTTTTAAATTATACTTGAGTTTGGAGTTTTTTCATATTTAGAAAAACTTTCAGAACCTTAAACCAGTTTACTTAAATTAAATTTTAAAAATTATTAGGGAAAGTGCAAAACATGAAGTGAGGGGCACTTGTGATTCCTGCTTGGAAGTTAAATGTTAGAAAGAGAAGACTGAATTATTTTCTGATAGAAATGTCTCCCTTGCCCTGTGAGGATGATACTACCAAAAAAGCCTCCTGTAAAGGGCACAAGACTCATCAGGTCTCCTCTGGCAATGGCAAGAAGGTGTTGTGAGGGATTCAAGTCACTGCATGCTCACTGACACTCTTCAAAGCAAACACTTCAGTGGCTTAAATTTCTTCTTAAAAGACACAGAAAAATGTAGTTTGAAAAAGAACAGATTCCACTCAATAAAGCTGTTGTGAGCATAGACCTTCAGCAGGGACCTCTAAGGGATGCTCTGATGTACAGAGTGTGAAAGAAGAGGGGAAGAAGAGTTCCTGGCTTTAACAGGCAAACTAATTCAATATCTTTTCTCTGTACACTGAAATTCCATTGGCTTTTTATCCTAGTCTCCCTGAAGAATATTTCAAGTGAGTCTCTTTTAAAAGAAAATGATGCTTTGCAAAGTCCAAAGAAATTAAAGTAACTAATATAAATTCTTAATTGTCATTTCCTACTCATAACAGCCTTTCCTGGAAATTTGTGGAAAATAACAGTTTCACACTCTATCTGCTACTCAAAATGCCAGACTGCAAAAAAGACAAGGAGCTTGAACCAGAATGTAAATAAACACACTTCTTTCTTCATTGAGAAAGTTTGGCTACTAAAACAAAATTAATGTCAGCCAAGCTATGCAGCATGCTAGGGATGAGGTTGATTTACCTCCTAGTGAAAATTCTTTAGTTCATTTTAGATTGGTAATAAACAGGTATAAGAACTAGAAGCTTGTCTGTGGATCATAATTAAATACCTCTGCTCCTCACAACCCAAGTAAGATTTGCACATTATGTAGAGCAAATGAAACTGTAAAATCAGAAAATAAAATTAAAACAAAAATTATTGAAGACTAAATGTGCAAGAAGTTCTGAAATATATGAAACTGAGAATGAATAGAAGGTCTCTTTTTTATGTATGCAGGCAAAGAAATGGCACATATGATGAAGTAGCATTGATATAATGTTACTTAAGAGGGGCATCTTTTGTGACTTAAAGATCAGGCCAGAACGAAACAAGCCCGGCAGAACCTGCTGTTACTAATTTCTGATGCTGCATCTGCCACCTTTGCTTTCCTCATTGCCATTGCTATACTCATAGGCAAAGAGTTCAACTATCACCAGTGGCATTTAACAGGTGATAAAGCATGCAGTGGCCCCATTGTCCTAAACATGACCAGCTAAAGGGTCAATGCAAAGGTACTAAACATTTTTTTAAAATATGCTGTCAGATCAGAAAACAAGAGTCCTGATGAGTAGCCAGTATATGATGAAATCATGCTCTCTTCCATCCCATCAGGTGGCAAAACTGAATGAGCATAAAAACCTTGAAGCACAGTGAAGCCCAAATCCACAGAGCTGTATCAAGGGGAGCCTTTGCGAAAGGCTCTTCACATATTAATGTTAACACCTCTTTCTACTGGGCTGCTACTCCCATGGAATTAAGCAACTTGATCAGTCCTCAGATATGATAGGTAAAATGGATTCTTCTGAAAAATTTTAAAGGGTTGGGTTTCCCTTAAACCATTCTGTTTCCACACCCTTTTCCCTGTTCCTCATACGTCAAGTATCTTTATATCATCCCTTCAGCTCTAGACTCTCAGCTGTCTCCTGAGTGCTGCTTCTTATGTGCTCCTTTCATGTACCCCCTTGCCTCCCCAGTATGCCTTTCCTTTATCCAAACATTTTCTGAAGTCTCTCTGTCTCTATAGATTTTTATTCTAGACGTAATCCAAAAAGATTAAAATCTTCCTCTCTCTAAATCGAGTTTGCAAATGTGCTTAGTATTGATTACATAAAATTATCTATCAGAAATTTACATTTCTTCAACCTGTGTTGTGGTTTCTGTAAGTGCTTCTTTGTTTTCATGTTTATATATCTAAATTTAGTGTCTCAAGAACAAAGATAGTGTTTGTGTGAGTCTCCTTTATATAGTAAAAATCATCTATTTATTTAATATTATGGTGATAATTTTAAATCAAAAAGTAATCCCAAACATTACATGTGGCAGATAAGTAGGTTTCTGTAATTAAAATCTATTCCTCCCTTTTCTTTATTGTCTCTGTTCAGCTGTTCCAAAGGCTGAGCTTGCACAGATTCCTTTGCAACTGTAGTACAGGTTTATACAATGAGATTTGGTCAAATGCAGAAGCAAGCAATAAGAAACAGTATGATATCTTTGCATATCATGAAGAGAGGTATTGATTTTTCCATGATGACTGGGACACAAGTTTTGGTGTCCTGTATCAGAGCAATTTCTGCCTAGCGAAGGGCTGCTGTACTATGGCATGCACTAGGACACAATGTGATTGGACGGTTTCCCAAGCTACATAGTTCTCTGTGAGCTACCTCAGTTTGTGTGTGTGTGTGTGTGGGGGCGGTTCTGGGGATCAAACCCAGGGTCGCATATATCCAAGGAGAGGTCTCTATGATTGAGTGATATCCTGAGCCTCCCTATCTCAATTATTTTAATAAATCCCTTTCTGCTTTCAATAGCTAAGTGAATTGTGCATCTTGGCACCACCAACCCATGTTAATTGTCAGGCTGCTTCTTTCTGTTTTACATAAGTTACCTGCATGCATTCAATGTCACTAGTACACATAAGCTAAGAAATAAGAAAGGATTGGAGTTCTCATGTACATGGAAGTGGTTCATGACTATGGGTTTCAGACAAAATGCAACACTAAAACCTTTAATATAGCAGCTTTTGAATATATATGCATTGGGATCAGGGGTGTTCTGAGAAATTACTCTCTAAGATACTGAAAAACTGGTGGCAATGACTTTGATAAGGAATATGTGGACCCCAACTCTGTTTTCTTAATTTAGGTTAATGCTGAGTTTGGTCAAGAACGAGGACTCAGTGCTTATGCATTACATAGAAGCGCATTTATTGTTATCATGTGTTTTTCCAAGATGGATACATAGGTTGTACACATAAAAGGTCAATATTGTAGCAGAAATTTGGCACTTCATCAGATTTGGGGTGGAAACCCAAGTCCATCATGGGGAGAGTTATTGTGGGCAGTACACTCTATTAGGGGAAAGAGGCAGTACCCAAGGAAGGCATCAATATCTGCTCCCTTGAGCCTCCTCATCTCTGTTAAGTTCTATACACAGCCTAAAAAAACCAAAGTGAGTGAATCTCCTATGCCAACCTGTAATCTGCCTTGAATGTTACAGCAGGCCCTTAAACAAAACAATGATAGATATTATGGCCTGATACTGGGGTCCACAAACTTCTTCTGTAAAAGGTCATAATGGAATTATGTCAGACTTTACAAGCCAGAGTGTCTCTGTCCCAACTGCTCAATTATACAAACCAATGTAGTATGAAAATAGCAGTAGTATGAAATGAGTGAACATGGCTGTATTCCAACAATTTCCATTTATGAATATTAAATTTTGAATTTTATAAGATATTCATGTATCAAAAAATAATCTCTTTCACTTTCCCCCATCATTTAAAAATGTAGATAGGCATAACAGGAAAAGTAAATAAATTGGCGTACATCATAAAACCAATAAAATGAAGCACAACCAATAGGATGGGAGAAAAAATTTCAAATTATATATTTGGCAAAGGTTTAATATCTAGTTTATATAAAGAACACCTACAACTCAAAAACAATACCAAAAGGAGAAAAAAATTTTAAATGGGAAAAAATTTATGTAGACATTCCTCCAAAGAAGAGGCACAAATAGTCAAAAAAGCATGAAAAGATGCTAAACATCATTCATCACTAGGAAAATGCAAATGTAACCACAATGAGATTCCTCTTCATATCCATTAGGATGGAAACTATTTTTAAAAAAGGAAATAAATATTGGAAAGGAAATGAAGAAATTAGAACTTTTGTGCACTGCTGATAGAAATGTAAAATGATACAAACTCTATGAAAAACAATGAGAGTTCCTCAAAAAAATATATCTCAAAGAATTGAAAGTCTGATCTCAAAAAGACATCTGAATACCCATGTCATAACAGCATTATTTCCAGTAGCCAAAAGGAAGCAATTCAAGTGTTCACTAAAGGATGCATGGAGAATGCAATTGTGGCATATGTTGACAATGGAATATTTTCAGACTTAAAAGGTAAGAAAAAAAATTCTGAAACATACTACAGAATAGGAGAAATTTGAAGATATTTTTTCAAATTAAATATCAATTACAAAAACCTGAATACTGTTTTATTACATTTGAGACACCTACAGTAGTCAAATTCATAAAAATGGAAGGTAGAAAAGTGGTTGCCAGAGGTTGGTGGAAAGAAAATAATAAATTGTTGTTTAATGGGCACAGAGTTTCAGTTTTGGAAGATGAGTAGAGTTCTGGAGATTGGTTGCCTAACAATGTGAATACACTAAATGCTACTAAACTAACTGCTAAAATAATTAAGATAATGTTTGCATGTTATGTATGTTTTACTTTAATAAAAAAATTTTAATGTAAAAGCTATTGTTAGTTAATGACCTGTACAAAACAGGCAGCTGGCTGGGTTTGATCCACATAGTTTGCCAGTTTTATGCATACAAAGGAAGTAATGAAATCTGTAGTCTCCATCTCAACTTCTACATTTTATACTTACAAATTTATTCATTGATTTTTCATGATTGATATGTAATATATCACATAATAGACACAAGTAAGAAAGATTATGGAAGTTTAGAAGAGAAACAAATTTCATTTAATAAGAGCCAATCAAGCCATTGTTTATTTCTGTGATTCTCCCAGTGGAAGGCCCATATGATCTCAGCTTTTGAACAAGAAGCATTTTGATATACACAGTCTGCCAAAAATGTATAACACTTCAAAAAAAGAAAAGTTGTATGAATACTTTAATACTAAATTTATTAAGACATTATGAGATTAATACAAGTTACCTTTGGCCTCTACAACTACAAGAGGTACTCAAAATGGTGACTCATAGCTTCCAGATATTTATTAGTACAATGAACTGTTGCTAGGATAACCCTGAGATTGCTACACAAAAATTTTCAGTTGTAAAGGGCAGGCAGTGTAGTAAGTTTTCTGCATAAATGACATCCTCTAGGGTACCCCATATTAGGATAACACCATCTGTTGAAAAATATCACAGTGTTTTTCTTTTCCTGAAGTTCATATACATTTTTTGGTGGACATAAGTAAAGAAAGCCAACAGAGACCAGAGTCAGATAAAACAGAAGTACATGAGAGATGATCTGAAGTTCAGTTTCAATAGTGCAATACAGAAAACTATAAATAAGATTGGAAATTTGATTTTAGGACAGATCAAGAAACATATGAAAAGCTTTTGTACAGAGGAACAGCATGACAAACACTATATGATAATCTGTGTGCAAAATAAATGGAGTGAAAACATAGTTAAAGAAAGACTAGCTAAGTGTTTACCACAATAGCAGTGATAGCCCTGTATAGGACAATGATAGAAGTTGAAAAGAAGTTAAGAGATTTGAGTCATGTTGTTAGTTAAAATCTACGGCATTTGACCACTGGTTAGATGTGGGAGTAAAGAGAAAAGATCAAAGACAATGTGGAAATTTTTTAACCTAGAGACTGGGAAGATAATAGTGTTGTCAACAACAATAGCAAAATCATGTGAAGGGCCTTATGAGGAAAAAGAAGGTAAGTTTGGGAGGAAAGATGTGAGTTCATTGGGCAACACTAATTGTGAGGTCATCACTGAGACATCTATACAAATGCACATAAATAATGAGTAGTGAGAAGGACAGAAACCAATAGTACCTAAGTACATGGGGGAATTAAGTCTAGAGTAAAAGCTACAGAAAGTTTTCCAAGGAAAGAAGCAGAAGGCGGTCAAGGACAGAAGCCTGTAGAATGATTACATTAAGGTTTAGGCAGAAGAAAGTCCAAAGGGTGAGCTAGGTAAGTGGTTCGGAAAGCTCACAAAGGGAAAAACTAGTATTTGTTGAAAGTTGACTACCACTGTACTAAGGATATTATATGGATTACCTCATTTTAATCTTTTGGATATCCCTATTAGGTGGCATTATCCTTCCTTTCTTTTAGAGTTGAAAAGCTCCAATAAGCTAAATAAGGTGCTCCAAGTCACCTAGAAAGTGGAGAACCTGAGACTCTTACCCAAGCCCTTAGAAGGAAACTAAGTATGTGTATGCCACTAAAGATACAGGAGACAAGAGAGAAGTTCAAGAAAACCATGGTATCTGTGGTACAGTCATGGAGGCACAGGCCTGTAATCCCAGGGCTCTGTGAGTTTAAGGTAGGAGGATGGCAAATTAACTGGCAATTTATCAAATTAACAAGATCCTATCTCAAAATGAAAAGTAGACTGGGGATGTATTTCAATGTGAAGGCCCTGAATTCCATCCCATCACACACACACACACACACACACAACACACACACACACACACAGAGAGAGAGAGAGAGAGAATGGAGAGATTAAGAATAAATACTGAAAAAGAAAACTAGTTGGCTGTCAGATTGGTTTACTAGGAAGTCATGAGGATGTTTGGGAGAGTCATCCCCTTATGATGTTAAAAACAAATTATATTGCAAATGTTTAAAGAATGAAAGTGGTGAGTAGTAAACAAAACCTCTATATTCAGCAGTATGATGAGGAAAGAAAGAAGAGATAGTACCAAAACAAAAGATTCCTGGATTGAGAAAATATTTTCTTACTTTTTCCATTTTACTTTTGTTCTATTTATGTGTTTTTCCCAATAGAGTAGCCCTGGGCACATTTTTAGGCAGAGGAAAGGGATCAGCTAGAGAATTTGGAGATACAGTGGGGATAACTCAGCTACATATAACCAGAAAGGCCTATGACAAAGGCAGCCAATAGATCTGGGTATTTGTAAGCACTGGGTATAAGGAAGTTTTTGCATTAAAGAGTCATATAGCTTGGTTCAGACCACAGAGTAGTAATTTGTACTTTCCTCGTATGTTTTACTTGACAAACAGTCTCTTTTAGCAGTTTCATATATGCTGCATAAACTGGTTATATAAAGCAAGGCACGAGGCTGGAGGGCTCCCACTCGTTTGACAACACCACCGAATCCTCACACCACCTGTCACATCTATCAACATTTTAACTAATGTCAGAGCTCTTCTTTTGCTAATGAGCTGCTGCACAGAGAAACATTTCCCCTCCCAGTCTGCCAGCCACGGCATAATGAGCAAGAGTGAAAGGCTCCAGCATCCTCTCAGAATCCCCTCCGCTTTCGAAGGCCTTCCCTGTCCTTTTGTCACAGAAACAAATTTATTTATCTAAGGCACTCTCAGATGAGTTTGCTTTGATGTAATAAAAATAACCCTCTTGCCTCCCAGAAAGTCATCCTCCAGGGTGATAGGTTGTGAACTGAGGTCATCTAGATGCGTCCCACCCACTTTAACAGACCTTCCCTTTGCAGAGAGGATAGCCTCCTCTCCTAGACTGTTATCTTTTTAGTTCTCTTCTCTCCATATCAAAAAAACCAAATGCTGATAATGCCCTCAACCTATACTTATGATCTACTAGAAGCCACTTCCCCACTGTACACTCCTGTCTCTGCTGTGAGAGTCAGTTGTGGCTTTGCCTCTGCTAGTCTTTCCTGAATTTCAGAGCTTGGTGGTCCCTTCCATTTCCATATGCCCCTATCCTGGCAACTCCACCATGATATTGAAAAGACAGGGATTTGTATTTGCAAATTTGCATCCAAATTAGATTGTAGTCACTTTACATATGAGAAAATACCTGTTTCTTTTATCCGCAGTGCTTAACACAGTGAATTAATATGATGCAAATGTATTTACTTATAATATATGATTCATGGCCTTTCCCTCATGAACTAGCATTTTCTGACTTTCAGTCCAAAGCTAGAGTAAATTCCGATGAAATAGCACTTACCCTAAGTATTAAATAAGGAAAGGATTTCCTTCTGTTGTCTCTCCCAAAGTGTGCTCTACAGAACACTGGTCATACAATATAGTCCTAAGATTTATTCACCTGTGTTCTTGGAAATGCTTCATTCACACTATCCAAGCACAGATTTGCAAAGCACATTAGATATAAAAGGCATGAGATCCAGGTCTGGTGGTACACACCTGTAATCCCAGCATTCACAAAGCTGAGGCAGAAGGAACATGAGTGAGAACCACTGTCTTGAAATACCAAAAAATTGTTTTACTTGAATTCAGTGTGTCTAAATTAATAGATCAATCAATGAATCCTTCTTGTGGAGGTAAAGAAGTGTGGTTGCTGTTACTATCCCACAGACTTAGTATTCTCAGAAAATACTTTGAAAAACAATTGCATTATTTATACCAAATAGTCAGTCAATATGCGTGCTGGGAAAGTCAGAGATAGAGCCTGCTTGGAAAACTATTTGAACTCCTCTAAATTTTTTAGTTAGTGTTCATAAGATTATTTCTGAAATAGACTTGTAAGTTTGACTACATAGGACTACATATTACTCTCAAGGACAAAAACTTCAATCTCAGAAAAGAAAAAATTTTAGAGGTTAAAGTTTCCTACCATCACATTCCAGGCATTGTCCAAATGTTCTGAGGACCCATGGAAAATAATTGTATTCTTAATTGAAGCACTTCATGCTCGCCATTTACAGTAAGATATCCAAAATATATTCATTCTTGGTAAAGGTTTACAAATTTAGAACACTGTCAGCTGTATCCACCAAAGATATCCATATTTTTCACAGAGATATTCTGCATAATAGCAATCCCTTCTTTGTGGACACAAAAGTATGTACAGGTATATATATGCATGCATTTACGGCTTATATTAGTTATCAAAATTAAATTATGCATCCAAAGGTGTTTAACTTGACAAATCCAAGCATTGACTCTCTTTCTAAAATTAACATTTTGTGTTAAAATACTTCTTGATGCTATTCCTTGATATTTATTTTCCCACTAATGCATATACTACTTTTATATATCCATATAAGGTTAATATTATTGCTAGTTCAATATAAGTTTATTATCCTCAAGACTACAGGTAATCCTTTGACTTAACTGTATTTTAAGAACCTCATTAATGTTTAGCTGAATCAAAGAACTAAGTAGAGTACTGTTATAATTTAAGTATCATAGAAGAGAAGAGCATTTTTCAATGTGATAAGGTTTCTTATTGCTGTTATATGATTATTGTCTAATTTATGGCATCAGAAGACAAAATAAAGATCTAAAATTTACTGAACTCAAAAATATACATGGATATATAACATGGTAGTAAAAAATTTAGTTTGGAAAAAATTTCAATGTAATACTCAGGGCCAGAAAGCCCTTTTTAATGTGGCCAGGTCAATATTTCATTTTGCAATTTTAAATATGAATAAAAAAATCTGAATTTTTCTGGTTATAAAGTATTTCTGCATTTGAGGAAAATACAAGGTATATAGAATGACCTCATTTTATGTATATATTTAAATTGTTTTGACACAGATAAGTTGTTCAGTTAAGAGACTGAGTGATAGCTGTGCTAATCAATATAGTTACTTCTCTGAGCTATAAAGAGATGACATCAAAGCTTTGAGGGCATTTTTTGTTAACTCTTCCTGATTCTGTACCCACAATGCCAAAGAACTTCTCAGGTAATGAGGAGAATTCACAAGTAATGAGACAATTGTGTCCGTGTATTACACGTCTTACATTAAATTTGTTTCTAACCCACAATTTATTAGAATTCCTTACATCTTTGTCAATAAATGAAATTCAATGGCATTTTCAAGAGCCTTTCTAACCTTTAAGTTAGACTATGCTATTCATTATATCCCACACTTTCTATTTCATAAAACCATTCACAGCTGTTTCTTGTTTTCTTCACCAGAATTTAATCTATGTCAGAATATGGATTTATCTTATGCTTTACCATATTCTCTATTCTCATCCTTGTGCCTGATGCATAGAAGACGTGGAATAAATCTTTGTGAAATGAAGGTGGTAAATATGTTCTCTGTCAGTTGTTGCCTTCTTACTTTAAACTGTGAGTCCCTTCAGGGGACAGAGATCTATCCTGGGAGGACAGGGACTAAAAATAATGGATAAGAAGAATGCCACATTTGAAAGAGTGGTGCAAGATAGAGTCAGCAAAACTTCATTACCATTAACAGCCTACGTAATAGGTATTTATTGAGAAGATTCTTTGAGGCGAGGGAACAGTGCAAGGCATCAGGTTGTGCAGGGTCTCCCGATGAGACACAAGACTCTCTCGAAGACTGAGTTAAAGTGAAATGCTGTTGTGCCAGAGTATAACAATTCCTAGAGAGCTGCGAATATTACACATGTTCTCTCTCCATCCTTCTCCAGCTGTGTCTTGCAGGATCCACAGGGAAAGGGGGAATTTGGATCAAGAAAAAGGAAAGGCTACCACAACCCTACTGCTTCACCGACTAGTCCCAGATTTCAGCTAAACAAAGGGAAGATGCTCTGTGTTAAACAGAAAATAGATGTTTTAATTTGTATTGGACTCCAGTTATTAATACTAAAAAAGGAGCTTTTCTAATATCCCAAAGTGATAAAAAAATAGGATACACAGGAAATATGCTTAAAATTATATTAATATCAATGGTAGAGAAATAAATAAAGCTACTTCTCTGTGGTTCCAGTCTATCTAACAAGCTAGTTATAGCAGGGTAAGTAGTCTGAATGTTTTCCTGCTGATGATAGAGGGTCAATAGGTTGTTTTTAAGGAAAAAAGTGTTATGAACCCACTTGTGCTTTAGAGATACCACAGATGACTCTGTGTAAACACGTGAAGTAAAAGCCACCTACGACTGTGTGGGGCCTTCGTAGACATGACCTTCATGACATGTGCCTGCATGGTGAAAGTGAGGAAAATAAACATATTCCTTCCCTCCCCTTCATGGGAGGGCAGGGACTGAAAATAATGGGTAAACAGAGTAGAATAAAAAGTCCTTATTATATAATCACAAATACCCAGAAAAAAAATAAACTTGTTCATTGACGCTTACGAGCATATCTAAGATCTAGAAATCCTGCCTTTCAAACTTCAGTGTCTATTTTTTAATCATTTGCACGTATGTCACAAAAACATTTTATATATGAAATGTCTTATGAGGAAATGGTTTAACTGACACAACTGGCAAAGACAAGGTGAGTCCTTAGATTTACCTATAGAACTACTCCTGTCCCCCAAAAGGCCTTTATTCCTTGCTTTAGGAGCCTAATGGGCAGAACAAAGTAATATAGATAGTAAGTAGGCTTTTTGGTCCTGTTCACCAGTGTTATGAAGATACAAAAATAAGACTCAGACAATGCAATAGGGAATTTGATATATTTAGATGGTCACAAGCTGAATTTTGCTTGTCACTGCTATAAAGAGGTGAGGAAAAGCTTTTTTAAAACTGTTTTTAAGACGCAAGGTGTAGGGAGTTAAGATCATCCCTATAACTTGCTAAAACTGATTCTAACAATACACAGTGCTACTTTCAATCTGTTGGACGCTTATGCAACCAGACCATCACCAGCAATGAGAGCTGGGTCAGAAATGATGAACTTTATTGAAAACATACATTGGTAGGGCCTTTGCAAGCCTTCCAGAGATCACCATCCCCAAACCTCTTCCTCCAAACCAGAGTTAATTCAACCTGATGGGTAGAACCACCACTTGCTACTTTCTCCTTCCCTTCTCTTTCTTCTCTCTTTCTTTCCCTTCTTTTTTCTTCCCTCTCTTTCCTGTTCCTTGCTTTCCCTTTCCTTTTATCCTTGGCCAAATTGCAGAATCTCTCCTTTTCATCTGGTAACCCCAATACCTAGAGGGAGAGTTTCTTAATTACATTATGTAAACTGTAATAGGACAATTCCAAGCAGTACATTTCAGTCAAAATAGTCAGTTTCAGTGATGTAGGCACAGTGTCTCATATTTCTAAGTCTCTGGAAATTGCATTGCTATTTACAGCTACTAGTGGTTAGTAAGTTCAAATGACACAGAACAGGTCTAACCTAGGACCAAGATTCTGAATTTTGCCCCTCTATCTGAAATTCTGTATTTTTATGCCAATATTGCAACAAGTGTTACAATGTGGAGAAAGCATGGTAAGAACTGGTGATCATTTCCACCTGATTAATCTGTCTTGCTTTTGTTTTGCTGCCCTGATTCTAACTAGTAGTACCTGAGTAATCAGGCATTTCAAGACAGCAACAAAGGGGACAAAAAGTGGGAATTAGCAGGAACATCTGGGGTAAAATATCCATAAGATAATGAGAAGTTCTGTATATCAAATTAGCCTTCTATTTACACTTCGTGTAAACTTCTTGCTTTAGAACCAATAATCGCCAACATGCTATGGAAAATACTCCTTCTTCTGATAATCCATAACCCAGCTTTAGTGCACAACATCAGCTTGGGACACCTGATCTGTCCTAACCTGGGCTAATAGGGAAGCAGTCATTAATCATCTATGTTACCATTTCCCGATTAATTAAAAAAGGAATCATGAAAGTCTTCCTCTACTCCCTTTCTGTAACTGCTTATTTTGAAGATAAACAGATAAATATCTATGAAATACTGAGAGCACAAGATAAAAAAGAGGAACTTTGTACATTTTATTCTTGTATTAGGCAAAATACAAGATAACAACCAAATACCAGAATCATTTCCTGTGACGTTCAATTCTGCCTGACAGCTATTTAACTGGAGATTCAGAGGATATCCAAGGTTTTGACAATGTTTTGACTGTTGATCATATAAGTGTATTTTTATAAAGCAGCTAATGCAAAATAGTCAACTAAATCAGTCATTTTTAGATGTCTGTGGCCTCCAAACAGACACAAGTGGAGTTTTAAAGGTAGCAGAAGGGTGTAACTCAGAAAGTGGCAATGTCGTTTCACTCTGACATTTAACAGGACTAGCAGTTCTTAAAGCCTAGCCAGCCCTTAGGTATCACTAGCTTTCTTGCACTTCCCATCAGTTGTGGCCTATTGTGTAATGAGCTTTGGTTCTTCCTGTCCTGTATATTGTTCTGGCAGTGTCTACTGGTTACCAAGGGCTATCCTATTTCCTGGGACCTGTGATGAATGAGAGGGCCCAGTCCTTGCACTTACAGTGCTTACATTTAGGCAGACATGTAGCAGATAAACAAGACAAACTCAAGGTGTAAAATCTGGTGTAAGACTAATAAAAGAAATCAACCCATGAGGAGGAAATACACTCTGATGAGGAGACAGTAGAACTGTCACTGAAAGAATGGTTTGCCTTTCTTGTTAGGGTTTGACAAAACCATGGTACCTCGAACTGGTAACTGGTAACCAATATATGATAAAATATTGTTGAATGAGTGAATGGAATTAACTGAAAGTCTAAAAATTTTTAAATGTGCATGACGGCCGAGAAGCTTGTGCATATAAAGGAAACTGAGGTAGATGTCACAGAAACAACAGTAAGGCCAATGTGGCTTCAGCGCAACAAGCAAGGACAGCATGGTAGAAGGTGATAAAGGAAATGGAGGTAGAGGCCAGAGGGCCTTTCTCCCTATGCTGATCAGCAAATGAATATATACGCCAGTTCCTAAAGAGAGGTGCCTCTGCTGATGGCCAATCTGACCCCTTCGCCTGGTACTGAGAGGGTATGGTCTCTTTTGTAGTGTCTGCAGCCCACTGAGAGAAGCCTGACTGTCTGTCACATCTCAATCTTGACTTTCAGGAGGCTACATCTTATCCTTAATCTGAAATCACATCCATGATTTCATTGAAATCCATGATTTCACATCCATGATTTCTTTGCCACATTACTTTCCCCTCTCACGTGTGTCCTCCAATTTTGGCCTGTTCCACACCATCTCCCCACTAGAGGATAAGTACCCAGGGGCAGAAACTCCTCACCATTTGGGTCTATTGGTTCATCACCTTTGCACATGGCAGGAGAGTATTCCCTAAACCAAAAAACTAACCCCAACCTTGACTCCAAATTAAAGGCCTGGAAGAAATATGTTTAAATTTTTCCTGGTTTTGGATTCAGTAACAGGTAACAGTATTAGCTCTGACCTTGCAATGACATTATCTAAAGTAAAGTGAATGTACTCAGCTTGCCTCCTGCCTGGGACAGCGCGTGACTCTGGGTAGATCATTTAACCTGACTTGTGCCTGGGGTGGAGGGGACGCCCTGGACATTGCAGGCCATGCTGAGGGTGGGGGAGGCAGCATGGATGATGAGTGTAAAGTTCCTGGGATTTTTAAGTAGCATGCCTGCTATGTCCCAAAATTATAACCACAAATCATTTGTACCTAGAGCCTACTTTGGGAAGTTGGTTTATTTCCTGTTTCAGAGCAAATCTAAAAGAGCAAATGCATGTGAAGGAAAGTGTCTTTAGGTGAGATAAAGGTCAGCCACAAACAGAAAGATGCTTTGACAGCTTAATCATCGCTTATTAGGGTAACAGTTTTTAATTAAATATGTAAAATTGAGAAGGACACAGGGAGCAGTTTACATGTGTATTCTCTTTTCTGACATCAATACTGCCATTGATGAGCAGATCCAATTTAGTTTCACTCTGAGAGAGCAGACAATGGTCAGTTTTCCTCCAGCTGGCTTTTTTTTACAAGCATTAATGAACAATTAACCAACACTGGCACTCTTTCCATCTGTAATCCTGTAGTAGGATCACTAATCTCTACCACTAGCAGCTAATGATGAAGGTCTCTTAAGCTTTACTTCTTATCTCAGCCAGTTCTTAATACTTGCATAAGTATGCTTTCTGAGGAGGGGGACCCCCTACTGCTATGCAACCTGAGAACAAAGGCCTAGAGACATTTTTGAAGGGGTTTCTGTTCAATAACACTTCTATGCTTATGTTTGCCTTCCTCCTACAACAAACACCAGTGATCAACAGAGGGCTCTGGGGGTCACAGAGGGCTCAGTGTTTCCATACTTCTAATACTTATAAGAATGTATTCAGATGGTATTATACACACCCCACTCCCAATCACACAGGCGGACACCCAAAAGGAGGAGGGAAATGTGGCCTAAATAGAATCAAACAGTTTTTTCCTCCATGAGTCAGCTTTGATTTGGCATTGAATAACACTGAGTTTGAAACTACATTGTCATTAAAAATGTATATGCGAGAAACAGATTTATCTAGAAAACCCCACACAGCCTAGGTCTTCATTTCTCTGAATTTAATGGAATTTATATTCAATTGTCTGTCTCTGGTGGGGAAGAAAACAATTCACTATTTCATTAGAACTCCTCTGTAGGGTCAAGATTTAAAGAAAATGCAGGGTCAAGATAAAAATATATATATATATATATATCCAACTGTAGAGTGGAATAACTAGGACAATACTTAGACTTAAATGACAATTTTCATCTGAAACTACTTTTCAGACTCTTACAACTTCTTGGGAATATTAGTTATTGCAGAGAAAATTGTACTCAAGACTTGACTCCAAAACTGAACCCTTACAGCAAGTTTGAGCTGCATGAATTTTGTTGGGCTTTATGTGTTAGGCTGGAAGGGAAGTGTAGTAAAAGCAGCAATCATGGATACATGTATTGATTTTGTCTGGAATTACTAAGATAAGGCAAGCAACAGCACAAGCCCACCAGGACCAAAACTTTACCCTTGGTATTCTGTATACTCTGTGATCCTCACAAGTTGTAACATATAAGCCACACTGATCTGGAAGCAGCAGAATACCAGGGTAATGTTGAGGGTGAGGAGCTCTGAAGTGCCTAAGCCCTGTGATATGTCAGAAGGGAACAATCCAGACCACGTATATTATCTGAATGAGGAGTAAGGTGAGGAGGGGAAGGGAGGCATGTGGAACTGATACCTGTGTCCTGAACTTCCAAAGGTCCCATCTACCATATCACCTTCAGTGTACTACAATTTGGGGATTTAAAGATATATCCACTATAAAGTAAATAAATAAACAGATGTATCATACTCAAAAATGAATAGGTAATAAGTTAAAACTATTTTGTAACATTTACCCAAAATGTATGAATCCTTCTCACAATCACCTCATTTTTCTATTTATCCATTCAAAAATGCCAAACATTACTTTTTCTCTCTAACATTCAGAGAGGCCCACAACAGAAAGAGGGCTTAGTGGACAGAGCTTTGGACTAAAAGTTTGGAAGCTGAGTCCTATTCACACATGGTTACTGACCTCTCGTGTGATCTTATACAAGTCACTTAACCTCCTTGCCCTTCTGCTTCCTTATTCATTCCCCAGGGACAATGCTACCTGCCCCTCCCTACCTCTGGAGCCGCGAAGCTGAATGAACTATGTCTGTAGAGTATTTGAGAATGCCACTGGTTAGTGTGAAGCTCAGTGTAAAGCACTGAAAATAACTTGTACTGTGATAACATACAATGAAAATAAGGATAGATTATAAAACAGAGGCCTGGAGGTCACTAAAAATTTAGTAATCATGAGCTTTGAAAGTGAGTCTCAATGGCAGATTACTTTCTCTCTTTCTCTCTCTGGGAATCATTGGGCTGATTTAAGTTTAAGTGAGCCATTTAAGTGAGCAGTTGGACAACAGTAGTGAAGTTTAAAGGGGTAAATAAATATTTGATATTCTGTGAATCTCAGGTTATTGTTTAATTTCCAATTTGAAAGAAATAATTCAAAGCTATCTATTTTTACTCCAAAAGCATACTGTCTTTACTGTACCACAAACACACCATGCTCATTTTTAATCCCTGTTTTCTGCACATTGCTTCCCATATTTTTTTCTCTACTCATTTAAATTCCACTCATTATTCACATTCCAATTAAAGTCCCATCACCTCTACAATGGAAGACTCTGTACCAATCCTCAAGGTCACATGTTTGTATGTACAAAAGTTTATGCACACTATCCAGATGTCCCCAGTGGGTGCTCAGTAACTCTCTTTATCAAACATAAATTTGATCTACCAGTTAATAAATTAACATATTAATTAATAAATCAATTAATTTTTAGTGTCTATATTCTCCAGGAACTCTTGTTGGCACTGACTTATGCACACACACACACAATGAGGATAAAGTGTCCCTGCTTTCAAGAAACTTTCAAACTAATGGAGAAGGCAATGCTGTTGCACTTGAGCCAATAAGTGCTAAATTATGCTCTATTGATGTAACTGAGCTAGCAGTTTAGAGAAGAGAAACATGAACATAGATTAGAATATAAAGCAATTTTAACAGAGCATCTCTTTAACTACAGACCACATCCTCCAAGTCCACCTACCCATCTTCCTCCTACGTCTGCTCATCCAATCTGACATGTACTGCTCCAGTTCAATCCTCTTAACCAACCTATCTTTTGAGTTCATGGCCTAATTATTACTACACAAGAAACTATAGTTTTGTACTAATATTTTTTTAAAAATTAGAAAGACAAATTGCAAGAGCTATACTTATTCAAGGCTTCAGAGTGTAGGGAAAGTTGCTAGGGGAAGACTGGATGAATTCCCAATTATGCCACAAGTTCAAATCTACAGTAACTTATATATTCTCTTTTATAGGGAGAATTTCTCCTTATCTCATATTTTCTTTGATTTAGCTTACTGCTCAACAATTCCATAAACAGTAGACTCTTACTTGAAGGAGAAGTAAAACATGTATATACATAATCAAAATAAAGAAAGAAGGTGTTAATTGGCTTACGAGAGGTGCAGATGAAGTGCTATGAGATCCTCTCCAGCCAGGAGAGGTTAATAAAAGCTCTATCAATAAGAATATGAACAGCATTTATGAGATAGAGGGGTATGGAACATGTGGAAATAATGGGAAAACAGCATTATCAAAACCATGTATAATTATATATATATTATCACATACATTCACAGAAGAGTTAGGATAAGTTGATTTGGTAGAAACACAGAAAGTTGAGTTAAAGGTAGAAATGTAAACTGGGAACATGGCATAGAAGGAGTTGAACTTCATCCTCAGTATAATAAGAAGCCAATGAAAGTTCCTAAGAAATGGAGGTTCTGTGCTACCTCCCAGTCTTCAACTATTTATGCCAAATAAAGGTAAGGCCTAGGAAGTGAATCTCTTACCTAACACTTGCCTTAACTCAGACTGTTCAAAATAAGTATGTACTCTAAGTGGACCTACAAGGGGTACCTTTAGTTTTCATTTCCATTGTCTATCTTCCCTTTAGAAAGGAGTTTTATTGCTTGCGCAATGATAGTACTGGAATATTTTCACTCTGTCTTGGCTGTGTCATGTCATCAACCTAAAAATAGTTGCTAATTAACAAGGTTATTTCTAACTTACTTTGTTAAAACAGAAGAAAACAGTGATGAGACACATATAGAGTATCAAATTAACCAAGGACAAAACCAAATTCTAGTTCAAAATTCCCACCTCACAGATATTCAATTCACTAAATAGTCTCTTTTTTTTCTAAATCAGATAGTCATTATCCAAATTTCCTACCCCCGATGTGATAATATAGTGTGATGAGACATGCCTCAACAGAACTCAAATTGACTTTTGGAGCCTCAATGCTACATGGAGCGTGTGGATGGTAAAGCAAATATCTCACTCTATTATCTGTTGTCTCTGAACCAACAGATTACATGGTTCACTGACTAGCTGAATAACTTTTAGACAGTTTGCTCATGTCTATTTACACATATTCCACAGAAATATATTAAGAACTGAAGAACAGCTGTAAAAATTATGTGGCAAGAGGGATAGATGAGACCAATGATCTCTCCATGTATGTTTCTATAGTGAAAACACAAGTTTTACATGGTAAAGGGAATGCAGGATAACATACCAATGCACATTTGTATAATTCTGTCACCATAAAGTGTGAATTCCACACAGCAATAGAAGACCAAAAAAACCATATAATTTCCTAGAGATTTTTCCTCTATATATTTATGTTTTTGCTCTCAAATACTTCAGGACAATTGCACTTCTTAATTAAAAAGTCACTCTACATATTCATTAACAATAGAAATAATGGAGATTTTCCAATTTATACTTTTTTAAATAATGAACTGTTTATTCTTAAATCAATTTAATCTCCTTTCCATGTCACATATATCCCACATAAAAAGATGTTGCAGGTATCAGAAGATTCTCATATCTACTATAATAACACTGGTTATTAAATATTTTACTTTAAAAATAAATAGTGGTATTGCATAAAATGTTCTTTAGATAAATGTTACTTATCACTGTACAAATTCAAAATTGAATTCATGTAAGAAAATGGATAGTCAAATGGTATTGGGAGTGTGTTGACCTAATATTTGGTGGAGAAAAGGCTCCATCCACATATAAATTGGAGAAACATCGCATATTATTTCCTTTCCAAAGATTCAAATATAACATTCCCTCCTTCTAGAAGCACTGTGTTCTGTGATTTTCATTGTATCAGATTTTGCTGGTTTTGAATACGTCTTCCAATCTAACGTGTCTAAAATTGTCCTTATGAGGTTCTAGTTAGCCTTTCTTCCTTTTCCCTAATTTAAAGCTGACACTATAGTCCTTTCACTTGGACACTCCCCAACAGGACTTTCACATCTCCTTACCTCCCATATCCAACTGCACTAAACCTACAAAGCTTTTCTCTTTCATATCATTCAGCTTCTATTTTTACCACTGTGCCACCATAGGCTGTCTCTCACTGTTTTTCTACAGTATCCTTATAACTGGTTTCCCCATTCTTCTTTTTTGGGCTGAAGGTATTTCCTGTAGTGTAGTAAAATTAATGTTTTAAAATGCAAATTTCATTTGTTAAATATCTCACCTGAAATTCTTAAAAGATTCTCCAATTGCTTTGGGATAAAGACTAAAATACTTAACAAAATCTTGTTTGATCAGGTTCTTGCTTGATCAGTTTCTGGCTCTCTTTCTAGCCTTGTCTTGTCACCCTTTCTGCCCCACTTGCAGCCTCCAGTCAATCCTTTCTTCAGTCACTAACCTGAGATGCTCCTCCCATCCTCTAAAGGTTTCCATCAGTGTTCCCACTGCTCAGAAAACTGTCCCTACCCAGCCTGTTTATTCCCTTAATTTCTACCTGTTCTTTAGATTCTAAATAAAGCATCATTTCCATGGGGAAACTTCACCTGACCATTACACACACATGCACACATACATACACACACGCACACCGTGCCACCCCAAACTGAGCCATTGTTCTGAGACATTCTGAGACTTCCCTTTAAGTGTATCCTTACAGATGAAGCCAGGTATGAAAATATCAGGGTCATAAATTACATATTTACTTGTGCTACTCTTGGTTAATGCCCAACCCTTTCCATTTTTTTCTATAAGCTCTATTACTAGCAGACTAATCCTTTTTCCTAACTAGTGCTTACTCAGCGCCTAACATAGTACCTTGTGCATAGTGCACATATGGTAAATATTTACTGAATAAATAAATGAACTTGTAGGGTATGAGACTGGAAAGACAGCCTGGAGTCATTTATGAATAAAATTAGATTTTTAACTGGCTTTCCTATTTTTCCATTTCTTTCTACTTTACAATTTGCCTATTCTGTGATACAACAGGTAAAATAAGGTGCTATATTATGATTTCATAGGCAAGACAGATCTTCCTGTGACAGTTGGTAAAAAGGGACTACACAATATACACAGTGTCTTACATAGAGCCAACCACCATACCTTTGCTCCTGGTGTTCCCTCAGCCACAATTCCTGATCTTTGCAAAGGCTCAGTTCAAAATACACTTCTTCTTACCCTTCATTAATTAGAACTAGTCATAAACTCCACAAAAGGTATTTGATGTCTTTTATTCATTTTTTTTTATTTCCACAGTGCTTCATACACTGCTGGGTACAGTAATTGTCTTCCTAAAATAAGCAGAACTAAAGTCAAGATAGAGATGAACTAATTCCTGTGTAATGTACCCAAGAATGGAAAAGGCAGCAAATAAAATGATGAAAACCCAGGGCCTCCAAAGAGCATCTGAGGACCACTTCATATAGCTTGTAATTCCCAAGCCTAAAAGTTTATTTATTAAACTAGTTTCTGCTTTACAAAGTCCAGATCAAATGCTATAATCCTCTCCTGTTGATTTTTCAGATTCTATAGCCAATTTTCAACCTATTTCCCTCTAAATATCTTTATCTCTATAATTCTAAAGACAATTTTCAAACTATCTCTAAAGGTCAGTGTGTTACATCCTCAGAACTTAAATGACAATGTTTCTGAATATCCAGTGAAACTACATTCTTGTATTAACAAAACAAAATAAAATGAAACAAAGCAAAGCAAAACCAAACAATGGCCAAAGCCATAGAATTACCTTCATAATGTTGACACCTAGAAAGTTACAGACCCAAATCATCTGACTCATGATATATCTCCTAGCCACAATTCCTTGTCATATGAATTAGACTTGCTTAAATTTACTTAGACTTAAAAAATCCAGATGGTAATTCAGTCTCTTGGTACTTAAATCCATATACCTCTGGTCTACTGCTTAAATTCTGTAAGTTAATTTTCAGAAAAGAAGTAGGATATTTCAGTCCCTAGACATTCCAGTTATCCCATCAAAGTTTAGCTAAATTAGACCTATAGATTAAAGCAAAGATTGTCTTCCTTTTCTCTTTTTTTTACTAGTCAGTGCTCTCTTCATTCACCCATATTTAGATCATTTCAGTATATTATTCAAAATCACTGTTGTTCATGGAGCGATTACCGTCAGTTGTTTTTTTCCCAAGGGGATATAAAAAAGCAAGTTGTTAACAAGCAGAAATAAGCAATTCTACTTTAGATGAAAATATTTTATATGGCCAAACTCATATCCTCCCCAGCTTCATGCCTACGTCACTTGATACCCAGTAATCTGCTCTCCTTGGGCTGAACACCAGTGATTTTTCTCTTCCCTAAATAGAAATAATATGAAGAAAATGTCTGGCATATCAATTAAAATAATTTCCAAGTTTTATTTCTGTGCCTTTAAATATTGCTGTCTGCTACTGGTGTTGTTACTTGAAGCCAAGTTTCAAAAGCAAAGTTCCAGGACTAATTACCTTTCCCTTTTGCTGTTTGGCTGCCAAAGCTGTAGTCACAGAGGATAATCTTCAGAAGCTTGGCTTTGTTGCTAGAGCAACCAACCCAATTTTAAACATTTTTCAATATCTTCATTTGGAGTATTTTAAATAACAATAAGATATACCTGATTGAGTGCATCATAGCAAGTGCTAAATTAGTTTTTTTACTATTCTGACCTAGATGTAGGGAAATTAGTCTAGCAGAGATTAAAAACAACACTGTGTGGAAACTGCATGGCTTGTGCCACCTTCGTGCCAGTACCCATTTCCCTAGGGTGACTAGTTACAATGAAAAGGAAAAGAGTGACAAGAAAATTCCTGCTTCTTCCAGCTTTGACCCTCTAGTCGTCTCAAGATTTGCATGCATCACAGATCTGTTTTACAAATGTCCTGCACTTGTGCTCAGTTGTGCTGATCAGGCAGTAAGCAGATTTGGCATCTTTCATGAATGATGAGAAACTATAGCACTTGCATCCAAACACTTGCACTAACCTATGATATCAAGTGTTATCATTAATTAATTTTTAGCTCATTTTTACTTAAAATGTTCCATGCTATAAACCCAAGTATACTTCTCAGAAGTAGGATACATATGTACTTTAAATATTAGCAAACATACCACATATAAAACACAGATCTTTATATAATTTACAGTTTCAATGTCACCACATATTTGCTGCCTACTCATTTTCTAGAGAGAGCACAAATCTTCTGATAAAAATGCCACATTGAAACCCAATATTCTGTAAAATTAATAGGCACTAATACACAATAGATGAAAAAGGTTAAGAAAAAAATTCCAGACTAAATTGTTCAGAATAAAAGGAAACAGAATTCTGATAAAAATTCAAATATACAGAGCAGATTGACTGACAATACATATTCTATATCTGCAGTTTAAAAACATTTTAGGGATAGGGGTGCAGCTCAGTGGTAGAGCATGTGTTTAGCATGCCTAAAGCCCTGGGTTCAATGACAGCATTGAAAAATCTTTTATGTTTTATTTTAATTGACATATAGTAATTTATAGGGTAGAGTGCGGTATTTTCAATTCTCTTTACACTGTGGGGATACTTGGTATATCTATCACGTCAGACATTTATTATCTCTCTGTTGGAAATGTTCAAAATCTTCTCTATTCACTATTTTTGAAATATGCAACTAATTATTGTCAATCATAGCTAGCCAAATATGCTGTTAAATGTTAGAAACTACTCCTGTTATCCAAATGTATTTTCATATCCATTAAGCACTCTTTCTTCATCCCCCTCCTCCAAACTCCTTAGTTTTAAATTTTTATATGGAACTAAAAGGATTGTAGAAATTAAACTATTTAAAAAGAAAATAGTACAAACTGAAAACAGTGGCCAAAAGAAAAATTATCTGCATGTAACTGGCTCTCCACTAAGAAAAAGTGAAAAAAGACAATAGGCTTTTGAATTAATGGAAGAGCAATAGTATTTATTAGGTAACTAAACAATATATAAATACTATACATCTCTGCCTTAAGAAGCTAACAACATTTTAATGATTTTGAGTAAGACCACTAGATAAAGTAGGGGAAAACAACTCAATTTTGAAGAATCTGAGCAAAAGTTGCTTATGTTAAAGAGATTTATAATAAACATAAGGAAACATATTGTGAGACATTACTAGCTTACAGTGATACTGTTTTAATACAGGCACAAATCAAAGAATTGTCTTTACTAAAACCATTTTTCCAAGACCAGGTGCCAGCTTTTCATTCTTGGAATGTAAAATGAAGTATCTGAGATTAGTGAGTATACATTATAATTACTAAAGAAAACTATTAGTCCTAGCTTCTTACTGAGTCGGCTTCCACTGACTTGAACAGAGGGGTTGAGTTAGATATTCTCTTTCACAAAGCTCTTAAATGGTGTCTCAGTGATCCTGTAGAAAATTTTGGTTTTCTGAGACATCCACTAACTGACATGATTGTAACTGAACTATACATTATGAAAAATAACTCACATCTATTTTTAGTGCTACTTTTAAACTGCCTAGCTTTCAGGTGGTTCTCACTATGACTCAGTTTCTCTGAATATAAAATATGACCTCCACAGCTTCCCCTCTTCTTGACTTCTGTAGATAGTTGCTTATATATTCACCTCACCTAAGAGACCTTGTTACTCTCTATAAAATAAAATGGAAAATCTGTACTTAATGTCAATTCAGTTTAATAAAATATGGTAAAATTTATCTTTTGAAAATTTTATTCTTAAGAAACCATTCCACCGTGATCATTCCCCTTTAAAATCCTTCAGTATGTAGTAAGACTTGTTCTGCTTTGCCATTTAGCTGTTTCAGCAATGGAAATGTCTTGTCTTTCTAACTAAACATATAACTCCTAAATGAAAGGGATCCTTTTATATTTCATTTATTTCTGGATTTGCTCTGATAAATTTGAGAAGAGATTAAGTGCATTATGAATGTTATTTGAAAAGATAGAAATAGAGATGAAAATTTTATGAAATGATACATCTAAACTTAATTTACTTTTATATTTATGGCTTATTTTTTTTTAAATCTTGATATTTTCAGATAAGACATTTTCAGGACTAAGTAGATAAATCAGGCATTCACTACATATTTATAAATATGTACTATGGGTCCAACATCATGCTCAGTGCTACAAATAATGTAAAATTATAAGTAACACATGGTTCCTATCATCAAGATGTTTGTGATCTAGAAGAATCTAATGGCAGATTTTGCAACCATAAGATGTGAGCAAAGTTAGTAGAATGATTAAACATCTCAGCAGTATCAGAAATGCATAACTATGATTTGAAAATATCATAGTTGAGGATGATGGATACATAACAAGTCAAATATAAAATTAAGTTTTAAATACTACGAAGGACTTGAACAATTAAATAGTAAGCACATTTTAGAGTAGAACTTACAAAAATCTATGAAATCGTATTCATCTTTGCCTTCTGATTTCTTTCATATCAAATCAGCACCAGTTCTGTTGCTTAAGTCAGAAAAAGGGAAAGTGACAGAGAGACAGACAGTCAGAGCGAGAGAGAGAGAGAGAGGGAGGTGAACAGAAAGAAAAAGAGAAGTTGAATATTTCATAATATTTAATAAAGAATGTATTAGTCAGTGTTCCCATTCCTGGAACACAATACCCAACAGCCAAAACTTGAAGGAGGAGAGGTTTAATTTAGCTCACAGTTTTAGGGGGTCAGTCCATGATCATAAGGGTCCATGGCAGGAACATCATGATTAAAAGGTGTGGTAAAGATGTTTACTTTATGAAAATTGAGAAGCAGAGAAGGGTGACAGTGTCAGAGAGACAGGGCCAAGGGATCATATATATTGTGCAAGATCGCATCTCCATGACCCATCCAGACACATCCAGAAATGGCTTCACCAATTTCCTGGGAAGTTTTCATGCCAGTCAAGTTGCCGCAACCAACCTGAACTGTCATAGAGCATTTTAAATGATACCAACACAAGGAAATGTTATATGTTTGAGATGATAGGTATGTCATTTATCCCGATCTGATCATTACCCATCTGATCATTACACATCAAAATGTCACACTGCAACTATATATATGTATAATTGCTATATGTCAGTAAATATATATAGAAATTAAAATTGATTTTTTTCATTAAAAAAGCAAGCACACTAAGAGATAGACTCCATCTCCCTGAAGGTGCAGGCTGTGTCATTTTTGCTCACTACTTTAGCCTGAAGACTACTATAATGTAGTGTCTGGGAGTATATGTTCTAAAGTTAGAAGCCCTAGGCTTGAGTCCAGCTTACAAGCTGCAAGATATGAAGACATGTTTATTTAATATCTTTTAGTTTCTATTTTTTTGTAAAATGAAATACTAAGATTGTTGAAGCTGTTAAAGTGCTCATTGGAGTGCATAGCACAAAGTAAAAATTCAATCAATATTAGCTATTATTATTAAATTCTTAATAAACATTTAGCAATCAAATGGCCTCCCAAGAATAACGAAGTGCTATAACTAATTGTTGGGTTTAATTTACACCCATCTTACTTTGTGTTCTATCTTACTCATATCATACTCATATCTTACTTTGTGTTCTATTACTTTAACATTATAATCATTGGTTCCTTCTCTTCTGTCCTTCAGTTTATGTCTCTTCTACCCACTGCTTCCTAGATATTGACTAAGCTCTCTATCTCCAAATGTTTGTGTTCTTTGGACTGACAGACCATCACCACCCAGTCCAGCTTTGCAGAGGTATGCATGCATGTAGAAACAGTTGTGGAATTCTTTTCCCTTATTCATAGATCAGTGAACAGAGGCCCCTAACCTTCTCAGTTCCCTGTTCACACAGATTGCTTCAGATATGAGCATTACCTAGTTATATGTAAAGACTTAAAAACCCATTTTCTAGATATTTTATCAAATAAAATCTTATTCTTCTGCAAAGTTACCAGAAGAGACTGTTTGTTTTCTCTGTAAAAGTAACTGCAGGAACAAGGAAGAATGCAAAGCCACGATTTACTGAAAGTCATATTCCTATGAGAAAACAGCTTTCTTGAGAGTTGGAAACAATATAGAAGGAAACAGAACCACAGTATAGAGAGCCTAAAATGCAAAGAAATGAATTGTTAGTTTTAAGATGCACCTGAACCTTTATCAGGTTACATATAATTTACATAGATGATAAAGTTGTCTTATCAATTAGAAAACTTTGCACTGAGTTAAATGTTTCCTACAACATAAAGAGTCTTCAATACTATAGACCATAAAAGCTGCATAGGGATTACCTTAATGAGATCAGAATTTTTAAAAGGAAAATGGAAAAGACATATGGATAAATACAATAGTGGGCATGTTTGATAAAAGTTTATTAAGAAAATTTACTTCTTGCAATCCTACCCAGAAAGAAAAAGTAAAGGAATGTTTCAAGGCCAAAAAGTAACAAGAAGAGATAGTAAATGAGATCACTCCCCAAAATAAAAGGGAATATTATCAATGCAGAAATACAGTAACTACAAAAAAGAAGAGATAATAAACAATGAAATAAAACAAATAAATTGTTAGCTAGACAGACTACTATACTTTTAAAATAATTACAGAAGATACAAATTAAAGTCACAAATGAGCAAGATTAAATTATGATGGGCATAATAAAAATGTAAAATTTATGAGATAATGGCTTAATCCAACATATAGATGGAACAGATAAAGGCCTAGAAAATTACAAATTACCAAAACTGTCTTAAGAAAAAACAGAGTATCTGAATCTACCTGTATCAAAGGCTATTATGAATAAAATATTTTAAAAGATTCACACCAAAACCATTCAAAAGACTTCCCTAATTAAGTTCTAAAAACACTTTTAAAAGAAATGCTATTAATCCTTATGGAAATAGAAGAATGAATTCTTGATTTTTTTATCATACCATAGGTACTCTGACAAATCAGACAAAAACATCACAAGAAAGTAAACCACAAACCATTAGCCCTTATGAATATACATGCAAAAATTCTTTAAAAATGTTAGCATGCTGAGAAAAATCCTACCACACATAAAAAATATTACACACCATGACAAAGGAGTTATTCAAGAAAAAAGTTTCCATAAGAGCTAAAGAGTGTGTACAACTATAATATGATGATTTTAACTCTTTTGGGAAGATACCTAGAAGAGGAATACCTGGGTCAAATAGAATCTCCAAAATGATTTTCACGGTGGATGTATTTACAGAAGCACAATCTATAATAAGTAGATCTTGAAAACAGTATAAATGTCCATCAATAGATAAATGGTTAGAGAAACAGTGTATATGTCTATTAGCAGATAAATGGTTAGGGAAAATGTGGTACTTCATGGTTAGCACAATAAAGTACTAAACTGTCATAAAGAAAGGTGAACTTGAGGTATTCATAGCTAAATGGTTGCAGTTTGACAACATATTATTAAGTTAAACAAGTCAGACACACAAGCTTAAATGTCATGATTTCTCTTATATAAGACATACAAAATGTATATGTATATACAAATAAAGATCAAAATAGAATAGAGATTAATAGGAAGTAGGGGGAAGTTCAAATACTTCCCCAAATTGCATATTCTATTATTTCTAAGACATTTTAATAAATATGCTAATTTATTTAATTTATACTACTAAATTTATCTTCGTTTGTTGAAAAAAGTTTTGTGCTATTATCTGTTTGTTGGTTCTTTGTAAGACTCTTTTTGGTTTATGTCTTATACTCTGAGTAACTACTTTGAAGATAATGATATATATTATGTTAACTGTTGTTTTCTTGTTATTTTATTATAAAACATTGTTTTATTTTTCATAAAAAAAGAAAGCGCTGAAGTTTAATCAATGTAGTCCAGTGTATGAATAGGATAAAGAAAAAACTACATGATTTTAAATTGACACAAGAAACATATTTGACAAACCCAATTCATTGATGATTCAAAGAAAAAAAATCTTTCAACAAATTAGGAATGGAAAAATGTTTCCAAACGCTACAAAAGATATCTATAAAAAATACTCTTACAAGGTATGTTCAAAAAGTATAGTGAATGTCTAACTTTTAAAACTTTATTAGAGTAAAATGCACCTATTTCTAGGTTCTTGTGGGATTGTTGAATAGATGTTTGCACTCTCACTGTTTTAATATCCACTTTGTGTGCTTTAATTCTGTAACTTGAATAACTATTTCTAAAAGAACAATATGTAATTTATCAACTAGTGATTTCTTACTGTTTATCTTCTTTTCTTGAAATTCTGTAATATTTCTACCTTTTTCCTGTTTTTTTTTTCCTCTTTAAATAAAAAAAAAATACACATTGCCTGAGATCATTCTTACCATTTTCTGTTTTGGAAGTCTTACTTCATGAATGCCTGTAGCTGTACTACTGTGACTGTCTTGATATCCTCAATCAATTCAAAACATTTGCCTTTCATAGTCATTTTGACTTTGGAAAAGAACCTAAATTTGAAGCCTGCCTTTTCATTGCTTGGCATTCATTCAGCAGCAGCATTCATCACACCTCATGAGAAAAACTTAACAAAAAGGACTTCCAAAGCTGCTTCAGAAAGTGAGAAGGATAACGAGGTATGCGCGTTCAAAACAAAAGAGCATATTTTGAGGAGGATAACAGCAATATGTCTTTTACTGCAATAATTTTTTAATTTAAACATTCATTGTGTGTTTTGACCATACCTTGTAAATCACACTTAATGGTAAAACCTGAATGTTAAGATCAGGAACAAACCAAGAATACTTACACTTATCACTTCAGTTTAACATTGTACTAGAGATTCTAGCCACTGTAGTCAGGAAAGAAATGTAAATTAATGGTCTCACTGGAATGGAAGATAAACAGTTGTTTCTATGGATGACTCAGTGTTGTAAAGAAACTTTTAATAAACTTAAAAAAATTCTGCTGGAACTAACAAGCAAATCCTGCAAGACTGAAAGACAATTAACAGTGTACAAAAAAAGAAAAGACCTATCTGTGCCTTATGTAATGACAATTACCATTTAAAAACAAATTTAAGAAACTAATTCTAATAGTAATAGCATCAAACAGAATAAAACACTTCGGAATATATTTAACAAAGGAGGTGGAACTTTTGAAAACTACAAAATATTGCTAAAAGAAATTTTAATAGAACTAGGTAATCAGAATACATATAATTTTCATTCATTAAAAGGTTCATTATTGCTAAAATGACAATTCTTCCCAGACTAATCTGTAAACTGATGTAATCTAAATCAAGATTCCAATACAGATTTATTTTTAAAATTTTATTTTAAAGAGAATAAAACCAAACAAAACAAAACAGGATAAAGCAAAACAAAACAGTAAAAATGATACAGGACTTCAAAACAGAATAATTGGATATCCACAATGGCTACCATAATGCCTCTTGCTATCTTCAAATTGCTGCCCATATCATTAGACATAATAAAATCAAACAAAACAAAACAGAATAAAACCAATCAAAACAGAACATTGAATAAAAAAAAACAATAAAATTGAACAAAACAGTGAGAACAATATTGCATTTCAAAAACAAGACAGAAGGAAATCCCCATAGTTACTATATTGCATATTGTTATCCTCTAAAAGACTACTGCCTTTAGGCCTGCAGAGTCAATCAAACAATACAAGCATTAATTTGCTTTTGTATCTCAATTGCTATCAATTCAGCTTGTGTTTCTTCAAATAAGCTTGTTGCTCATGGGAATGCAAGTGGGGTCACAGGGGTGGGGGGTTCATCTCCCAGCCTGCATGTTGGTTGGCTCATGGAAGGGCAAACTGGCTTCTTGTTTCTCCTCCTGGATCCTGCATCACTTCTTCCAGCTCACAGGAAGGATGACTTGGCTTCTTGTTTCTCCTCCCAGGTGACACACGGCTGGCTCTGGCTCACAGGAAGGGCAAACTAGCTTCTTGTTTCTCCTCCTAGGCCCTACATGGCTTCTTCCTACTCACAAGATGGTCAAATTGGCTTCTTGTTTCTCCTCCTAGGCCCTGCATGGTTTCTGTTGGCTCATAGGAAGGGCAAATTGGTACTTGTTTCTCCTCTTGGGCCCTGCATGGCTTCTGCCAGCTTATGGGAAGGGAAAATTGGCTTCTTGCTTCTTCTCTCAGGCCCCACATGGCTTCCACCTACTCACAAGATGGACAAATTGGCTTCTTGTTTTTCCTCTCAGGATCTGCATGGCTTCTGCCAGCTCATGGGAAGGGTGAATCAGCTTTTTGTTTCTCTTCCCAGGCCCTACATGGCTTGCACTGTTTCACAGGAAGGGCAAATTGGCTTCTTGTTTCTCCTGGACCCCACATGGTTTTCACCAGCTCACAGGAAGGGTAAATTGGCTCCTTGTTTCTCCTCCCAGACCCTGCATGGCTTTCACCAGCTCATGGAAAGGGTGAGTTGGCTTCTCATTTCTCCTCCTGGGCCCTGCATGGCTTCTGCCAGTTCACAAGAAGGACAAATTGGCTTCTTGTTTCTACTTCTGAGCCCCACATGGCTTTTGCTGGCTCCTGGGTGCCAATCAAAGTTTGTAAATATTGATTATTTAAATATAGATAGAAATACAAGGACAAAATCAGATACACAAATTCAAACAAAGCACAAATTCGGGAGATTTACACAACTTGATTTTAAAGCTTATTATTAAATTACAGTAATCAAAATAATGGCATAAAATGTATAGATCTTTGGGAAAGAATAGAAAAAAGTTAAGTATAATGAGTCCACAAATACCTATAATCAATGATCAACAAGGCAATTCAGTAGGGTAAGAATGATTTTTTCAACAATACAGCTGGCACAATGGCCTGTCAATGTAAAAAGCAAAACAAAACAAAAAACCCTTGTATCCTTCTGAGAAAAAAAAGAGGAGAAAAAGCAGGGGGCAGAATTTAGAACATTACCTCACTCCATGCACAGTAAAATTAATTTAAAATGGACTGCTGACCTAAGTATGATAATTAAAATTAAACTCCATAAAGACAAGATAGGAGCAAATCTGTATAAGCATGTGGTAACAAACATTTCTACATATCAAAAGCAAAATATAGTCAGTAAAAAAAAATTGATGTTACATTTCACCAAAATTGAACACTTTTGCTTTCCAAAAAACAATATTAATAAGCAAAAATATCCAGGGACTAATATGTAGATAATATTCACTAATATCATAGTCAATAAAGAATTTTTACTTAGAATATGTAAAGAACTTTGAAAACTCAATAACAAGACAAAAATGTTATGAGTAAAAGATTTCAGTAAATAATATATGGATACTAATAAGCACATGAGAGTTAGTCATCTTCATTAGTTATTAAATACAGGTTAAAATAACAATAAGATGCCATTACATATTTATCAGAATATATTTAGTCAAAAAGTATGACAGTGCCAAGTGTTAGCAAGAATATGAAGAAAAGAGAACCCAAACATTGCCAGTGGGTATAACAACTTTGGAAAACACTTTAATGGTGGTCGTTTTTTCAAGTTAAATATAAATCTGCCATAGTACTCCAAAATACCATTATCTCCACATCTACCTAAATGAAATCAAAATATGTATGTATAAAGCCTTCTATATCAATGAGGATAGCAACATTATTTGTAACAGGCAAAGATTAGAAAAATCCCAAATGTCAATCAATTGGTGGATGGATAAACAAAATGTTATGCATCCATGGAATGAAATACTACTCAGTAAGACCAAAGAATGAATTATTCTTAACTGCAACAATATGCAGGTGGCATATACCTGTAATCTCAGCATTCTGGGGGCCTGAAGCAGAAGGATTGCAAGTTTGAGCCCAGCCTATGCAGTTTAGCAAAATCCTGTCTCAAAATAAAAAATTAAAAATGGTCTGTGGATATAGTACAATAAGTCTCTGGATTCATTCCATAGAGAAGGAAAGAGAAAAAATTGGAAAAAGTATTTAACTGGACAAGATAGTTTTCAGAGTCTCTGAGACTATAGTTCATGCCCTCCAAAATCAGCATGGATTCATTCCCATGGTCAGGACAAAGGAGAAGCACTCAAAGATTGAAAACATGAAGAAGGCTAGGATTATCCATTTGTTCTGATTGTGATGGTAAATGTAAGAATTTACCAGGGACTGAGTGCTGATTTTGATGAGCCCTGGATCTCCAAGCCCCTGATCAGCATCATATGGTTTAACCCTCACAACAACCACAAATGGTTAGGTAATAAATTGTTTCCTTATGAAATAAAAACAATAAACTCACAGAAATGAAATAACATTCCCAGAGCCATGCAATAATCAAATGGCGGAAACAGAATTCAAACCCCGGTCTGTTTGGTTCTCAAGTGCTTGCTTCTACATATTATATACACTCTACAGCATTAGCAGAGTACCTACTGTCTAAACATCAGTGAACTTGAGACCACTGCTGTTGTCATGACTCTTGCCCTCATCATAGAGGGTATAACATAAAAACACAAACTATTTGGAATAATTCTGAGGACATATCCATTTAGTCCATAATGCCCCAAGGTATAACTGCTGTTCCTACTTGGGCCTACAAGGGACCGTCAGTTCAGAATTTAATCCTTCTTCTCCCTCATTAGATTTTTTTAAAAAAGTGTCCGATAAGTCCAAGCAATGCAAGCCCCTGGAGAGGAAAATCTGTCACAGAAACGATGTTAAGGGAGCAAAGGGAGAATGAACTTAGGTACTGATATTACTTCTTAAATAATATTAAGTTGGGGAGCAGGATGAGGCTTAAATTGCAGATCTAGCAGTATTTCAGAGGGAGGAAAATATGGGCATAATTAAACGCCAGCATTAGAAATCACAACCTTGTCTGTGTAAGTAGGATAAGCAACAAATCCAACAAGCTCTGTGTACCAGGAGATGGGAGTGCAACAGTCTCATGTGCATTCTGATTGAAAATTTAGCTGCATAACCTTCCATGAACTGTTTATCTTATGTACTTATTTAACTAACATTCAAACTGACAAGACTCCTGTTTCTAGGCCTTCTTTTTATACTTTCATGTAGGAATGACTGGATGAGGCTCAGATACCACAAACTTTGCATGTTTTTGATTTTGCACATAAACTGAAGGTTAGAATTCTAGTCTGTGTCCTCAGTCATTCAATTTTTTTAGATCTTTGAACATGACTTCAAACCCTGCCAAAACACAACCCAAATACAGACTTGCTTCTGTGTCTGTACAAATACGTAAAAGAAATGAATATGTCAACTTTCAATGGATACCAGCCTAATTGAAGCTTTAACTACTGTCAGGGAACAAAGGCAGCCAGAGCTAACTAAGTCTGCTTTGTTCAAGGGTAAGAAGACATTCAGAAAGCTGAGGAATGAATAAGCATGTAGTACAATGGAAATAAACAGAAGGCTTCACTAGCCACTGCAATCCATTCTAACTTCTGCTTATTCTGATCTCCTATCACATTTATAATAGTACCCAAGTATATTAAATATATAATTGTTGCATTATAGAAAAAGTTTTAGTTTTTGTTCCATGTACAGCAGTCTTAATAAAATAATACTATAATTGAATGATATTTTAGCACTTTCATAAGATCTTATTTTACCTTTACTGTGGTCCATTAAGGTACAGATACTGTGTAGAACTATCTGGACTTACAAATGAAGAAAATGAAACTGAAGATTTTATTTCTGCAACTGTATTCATTCAGAAAAAAGCTGAGAATCTAAGTTGTATGTCTGTTGCCCTTTCCTTAATATTAATGCACCTTAATTTAAGAGCAGAGACACATCTGCATTTTCTTGTAACACAGTGCTGCAGAAATAATAAGTATTTGTTCACATCATTCCTACCTCTATGCCATTAAGAATATTGGATTAATCTGTGGCAGAGAAAGTAATCATACTTATTTGCTGAAAGGGTCTATTAAACTTTAGGAGCAGTATATGTTGAGAGCGAACTGTCCTTCAGGTTTCAAGCACTGTTGTGACTCTTCAAAATTCTTTACATCTTCAGAGAATACACAGTCTCCATTGTCCATGTGGCAGGTTCAACCCATGTCCTCCCCTGCTGCCTGCTCACACAGGCTGGTGGACCACTAAATGATGGCAATTCATCAAGGGTAAGAAACCTAAAATCCAATAGAGACACTATGATTTTCACATAATTAGTATATTTAGCTCCTGTTCCCCCATTTTTCCACAACCTTTCTTAAGTCCAGCTATTTTGCCTCTACATTCCAATCTTTCTATTCTGAATGTTTTTCCTCCTGCTGGGTAACTCTGGAAATATTGTAATAGGTGTTATAACAGCTTTTCTCCATGACATTTCACCAAAACAAAAAGACATAGTCACTGAGAACAACACACAATCAGTCTGACTGGAATAGTGTTGTCTGGGCACTGGTTTGACTCACCCACCCTTACACCAACTGAAAAGTTAAAATTATTGAATTTAACACAAACAAGGTCAAAAGTGGTAGATTATTATTTAAGGACAATTCTGTTAGATTCTGAGAACTCATGTTACAAAGCCAACATCACACTTGCACAGCATCCGAAAGAGAAAACAAAATCTGAGGTACATAATACCCACCCACTTTACTATCCAGTTCTGTGTCCTGATTGCCCAGTGGTCACATTCAATGGCCCCTCACATCTCTTCCCTTTACTCACAGCCTCCAAGCAAAATCTCTCTGCTCTAGAACCTATTCATTTAAAGAGCTGTTCTTTACCACTAACCTAGCAAAAGCTAAAGTATTTTGTGTACAGGGTATGCACAAGCTAATTCACTTTCCACAGAAAGTAACTCACATGTATTTTAACAAAACTTTTCTAAAATCTCCATCTTAATTAAGGGCATGATTTTAAAGGTTACAAATATCACATGGGAGTCTCTATCACTGCTTTCTTTCTTTCTTCTTTCTTTCTTTCTTTCTTTCTTTCTTTCTTTCTTTCTTTCTTTCTTTCTTTCTTTCTTCTTTCTTCTTTCTTCTTTCTTCTTTCTTCTTTCTTCTTTCTTCTTTCTTCTTTCTTTCTTTCTTTCTTTCTTTCTTTCTTTCTTTCTTTCTTTCTTTTTTCTTTCCTTCTTTCTATTCAGTATTAGGGATTGAACCTAGGGTCTTCACACAAAGCTAAATCCCAAACCCTTTTTTAAAGGTTTTTTTTTTTCTAACAAAACAAAACAAAAAACCCAGGGTCTCACAGTCACAAATATGCCCACACTGAGCTCAAACTCGTGGTCCTCCTGCCTCACCCTCGCAGTGTGCCGAGAGCTGTACCACTATCATGCTTTCAGAACTGCTTCTTCCACCTTCCTCAGTGGCTATTAGCTCCAAATAATCAAGTGCTCATAAGTACTGGGTAACGTTCTTCACAAAATTTACTCACTAATACAAGTCACTGTCCTATTGGTAATCATCATTTTTCTGTATTTCTATTAAAGTTAAAGTGGACAAAGTTAGTGTAAATTGAGCATGTATTGGATACCTTCTTCATGCTGGTCTGAGCTCCATGGCCTGATCACAAAAGTGAATGAAGCAGGACAGCTTAAATCAACCTTTTGAACTAATCACTCATCCAATTGACCTAATAAACCTGTAAGTCCTTTTCAAGTGGACGTAACAATTATTTTGAAAAACTTAAAAAACTTCCATTGCCATCATGAATTTGCTTTAGAAAACTTTAACCTAATGAAGTTAATAATGGTAAATTTAACCCCAAGGAATTGGATGTGGCACAACTTGTTCCCAGAAGGCAGTACAGCTGAGGCACAGCTGGTGAAGTGACGTGGTTTGTAACAACTCTGTCCTAAATATCCCCCCAAACCAGATATCCACAGCACCCAAACTAGATTGGTAGAAATTTTTGCCATGTATCATAGAGTGTCCTTTTGATCTTGCTGGCTTTCACTTATTTTTAGTAGTATCTCAGATTCCTGTGGGCCGGGTTGTAAGGGTTCCCAGTGCCTGAAGGACAAGAACAGCAGTGCTGTTAGCACACATAGACACTCTGATGTCCTCATTTCTCTATTAATAATGATTCTTCATAAACATCACAATGTTCTCCTATGGTCATCTTTTTGTAGTATTTCCTTTCCCTTTTCCTTTACCCAGTGCTTAATGCTCCCTTTGTTCCTTACAATGAAACATCATCCTGTCGGCCTGCGTGGACACAGGATGGCCTTCCTCTCACCCTGTGGTGAGTCTGTGAAGCCCAGCCTGGTACTGCAGCCATGTCCCAGGTTCCACCACAGCCTGCCCCAGTTCTCAAACTGGCCAGAGAAATTGGAAGCTGCTGTACTAAATATTTATTCTCCTCCCCTCCCCTTCAAAATAATGTACGCTGTTTCAGACTTCACTGACCAATATTTAGCATTGATACATTTATTATCGACCATTTAGAACTCTTTTAACAAATAAAATAAAATGTTATAGAATTCAGTGTCCTAAACAACCAAACTACCAAAATACCAAGGGATTATTTGTATGTCATCAGGAAAACAAAGGCCTGAAAAGAGCAGAGCATTGGCACTCAAAGAAAAGTGACTCTGTGCTCTGAGTAAAAAGCTACTACAAGCCGCTGGCTAGCATGACTTGTTTGTGTTTGTCATATCCAGGTTGTCCCTCTGTTTTAGCTTGGCCATGTGGTGTAACCTGAAAGAGTAAATAAATACTAAAAGAAAGCAAACCATCTCATTAACTATTGCAAAATAATTCTAAAAAAGGTCATCAGCCTATTTTCCATACCTTATGCAGTCCATTCGTAGTCCAGGCAGTTGACAAGAGAGTATCACAGTGTTGTCAATAGCTCATTGCTACAGTGCCTTTGTATGTTTCCAGGAAGGAGGGGAGCAGACAAAGATCAAATCTTTTTTTCAAAAGCTACAGTGATATCTGTCATTAGTTTAGCATTCTCACAAGAATTCAGAAAGAAATTAGTCATTTTATTATCTAAAAACATTTTAAAATTTTCTAGTAACACTAAATACCGTGCTTACTTTATCAAAAGCAAATTACACGAGCCCAATGATTACTTTTGGAGAGCTGGGAGTTGCAGTCAGCAGAGGGCACAGATAGAAAGCTTCCAGGTGGAGACAGCTCACTTCAAAAACACTTGTTTAGGCAAGGAAAGTGAATTCTATGAGTATTTTAGAGCTGAAACTAGGAGAAATGGATCATTGGAATTGATGACAAGGAAAAACTTGGAAATACTTTCTTTGAGAATTGAAAAACAGAAGAAAGCAGCAGAATTAGGTTTATTATGGGAACTGGGGCAAAAGACAAGAGGGAGGCAAGCACTTCCCCAATCCAAGACAAAGGTTTCAAAGAGATAGAAAAATTTGAAAATATATCAAAATAATATGGGCAATATATTTGGATATCTAGGAAAAGATGTGCTCCAAGTGTGGTCATTCAAACTTCATGTGCTAACTTATTCAAAGACATTAAGAGATACAGAAGTGAACCAGAATAATGATTTGGAAGTCACAAATACATGTGCAGTGTCCAATATGCCTTCTTATATACTATAAAATCATCCTTCTAAACTATATTTATTTACTGAACAAATATTATTTGATTTTCTACTCCATGCTGGGACTTTGCTAAGCAGTACAGAAAACAAAAATAAAATAATTAAGAACCTGCTTAGAATATGAGTGGTAATTTTTATACTGTCTATTACACTAATATATATTAGACATAGCTAAATGACTTCAGGAGACTAAATGATGTATTTTGATGTTCAAATGTTTTTCACACTTAAACTCAAATCCCATCTTCAGAAGTTATGGCTATCTTCTTTGAATTTCTTGTGCACCTCATTCATTTGGCACTTAGCTTTCACAACCTTTTATTAGTAAGCAGAGGAGTTCGTTGCGTATGATTTATCTTTTCAAGTAGATTATCATACTTCTCCATAATTCACCACCTCCATTAAAATGCTCAGCACAGTGCAGCGTATATAGTAGGTCCTTTACTAATACTGGAAGGGATAGAGTTCCTTAAACTTATACAAGTTTGGTTGTAAGTTGTTTTGTCTCTATCTCTTCCTATGGATTTCCTTGAAGACATAAAGTGTATCTTTGAATCACCTCTAGGGCCTAGACAAGCTGATACAAATTAGTGTTCAATAAATGTTTGCTGAATTAATAGAGGTGAGTCCAACATATTTTTTAAAGTACCATATTGACACCTTACATAGGTGTAGTGATTTAAAGATTTCAAGATTTTAAAACATATGATCTCCTTTAGTCTTCTCAGCAGAACTATGGAGTTGCTGCTAAGACCATTGTCCAGGTGACAGAAGTCTCTCACGGGTCGGTTACCAGGCTGCAAAGGCAGTTGTGAAACTTGTCAGATGTGTCACTATCCATATCAAGTGGTCCTTCTACTCTACCACAGAAACCATCCAATCTCATGATGGAGTGACTTGGCTTGGCCTTTGGCTCCAAATCATAAGCCAATAACTATTAAGTGACATAAAATCTCTGCAGTCTTCTTCTTCTGCAGTGATGTGGTGACACAGACATCCATCCAAGCACAGCCAGTTGATCTTGTTTGTATCCAGTGGCTGATCTTAGCTTTGGATTATAGACTGAAATGGAATTAGCCACTTCTATGAAGGAAAATCAAATGTATTTAGGTGATTAGTATCAGGAAAGGAAATTTTAGGAAAGTCTGACAAGGTTAAATGCCACGGTTCTGTGTGACCTGGGTGGTATAGCAAGGAAGCAATCTAGATGCAGAACATGGAACCAACTGTTACTGGCTATGACAGAACTTTGGAAAAGTCAACATATTATTTGACACAGGTTGCCAATACTAATAGTCCCAGAACCAATGACTCCCAAACACATCTTATATAAAAAAACAACTCGGGGTTTTTACCCAAATTCAAAACTCAGTCATTCTAACTCTTCTTCATCCTTCAATAGACATAAGCTGATTTTCAATGCGTCCCTTGTATAGGCCTTGTCTCCTGTCAGCAGCCAGAAGTTGGTTTTTTTTTTTTTTTTAAATCAGGAATAAGATTCAAAGAGCTTGCCCTGCAGCAATCCCATACTGCATTTCTTTGTCAGAATCCTAATGACGAATTCTAAATACATAAGAGACTATCTCCAGCTGTAAAAGTGAAGAGCTTTCAGGGGCCTGTTGGGTTGCCTGACCCCAGACCTGTTTTTATATTTTGATCTTGGGGACCGTGCCTTATGACTTTCAGAACCCTTAAGTTATCCCTGGGGTTACAGGGCACTAGCTTAACCAGTCATAGCAAGACTTAAAACGGGGCAGCCAGGATCAAAGTAGCCAACAAACTAGTGCATTAGCCACCAGACTAGCCCTGAAGAGGACTGCATTAAGCTGCATTGTGCAAGTGGTTAAACTCTTCTCATGAAAAACTTCAACACTGAAGGCTTTTAGTTTTATACAACTGAGTTACCATTTTAACAGCTATTCCATTTTGATATAAAATGTAAGAGCAGAAGTTTAATGTCTGCTTAGAGTACAGTGAAAACAGCACAATTTGCATTTTGTTTATGTATGCACTTAAAGCTGCCTAAACCCCAAAGTTCAGTGTTCCTTGCCCCACATTTTCCTCAGGATGATATTAAAGGGATTTACCCCTATCCAAGCAGGGAGCATAGCTGAGAGAATGTTGAAAAAAAAATCAGGAAGAAAAAGAAGAGAAAAACCCTGAAGAGTCTGGATTCAAAATAACATAGCACAGGGAGGTTTTGTCAATGAACTGACACTTCATTTTTCCTTCCATTGTCTGCCTACCCGAAGAGCAGGAGACCAGCAACCGGGATGATCACATTAAGGCGGGAAAAACACAACTGTCAGGCTCCACGGACAAAGCCTACTCTTAACAATACCATTCCTTAAATCCAGACATTAGAGCCAAAGGAATGAGAAAAAAGCAACTCGCTCATGGATAGCTTACTGAGGATACTGCAGAAGATTATGCTAATCTTCACTTCATTGTCCTCTGCAAAATGTTTTCATATCAAGCCTTTTATCTGGGGAAGAAGAGATGCCCAACCTCTCAACTCAGTAACAGCCAGCACTTTCTGTGTGGTTTCTGCGTAATTAACACCAGCACTAGACCTTTTCATTTGTGCTACTCAAGCTTAGGGCCTTTTGAGGGTGTCCACAGGGGAGCAGCCCTCACCCTTTGCCTGTGGCCCGGGAACCACAGCTTATGCTTAGATCTGCATGCCATCTGTTAATGGCAGAGGGAGCAAGACTCGAGCTAACTTTTCCTCGACTGCCAGAGAATGCAAGGGACCAAACCCACCAACATAAGAGAAGCAAATTACTTTACAAAACAATTTTTAAAATAATAATAATAACCTATGAATTCAGGCCAAGGGCTTTATTTTCCACATGAGATTGTTGATTCATTGTAACTAGTTTCTGTTCAGGACTTTACTGGCATGAAAACACTATCTTAGGTGATAACTTGAATGGGCCAAAGGAATGCTTATTTTTTTAAACACTGAACTTCAACATCCCTGTAATTTTCTTTAAAAATTGTGTCACAGATGAGTCACATATAAGTGCTTGGCTGCCCAGAGGCTGTAAAAGCAGCCCTCTCAAGAGTGCAAGGTTTAAGGCTGAATTTTCTTCTCCAATTGACTTCCCAGGCTTTTGTTGGCTCAGCTCAAACTTATATGAATGTCATAGAAGCCAATCTTCATAATGATGAAAGTCACATGAAAGTATCACAGAGGCACGTGTCCATAATGCTTTTGCCTATCGTAATTGTTTGAGTGAGAATTTAGTTACTAGGAGTATCCCAGCAACTTTTAAAATAAAAGGTTAATTGTATATAAAAATACATTTTCCTGCAGATGGATTTCACCAGTCTAAGTGGGACAAATCATTGCCACTGTTTTCACTTGCCCTCTGGAAAATTTTGCTTATGCTTAGTAGACACTGTGTTTCTATCCAAAACCTAGTTGTTAATCCTTTTCAAACTAACTCTGCCTGTAATCTGAGGTCAGGTAAGATTAGGTCCTTCATCGTATAACAAAATCACTTGAGAGCATAGGTTTCCAAACAGATCATAGAAATCTGCAAGAATCCCCTCCGAACAGATTACCATTCCTGAACAATGCTTGCATGTAGCTGTCAGCATGATGAAAACTAAACTAAATCTTTCAAATCTGCTCAAGTTTTGGAACCATAAACATAAAATAATAATAGAAGTCTTGACTGATGAATCAGTTGCAATTTTGTAATTCTCTGATATGATCGGTGTCCTCACCCTGACACCATGGCATTCTTAGTGGAAAGTGCATGATTTGGTGCCCTCTATGTGGCTTGTGTGTTTGGTAATACTGTGCTCTTAAGAACTTTTTTGTAAATTAATTCAAATAACTAACTGGGAAAGGAGTGATATGAACCATTATTCTTTGCTTCTGAAATATACTACCTGCTCTGAAGAACTAAAAAAGTCACTGTCTCTAAGTAAACTCCACAGAACGAGACTGCTTTAGAACAGGAATTATGCACTGTACAGACTAGTAAATGTGCATATGCCCTTCGCTACAGCAAAGGCTAGAGGGCTCAGTCCTATCCATTCCAACAGTCTCTCATGTGGGACTCACACTGGTTAGAACAAATGCTCTTTTAAAATGATCCTTCCCTGATTTTTCTCTATAACAGAAAAAAAGTATCACAATGCAATGCCAATGTGAATTCCTTTTAAAAGGTTTGGAGCACAAGTAAGTAAAAAAGAAAAAGAGAAAAGCTGCGAGGAGTACGTTGAATTTGCTTCCTTCAAAATACTAAAAATTTTGGCAGGTTTTACTTTGAATTTCAGAAATCTACAAACTCAACATGGAAGTGTACCTTTCTTCATGACACTGAAACAAGAATATTAAAATTACAAAAACCCTCAAGCCTAAATAAATATCAAAGATTTTCTCTCAAAATTTTGGTGAAAGATAAGGCGATGACGAAGGACAAAATTGAAGCAACTTTAATGTATGTTTAATATTTTATGGGAAAAACATTGTTATCATATATATCATTCATATATACCAGACTTCCTATAGTATCTAAACTTACATGAATTCTTAATTTCCCAGAGCATGCCAGTGCTCTGGGGAATTAAGAAGGCATTGTCTGATTATCTAAAATCACTAGAATGAATATATACATCTTTGCAGTAAGAGATAGGGACTTTCTACAGTTAGGGTACCTTTTAACAAATAAAGAATTTGAATGCAAGAGATCACCTGTTTCATCCACTTTTTGTGGAATTAAACTATTCCAGGGCAGTTCGATTATGGAAAAATTGCAAAGCTGTGAAAACACCACTTACTTACTACTGAGAGTCGTACTTAGTATAAGCTGTTTAGACCACGTGAAATCTGCAATACACAGTTAGATCTTTACAGATTTCATGAAATCTTTTTCGGATATCCAAAAAATCCTGAACTGCTTAAATCTATTGTCTCCCAGCACTGGGGACTGACCCATAATCTCTTTCCCAGCCAGGAGACCAAATCTGTACCCAACCTTGTCACTGATTCCAGCAGCTGCTTAAATTCACCCGAGGGGATGGCAGCAATCCTACTTCTAAAAGAACACCACAAGGGCTTCTGCTCACGATGCCTTGAAGACAGCCTGAAAGGAAGGTCAGAGGTGAAGAAAAGATAAAGTGCCAAACAAGGAGATCAGTAACGTAGGGCTTTCTTGATGAAATCCTAATGTCTGATTCTTCTGGATGCAAGCATCATAACTTCATTTCAAAAAGCTTCACTTTGTTGGTGTTTGTGTGTGCACGTGTGTCCATGGATTTGTGTGTGTGTGGTGTGAGTGTGTGTTTATGGGTTTTTGTTTTGTTTTTAGGTCGGATCACTGTGCATCTAAAAGCTGTATTCAGTTGTCCTTGTCCCAAGTACTTTGTCCTACACAGGCTGCATTACTCTTGTAAACAGAGACTGCATCAAAGTGAGAGCACAGAGAGAGAGAGAGAGAGTCACGTCAGTGGATTAAGGTCTTCTGCATGATAAAGTAGCTACCTAGGGGGGGATAAACTTAATATGTGAAAGAATGTTATTGAGACGAATAAAGTACCAAAACTCTGTCATTCTCTTCGTAATGTCCTAATCTAATGCCTGACACTGGGGCCTTAGGCCAGGGTTAGTGTTAATCAGTGAAATACCCATCTGTGTTCCCTGTCCTTATGGCTATTTAAAACTAGCCTAAACTCAATTATTGTCCCTTAGAGACCAAGATGAGATATTAAGTTGATTGAAAGGAATTGTGTCCCACAAAGAAATCCCAGTGTTAAGATGCAGAGGTGTCAACACTGCTAACTCAATTTCAACTAAACAGAGATTAAATGCTAATTCTTAGAACATGAAAAAGTTGCACAGATGACATCTGGCTGAAAATCCTTATTTGAAGACAGCTAAATTCTGGTAAAGAGAAAAATCGAGTTAGAACACATTGTACTGACTAGAATAAATCAATTTTTTATATCTCCTGTATCATTTATAACACAATAAATATACAAGGGTAACATTAGGTTCAAACAAGGATTGAGATCTTAGGCCAAATAAGATCAATATTTTCAAATTTATAATAAATGCCAGAATCATAAAGACTCTAGTAATTTAACCCTAAGTAACTGAGTTGTGTGACCCCCACACTATCTTCCCCATCAGTAAGTAAGTGTTTTTAAAACAAGCAGGAGGCAAGGGGTAGAGAATGAGCAGGAGATAGACACTCATTACTCAAGAATGTTCTTATCAGCACTTGGGTATAAAATGGCAATGTTTCATTATTCTCCACTTTGTTTTGTTTGTTTGTCTTTTTGAGACAGGGTCTCACTATGCAGTTCAGGCTAGCCTTGGGCTCACTTTGTAGCCCAGGCTGGTCTTGAACTTGCAACAATCTGTCTGCCTCAGCCTCCCAAGTGCTGGGATTACAAAAGTCCACCACCACACCGGGCTTCTACTTTGTTTTATGCCTAAACATGATGGTAGATTGATTCTAGCACAAATTTTCTAAAAATAGGCATCATGGCATAGACACATAAGATGTATGAAAAATTTTGAAATAAATAAACAGGATGATATTTCTTTAAATGTGTGAGAAACTTAGTCTAAAATCCCATTTAGAAGCTTTTATTATGCTTTTTAAGTTTAAATATATTTAAGTACAAATGGATTTATGATACTTCCATAAGGTAATGACAAAGTTATAAATAAGAAGAGTATCAGCTGTTAATATAAAAAATTCTTTACTCTTTGTTGGAGTACTAGCCTGAATATAAACTAATTTAATAGCAAGTATTAGTACAACTTATAATAAATTTGTACACAGTTCAAGAGTAGACTAATATGTCATTGAAACAGAATAGGTAGACCAGAAATATATCATGTGAATATGTGATAAAGAAGAAAGCAGAAAGAAAAAAAAGGGATATTAACTCAGTGAATAATTCTGTTGTCCACTAAGAGAAAAAGCATAACCTAAGTTCAAGATGAATTTTAAAAGTCCAGTTGTTTTTCAAAAATTAGTCTAACAAGAGCTAGAAGAAACCATAAAATGCCAAAGTTATAAAGAAAGCTTGAATTCTAAGCTAAAAATAGGAAGAAATCACAAAATTAAAACTGCCTGCTTTAGTTACATATAAATCACTTAAAAGTTTTAAAATTGAAAAGTAAACAGCAAACTAGAAAAAAAATTGTAACAAGTATTGCATTTAAAAGGCTAATACTTTACTCATCATTATGAAAACTATAACTGTCTATAGGATGCAAGACAGTCAGATCTTTCTTCAGCTCTCTGATCGTAATCAGTCTGGTAGACTGCAGAAGATGTCTTCAGGGTGGTTCTAAATTGAGGATATGCAGGAATGAGTCCACAAAAAAAGAGCAAACATCTTGAGTACAGCTAGGAGAATTTGTGTATCGGCATAATTTGCCTTCACCCAAAACTCATCTGTTCTGTACAACATGGTAAACCAGAAAGTATCAAACAAAACAGATAAATCATATAACTCAGCAACCTGATTTAAGTAAGAAAATAATCTCTACTACATATTTTGATATGGCATGTAACTATAAGACCATTCCCTATAGAAAATATTTTTAGATTGTTGATTTCTAAAATATTGGTTTATAATATTTACTGCAGGAATGTTCATTGCATATAAACAGGTGATACTGAATTTGTCATTATTTAATATTTCCTTTCTATATGGAATGACTCTTACCTTATCACTAAATGGTAGTATTTTACTTTGTTTTTAGGGTACCTGGAATTGAATTCAGGACCTCATGCTTGCCAAGCAGGTGTTGTGCCACTGAGCTAAATCCCTAATCCTTAAATGTTAGTTCTTTATATTAGCAATTTTTTTAAAAAAATGTGATATACATTGCCTCCAACAGGAGTAATATCCAGAGGATTCAAGGTATTCACAGTGTTCACAAGATTACTGAGTTTGTTACCTGGGAAACAAAATTCAGAATTATAAAATCGAAATTGTTAGGTTTGATACAGTTTTAAAATAAATAACATGTCCTTCAAATGAGCAAAATCATGAAATCTAAAACTGTGTTTGGGAAATTTTTATAGATCACAGAAGAGCATGACACAGAAGATGGCTCTTCCCTGAAGTGACAATTGATCAAGGCCAAGGAAAATTATAAATCATTCATTGCATTACCCATCCTAATAGCTGAAGTAAACTTATCACAGAGTGCTAGGCCCTTTATATACCATATCTCATTCAATCCCTCTCATCCAAAGCTACAAAGTAAAGTACTCATGCCTACTACACAGAAGAGTACTTTAAAAAAAAATAATTCAGGTCAGAGAAGGAAGCAAGTGATGGATAGACAAGTCATACAAAGAGGAAGCTTTATTGGGATTTTTTTTAAAACTAGAGGTTTTGCAGACTTATGTAAAGTTAATTCTTCCAGAATGTACAGACTTTTTCCTTCCATATATTTCACAAAAGAAGCTTCTAATCTTTAATTGAAGAGTGTGAGTAAAAAGTAGTTTCATCATTTAGCATTTAACAATTATTGTTAAAATTACAAAAGATCACAAGTCATATTGGATAAAAATAGAATAAAACAAAATATCATTTCAACCATTATCTCCTCAAATCTAACTATAAAAAATATCCTGGGAAGCTCATAAACAACCCTAAAATCAGAATTTCTTACAAAATCTCTTGTAAATTCAGAGAATTTAAAGTAAATATTGATTTTTCAGTTCAATTTTTACTTAATGTTATATCTAGTCAAATCAAAATTAGCTAATTAAGTATCAGCATTTTAGTCAAATATAGAGTTTTTAAGAGCCTTGATTTTGTAGGATCTCTCAGACCGACTGTCTGAGAAAATGGATACTTGGGTTAGATGCTAAATAGCCTTTATGTATGATTTCACCACTTCAAAATAATATGTCCTTTACTACTTCTAATTTTGTCTAATTTTAATTAGTATCTGGCACCTTAGTGAAGCTATCAGTAGCTGACCCATTGAGTAAATTTCAGGAAGATTGGAATAAGAAGAAAAGAGAAAGTTAAAATGACACTTGAAAGTTCTGCCTAACTGCTTGCCCATAAACTTTTAGGAAGTTCAGCCTGGTCTCCTCAAACTCCTGCTTCAAATAAATAAAAAGCAAAATAGAAAATAAGTAGGAAGTAGGGAGATCTTTTTCACATGGTTGGGGAGACAAGAGATGAAAGGAGAAGGAAGGGAAGAGAGAGAAAAGGGATTTTTTAAAAAAAGAATTTTAGGGGAAAAACTGATGAAAATAGAGCTTTTGCAAATGGGAAGAGGTCCAAGCAAAAATTTCAGGCATCAGAGAAAGAGAAGTGGAGTGGGAGGGGGAATAAATGAAAAAAGATTCAGGTTTGTTAAGTACGTGTACCAGTTCCCCAAGACAAATGTAATCATTATGTACTACAAACATGTACTAATGAAAACAATTCTCAGTCATATCTACTTAAGTGGTCAAGCACTCGAAAAGTAAAAGAAGTAAATAAGAAATACATTCCAGTGTGCTGATGTTAACATATGAAATTATAATTTCAACCATCTCACTATGATTCAGAGAACACTACATGAGAGTACGATCCGATTTACATATAACGAATATGGAAATGGCCTTTATAAAACCTAGTCATTCAAACACAGCTGATACAACGGCATAGCATTGTGTGCCAGGGCCAGCAAAGGAAATGGTCTGAAGTCAAGAGTACCCAAACAGGCCTCCAAATGTCAGACTGGAAAAAAAAAAATGAAAGAAAAGTATTGCTATCTGTCAGAGACTGAAGTGGGAGCTGAAGTGCTCTCCCTCAATTAGGTAAAGTGTGGTGCTGCTGATTAACCTGAATGTTACCTTGGTAACCCAAGAATTACAGTGCAAATGAAATATGTTCAATGATAGGTACCTTTAATCAGACAAGAGCCACATGAGCACTTTGAGCAAGAGAGCCATAAAGCTTAGGTTTCTAGCACTTTAATCATTCATGAAATAACAGTCTTTTTTTTTTGACAAGAGGCAAGCATGGCCACTAGTTATTAAATAAGCAGCAACAGAAGATGCGCTTTAGTGTAACTGTGAAACATCCAAAGCTTCACCCCCAGACTTGATAATCATAAAAGTGTCTATGGAATAGAGTTACTGTTTAATATCGACTGACATACATAAAGCAAGAATACCAAAATGTTTTGTGATTTTACAATGGATCCTATTTTATGTAAGGCTATGTTGCTCTAATAAATTTTTTTTTAAAGTATTGTTGTCCTGCTTCAAACTCCTATCTGCACAAAGGAAAACATCACTGATATTTGCTGTGTTGATATTCTTCCCCTCTCTATTACCCATCCTTCAAAGAGATTCCACAAAACAGATAAAATATAAATCCTTATAGTATGTGCATGTGTGTGTGTTGACATTTCCTCGTACAATAAAACCAGTACCTCATAAAAAAAAAATCACAATTATGTCCTGATTCCATTCCCTTCTTGTACTTTTACTGAATTCTGAAAGTCTCTCTTGGCTTTCCAGGGCTCTGGAAGCATTGACGAACATTTGAAAACTAAATGAGCTTTTCAAGTGCTGCAACGTGCCTCCGGGACATGCTTGTGACCACCATCTTGAACTTGAATCTAAAGAGTAAAGTCCTAGGGCCATATTTACAGCTTTAAAGGCACATTTAAAAATTGATGGTGAGTCTTTTAAAAACTGTGATCAGGTTGGGGGAAGAGGTCAGCCAGTCATTCCTCTTTGTGGTTGTGCCTTTGCCAAGGGACACTACTTTAAAAGATTTCAGTGCCTTTAGTTCTGTTTTAGAGAAAGAGGGAGACAGACAGACAGCCACCTTAATTCCCTTCTCCCTTTAGGACCTTTATTCCTTTAACTCTTAATTATATATGACCTTAAGGCAGTGCTTCTCTGCCTAATCTAGAGAATTCTCTCTGAGATATTTTAGGTTATCTTCATCCAAAAGATTCAGAGACAGATTAAATAAAGTTTAATTAATAAGGATTAATAATATATTTCTTTATTAAGGATTTTTTGTATTAGTACTCACTGGCTTTCAGCCAAACACCATGCATAGAATAGGGAATGAAGCAGCCATGTGCCCTGTCATCAGTGATGAACATTCCAGACAGCCCCCTAGAACATGCAGGTTAAAATTCCATCTTGCATTTTAATTGGCATTTTGTTTCCCAAGGCCCTGTGATATTTTTTGCAAAATAGACCTGGGATGTAGTGGGTCTTAATATTACCAATTATATTCACAAATTAACTTTTGCTTCTTATTTTGATTAATGCTATCACCTTCTCAGTAATTGAGTAGTTGAAAACTGGGTCTTTTATTTCTTCTTGTCCTCCCTCCTCCTAGTCCTCCTCTTTTTCCTCTTCCTCTTCTTCTCCATCTTCTCCAGAAGCCAGTGGTTTCCTCACTATCGTTGTTCCATATTTATGCCAGGGTCTGAGTTTACATTCTTTATTCTTCTCACCTAAACCAGTAATGTCACCTCTCAGTCAGTTCTATTGTCTTGAGACCTCCGCATCCTCCAGGCACAGACACAGCCCCCCACATCACACCACACAGACATACCACTAACCATGTATTTCCACTGTTGTACACAGTAATCCAAACACTGCTCTGAGTTTTCTTTCCTTTCTTTTTATTTTTTCGTATGCAAAGACCTCACAATTCACCTCCAAAAATTAATATTTATAATCTTATTTATAATCTTCATGAAGTCTTTTCTTCCCTTTCCCTGCTTTCTAGCCATCAAGTTCTAGCAACGTGAATCTACTTAAGATCTGGCTGGGAAGAGATTCCACACATACATGGAAAATAATATATTGACCATTTCTCCAGTTGAAATGCTACAACTCCATTAAGTGTCACTTGACCCCCCCCATATTCAGAACTGTCTTGTGCCCTGTTCTTCCATAGGACTTTATTTATATTTCTAGCATAGCACTTACCAGTCTACACTGCATTCAATTTTTATGCATCAGTCTTACCTCTTACCATGTCAGTTACTGAAAATCAGACAGTACCTGTGTCTGTATAACCATCTTATACAGACACATAGTAGGTACTCATTATATATTTGTTGAATGGACTTTGAACAAATAGGAAAGACTTTGGTCCAAAAGAGGATCCATCATAGGGTTTTAAGCAGCCACCATTAGAATGGGAACAGCTTCTACCAATTGACAAGAGATGCTCAACCAGACATATACAGGTAAATTTGAGTGTTACAGCGGGGAGTACTAAGGAACTTCAGGTGGACTTTAAAAGCTAACACCACTAACAAGAGTTCATGTGCCAATTTCAGCTGAGATAGGTATCATTAGTGCCTGGTTATTCTTCTGAAAACATTGAGGAAAGGAACAGAAGTAATGAATCAACCACCCACTGAAACACAGGTTTCTAACTACTTTCATTTGCAATGATGTATTGCATAGTAGGTCATTATCTCCATTATTTAGAAGTTTAAATAGTCTACATGGTCCTTCCCTTATGAAAGGTGCTACAAATACATTAATGCACAGACACCAAATGTTCCCCAATATCCATTCTCCCTTTTTTCCCCCAATAATGTAAATTTCCTCTGTTGCTGTAGCCAGGTAAATAACTGCCCAGCAAGGGACTATATTTTCTAATATTCCATTAACATAGGTGTGACCTTGGAGGTAATTCAGGCCAATAACATTTAAACAAAAGTGTATAATTTTCAAGTAACAACCTTAAAGGAAACTGTTTATTTTTCCATGCCTTCTTCCCAAGTGCCTGTAAGTGAAACCATAGCATGACAGTGGTGACTGTACCTTGGGAATAAGGTCAACATCTAGAGAATAGTGACCCAGCATAATAGAAAGAATCCAGGTATTTGTATTACCTTATAGAACAAGGTTTTCCTAGTTTCCTGGGGCAGCTGCCAGCTCAGGTACATCACAAAAAGAGAAAGATTTTACTTGGTTCAAGTACTTATTATAAATGTCATTATTTGATAATGCAGGCTATTATTTTAACCAATGTATTATGGTAACTTAGGGAGGCTATCTTCAAATGTAACCTTGGTAACCTGGGCAGGTACACCACAAATGCACTAGTGCGGGTCTATTTACCACATTAGGCTGCTCCCACAAAGGAGAAAACATAGCCCATGAGGTATATGTCAGTGCTAGAGAGGAAAGCAGAAAAGCCAAAAGAGTGAGACTCTTGAGTAGGGCATTCTGTGTGGCAATATTGTCTCAAAGAAAGGCACAGAAGGAAAAAAAGAGTGCCAAGTGCAGAAACTTTAGAGATTAAAGTGACTTGTTCCAGAAGTTTATCAAACAGGCATCCATGAAGTTGTTCGCTATACTGAAAACTCCACAAGGAAAAGGTAATTTTTTTTCTAAATCTTTTGGTGTATTATAGGCAAACAATAAACATCTTTCCAATCCAATAAAGAAATTAATAATCAACTGATAGTGGTGGATCAAGTTTCTTTTTTAACATCTAGTTTCTTAAAATCATTCTTCCATCATAATTACCCCAATAGAAAATTTGAAAAACTATTAAATTGTTTTGAATTTGCCGCACTCCTGGGTAGCAATGAAATCCTCAAGTGTCTACCTGACAGAGTGATCCCAGGAAGCAACAGGGAGCAGCCAGAAACGCAGGTAACAGATGCCAAAATTAGGAGGCAGTTTACACTCTTCCAGACGAAGAACTGTAAAAGAAGTGATGGATTGTGGCACAAAGAGAAATCTTTAACTAGGTTTTGCTCGGCATGGCGTCAAGTAAGTAGCATCAGTTGCATTCCGCAAAGTAAAAAAAGTGTCTGTATGCTGAGACATCAGCTTGTAAAAGTGTCAGTCTCTAAAATAAATCAAGTAGCAAATGGAAAACACAAATAACTGTACTTGATGCCAGCCACACTAAGTAAGAAAAAAAAAAACAGCCATTTTAGAGGAAATTTCCTTGTTAACCACACTGTGAGTTGGGCTTAGCAGAAAGATTCTCAAGACTCACAGGTGAAGTTTTCTGGTTTTATATAAAGAAGATGGCAGTTGCAGGGTCTGTGGAAAGGTCACACATACCAAAAGGCCAAAATAAAAAGTGGGCTTGCACCATCACTCTGTTATTATGACACAACTCATGTCTCTCAATAATCTTCACTTCTCTAAAGCTCACTTCTTCTTCAAACACTGGAAACAGAAGACTTAGTCCCTTCCTTTCCTTTCCTGGACCTCACCCACATTTTTAGGTTTCTTTCCAGATAGTTTTTAAATCTAATAATTGGTGGTATAATCAGAAGCTCAAATATTGGGGTTAGGGACAAACTATTACTCAGAGAATAAAGTATAGGACTTTAGGGGAGCTAGAAAGGGGTCGTCATCTTAAAATATATGACCCAATTGTTCTAAAAATTCTTTCATCATGAGTCAAAACCATATATCAATGCAGCATCAATGCAAATGTCCTTTAAAGAACCAAGACAGTAGTTAAATAGAGCATGTGGAACCATCAGATTTAGGATCAAGAAATCCAAGATTAAATCCCAGTTAACTCCTTAATAAGTGTGTGACTTCAGTAAATTTCAGTTTCCTCAGCTACCCAAATGGACGGGGGGAATGAGTTTTGTTTAGGTCCTCAGATGTACATCTTAACATCTGGACTCTTGTGTCCAGGGCACCTCTTTGGGGAGCTTAATATCAATGGAAAGACTTAATCAACTTGTAATTAGAAGGTTGTGAATTTCTTCAGATTGAGTCTCAACATTTGCTGGTCTTCTCTTCAGTTGATTACTTTAGCCCTGAGATACTTCTAACATCTATGAAGCTATCATACTTCAAAGTGTGAGGATAGGGGATCAAAACATGGAAATATTTCCCTCCCATTTCCTCACCTTTGCTGTCCTCAAGGATTCCCATCTGCCACAAACTGTAAGTGCACACATTATGTATAACTCAGTAAAATGTCCATTTCATGATATTAATTCAGGAAATTATTTTCCACTGAGGGCAATTTAAATTCTGAATTTTCATCTTCCTTTGAATGATACAATTAGATTAAATTAGTCAATATGGTTATTTCTGAAAAAAAATATATATACATACTTACACAAAGTTATTACCTCCTGTGAGCTGATATAAGTCTGCTGAATGGCTTCTAGTATAGGGTGCTCCTTTCAGGATCTTTTAGTTATGACCTCATTCTCATCTTTGGGCATTCTACAAAACTATTAGTCTAAACAACTATAATTAGAAAGTTTTTTAGGTTGAAATAGTTGAATTGGTTATAAGGCCACATGCTTCACCTGTAGTAATTAATTCACAGTGAGTAATTTGGCAGGCTCAGGCCAACAGCTTTCATCAGTAACATTCTTAATTTTCTGGTAGATTAAGGTCCTCTTTGCTACACATACCGATTTTCTGTCATGTAAATGTCCTTCCACTAGCATAATCTCAATCTTGCCATTGCTGAGCGATTCTCTATATGTAACGAGTCCAATGTATTATGCATGTTCTATTGCTCTAATAAATAAAAGGACTAGCTTGTTTACAGCTGCCAGCCTGGCCTGTTAATTTGACATTTCATTTGGCTATGTATGACTGCAGAGACCAAAATGAAACTTGCCTTCATTTTTTAATTCTCCAGAAACTTAAAATGAACAGTCTAAACAACTGTCCAAATTTGGTACTTAAAATGAAAAATACAAATGCATATTTTTACTTTTCTTTCTAGTCACTTTCAACATCATTACTGGGTTTTGGGGGTTTTTTATTGCTGAACAACATCTTGCTTAGTTACATGATTATTTATCCCTGTGACTCTCCTAATTTGCAAACCAATTCTTCAAAAAATTAAAATAAAATATTATAAAAAATTAAGATAAAATGAATAGTTCATAAATAATAAGTTCAAAAGTAAAATCTTAAACAGATACAATTTTAACAGTTTTCTAAAAGAGAAAAACTCCTTTTCCTGGGCCTTCCAGAAAGCAGAAGCTGATTAAACAAACTCTCTTCAAAATACACTTCATGATCCTGGGTAATATGACACCTATCACTAAAACTCCAGAAAACTTCCTGTTGCTGTCTAATTCAAATATGAAATTTACTCCTACGTATTTCTCAAATATGTTATCCTTCCTTTAATTTTTTTCTTTCATCTCCACTCTTAAAAAAACTTTCATGGGCCTTCTTATGCCACTACATCCACAACTATCTTCTTTCCTTCATATAATGCCTTCTTAAAACTTTTCCTGTAAGATCTTTCCAGAACTAGTAGCATTTACCCAAACATGACAAAAGAACAAGTGGCCACCTGCAACAAAAATGAATGACCTTTCAAGTATTTTCAATCAAAGATCCATGATTCTTTGATTCCATTTATGTACTTAAACCTTGAACTAGGGCTGTAGCCAGTGGGAAGAGAAGAAATAAAAAAGATGAAACAAATTTGTTAAAATTAAATCACCAATAGAAAATTAAGGATAATCTTAAATGAGTCATTTATTGTAGCATAAAAAGCCCCCCAAGCCAGTCTGTTAATTGCACAGGCCACAGTCTCTGTTGCAGCTCTGGTTGCTTCCATCTCTTAGACAGAGCTGGCACTGTGATGCATAGCCGGTCATTGTGATGCATATTGTAAGAACCAATCAAAGACATCCAAGTATTCTACCTCTACCCATTTCATTCTACCCATTTCAACCCCATAAAATCCTCTCTCCCTGAGTCTTTGAGATCTGACATTTTGAGGGACAATTGATTCCCTGTCAGTACCCATGGACATAAAATAAATCTGCCTCCAAATCATGCTTGCCATTGCATCATGACATCAGGAATTACTATCACATTGCCTTCATGTCCCATGTACCTATAGTACTTCCTGAAAGGCAGGGCCACCAACAAAGACCAGCATTTACACTCCTTTGAAATGTTTTGCATTTGACATGAATCTTGCGAACTTCAGTTTCCTAAAATATTTAAAGGAAAAGTAGAAAATAAATCTTACATCTTTTCTACAAGCTAACACTTTAAGCATAGCAAACTAGATTAAAGAAGATAAAGGGAAGGATGAGGAGTAACCAGTTGTTCACATCTGACTAGGTTATAAGAAAAAAAACTTATTGAATCCTCACTATGTGATAATCATAGGGCCAAGGGTATTGCAGGCAGTACATCATTTATTCTCAAAACATCCCTGCAAAAGGGGTACTGTTGTATCCGAAGTTTATAAATGGACAAACTGAGATTTAGAGAAGTTAAATGATTTTCTGCAGGCCAACCAAGAATAGAAGTGTATTTTGAATCTAAATTCAAACCTATTCACATTAGAACTCAAGTTTTATCGCCTCCTTAAGATGAAAAACTCTAAGGTTTGAAGCTAATATCCAAAATATTTATTATGATTTTGCCCTAGTTGTCAGGTAATGTTAATCACACTAACAGACTCCTAACCTTTCAGCTTAGACTGGAACCCTATAGATAGAACATACATTAGAAGATAAGGACAATGATGCCTTCCTCCCAGAACTGCTGAAGCAAGTTCAGCATAAGCCCAGCTGCCAGAAATATGACCCCATCAAATAAATTCAACACCAAACATGATCATGTTTTGCCAGCCAGGTGGCCTTGTACATACGGCAGCCCTGCTTCCTAGCAGGAGGAACATAGGGAAAAACAACTTGAATGATGAAAAACAGCAGGCATTTAAATACTTCCACTCAGACAGCAGGAAGTGTGTTACCTGAAATGCCCAAAATCCATCACTTGGCAATGAGAGCACAAATACTAGATACTGATTTCAGGAATGCAGCAAGAGAATACTACTGCGTACAAATTCATGGTGGAGAGACACATTTTCTTCTTCAGATCCAGGATATCTGTAGTACCTCAGATACTCCCTGCCCTTTCTCATTCTAAATTCCCTTCAACACAATGAGCCAGGAACCTTGCCTTTGAAATGTGAACAGGTTCAGATCATCCACAGTGGAGAGCTACAATGTGATAGGGTCCCTCTCAGTGTGTCAAGGCAGGAACATTTTACAATGTAGCGATATCATCAGCCTCTGTGTACCCATGTGTCGCTCTGATGTAACTCCATAACATAAATCTTACCCAATTAGACAGTATAATGTTCATGTATACCCAACCAGACTATAAAATGTTAGTGTATGCCCATATAGGGGAGATAAAGATATAAAACTTGTATAAAAGTGTGCAATTACACTGTTTGGCACTCAACCTTTGGATATGAATCCACTGAGTCAGTGCAAACATAAATAAAGCTGCTTCCTGGGAAAAAGGCCTTGGTGTCCCATTTCTGGGGGCTCGTGCCTGGGATTTGGAGACAGTGTATTTCCACCTCCTTTGTCGCTGGAGTCCTAACCTCAGAGCTGTAAGAAATGTTACCTCCTCCAACATCAACAGACCATTTGATCTATATGGGGGCCATCCTTTCCCAATGTGCCAGTGTGAGAGCTCCAGTTGGACAACAAACCCATAGGCCTAGGAACCACTTCATGGAGTTCTGCCCACCAGATGTGGTAAGATCCAGGTTTGATATGGTAGTCCTGCTTTTAAAGAAGCAGAAGGGGAAACTGATCACCTCCCAGAATTGCCCAAGAAATTTCATTGAAACTGAAAGAACAACTCTCAGGAACTAGGCAGCCGGCTGGAATACTGGTGTTGCCCATGTAGTTCCTCAAGGAATGAAACTCGAGCCCCAAAGCCCTGGGTTAGAGTCACTGTGTGACTGTATTTGAACGAGATGGACAGCAGGAAGGCCCTGACCTGACCACAGGGCTGAAGCAAGTGTTGAATCTTGATCCACGGTTTCATGGTGATCCTCATATGACTAAGGGTGATGATAGTCCCTCTCAATCTCTGCCAGGAGGAGAGTGGCTGGAACTGACTAAGCAGCTGTGTGATCCTTCCAATTAAAACCCTTCCCCTCCCCTCTTCCATCTCTTGTGCATGAAAGTTGTCTGGTAAGGGAGGAAATGGGTGGAAAACAGAGTAAACTGGCTCCTCTAAAGTGGATATTAAAGAATTTTTAAAAGGTATATTTAGGTGACTCTGGTGTTAAACTGCCTTCCAGAAAGCTCCAGACCTTCTAGAACATTGATTTGCCATCATTTGGGGTGAGATGAGCTGAGGCCTCACTTGATAAGGAGATAATTAGCCAAGTGTTTAGGATTGTTGCAGGGGACCTTGGCCATTCTGACCAATTTCCTTACATTGACTGTTGGCAAGATATTGAGCCACCGCTTTAAATAATGGCTAAACTGGAGAGTGAGTCCTGAACCTTAAGGACAAACAGAATGGGAAATAAATGTGCTTCCCAGTTAGGACAAGTTAGGGAATCAAGGGGCTCAGGGAATGAAATATCCCTTGATAGTCCCTCAGGCTCATATTAAAGACTTGGGACAATAACCCATGGTTGAAACAAAAACAAAATGAAAAATTAACATAATAAAGTTCTGTGGTTTCATTTGGCTAGAAACTCCCATCCTTGCCCCATCCATCTTCTGGCCAAAATTTGGATTGGTTGAAGACTGGGGACATCAATTGTTAATTGAATTTGTTAATGATAAAAGACTGTTGTCTCAAGAGGGGATAATTTTCACTGTGTTGGCAACAGGAACCACTTGTCTTCTTTCTCCTACAAAACTCAGAACTTACCGAGAAAAGAGATAATTCATCTCTGATTGCCTCTTCACATGGAATCCTCTGGAATCCCTATGCTCAGGTTACAACCTCCAATACCCCAGGCTAATTGCTCTACCTTGACTGGAACTGGCCTGGGCTGAAGAGGGCCCATCTCACGGTGCCTGCGCTAGGACAGAAAAATCACCTTTTTCCCTGGCTCAGGAGAAAACTAGAAAGGTGTAACTTCCTGAGTCCCAATAAAAAAAGAGTCAATCATAAAATGTTCATGCTATGGTATGAAAGCCAACCTACAGTCACAATAAGACTCCATTATTACAAATCTTGGATAACTGATAAGTTTGCTTTTGGCTTCCAATTGAAGTTGGTATTTTTTTTTACTTAATTAATACACTTAAAACATTTCTTATGGATTATAAATTCTTAACCACAATTACAGGGTTAACATGTTCTTTTCTCTGCTTTCTGCAGGTGTTAAAATAAGAGTACTAATCCAAGATTACTTGAAAGTCTGCTGACATCCAGTCAAATTTAAAAATGTAACAATCTGAGACCAAAGGAGAAGGAAGGAAAGTATAACCAAAATTATAGAAAAATTATTTTAAAGCAAAATCTGAACTAAATATAAAAAGGGGACAACTCAGATCCTTTTAACTTTTTTTCTCTTGGTTATCAAAAAAGGTGGGGAGCTGGAGTGTAGGAGAACCTAGGGCCTCCTACCACATGGGATGGGAGAGGAGAGGGACATGGCCTCTGCTTTCCTTGATTTGTGATCTATAGTCAAAAGGGTTTTTTTGTGTGCAAATGTAAATTTGAAAATAAAAAGACAAAACCTCAAGGCTTTCCCACACCCTCATGACTCTTTCTGGTTAAGTCTATAGTAAGAGGTTTTTCTTATACTATACTATACTATACTATACTGTACTATACTATGCACTATTCTATACTATATTTCCTTACTGGTGTTTGTTTATTGCAAGAATTGTCTACAGTAATTGTCTACAGTAAAAAGTTTTGACTAGTGAATTTATAATGAACCTGCAACAGATTATTATAGTTATAGCTCAATTTGACTAAGAGTGTACTCTGATCTAAAAGCCATTGTTTGTGTGTCTGTGTCCTTTCTTATTCATTGCTTTAAGGTACCTAAAGCAACTTGATTTTTCCTTTTATTTTTCCCTGGGTATTTTGGCCTCCCACATAAAATCTAGTTATTTACGGTTTTAGAAATAGATAAGTCCACATAAAAAGTGAGGGTTAAGAGATTTCAAAGTCACATGGGACTTACAAATGGAGGGAAGACTTAGAGTCTGAGAAAACAAAGGTTACATATAATTTCAACTATGTATGTTTCTATATGTGAATCTTAAATTATGTTTTACTTAGGTAAGTAGGCACTCATGATATTAGCATCAATGCTTGTGGTTCACATAGTTTAACACAGTAGACTAACTTGAATCAGTTGCTAAGAATAAAGATATTTTAAAGATCGGTGACATTTCCATCCAGATTGTTAGATAACCTGGATAACCAAGATAATGTCCAAAATTAACTTCATAAATGTGACGCCTTTTATTATCTGTGTGCAATAACTTAAAAATTTTTCTTTAGTCAAAGATAATATATAAAATAAGTTTAAAATGTTAACTGTTATGGTGAGTCATCTAAAGCAATTGCTAATGTAACTAAGTAGGAACCCATTGAACGTGGGGAACTGTAGGACAAAATTGCTTTCTGTGGTTGAAAGAGTGGCTATGTTGGGCAGGGGATTTAGCTCAGTGGCATTAGTCCCTGCCTGGCTAGCACGAGCTCATGAGATTGATTCCCTGTACTGGAAAAAAATTATATCTATAAAATAAGCAAGAACATTCAATTTAAATATCACTGGTAACCAACAAATGGTTAAAAGATAAATTAAGTAAAAGTTTCTGTATCTCATTAACATCTTATAATTAGATAAAGATAACTGACTAAAAAGCCATTTTATACTAGGTTAAAAAATTAAATGTTTCAGAACTATAACAAAAACCTAATGGTTTTAATATAGTGATATCATCATGATTGTTGTGATAATTTGTTGTGTTGTCCTTGATCTCAAGTTGTCTGCATAAAACATTATAACTGTTACCTGTTAATATTCAGCAAGGATTCAACTTCTAAGACAATCACAATTGGTAAGAATTAACAGTACTCTGGTCATACTATATAATTCAAGGTGATTGATATCTAGATAGGATCATAAGATTAAAACTATTGCTTTCACTACAATACTAGTTTAACTGATCTGCTTGGTTTTCAGCAATGAGGTTTAGAGATCAAAGCTAAAAAGGAAACTGGGATAAGAGGACAGCCAATATTTTGGTTCTGGCCCTTCAAGGGCAACAAGGACCCCAGGTAGGAGAAGACCTATCCTGCAAGATCTTACAGCTTTGTTAAGTCAACCAACCTCCTGATCAAGGAGATTGTTAGACTCCAAAGAATGGGATTTAGCACAGGTATAGTGTGCAAAAAATGAGGGTCACACTAAAGAGAAAAATGTCTCCCATACTTTCAAAGAGAACTACATAGTCAAGCAAGACCTTGACCCATCTTGGCAGCTAACACTGACAGAAAAGCTGAGGAGTTCTACACATGATCTCACAAAATAACCCCTGGGAAACCTTAACTGACCTTGATATTTGGGGGAAAATTAATTTTTATTAATACTGGTCTCACTTTAACTTGGTCTTAAACATCCAGGAGAAAAGTATAACCAAAGATATAAAAGTTATAGTAATTTAGAGACAGAAACAGAGGGCTCCAATTGCTAAACCCTGCTGGCAATTTCCAGCTGCACCAGGAAACCGTTCTAAGACCCAGCTGGTTACAGTTATCATTTCCATTCTAGTGGTCATGTTTTGGTCATATGTGCTTTAAAGTTTATTTATTCTTGCCTGGAGACTGCCCTTACCAAACTGACTCCCTCACCTTATTCAGCTTACATGCCTCTGAAGAAGCAACATGTTAGAGAGAGTGAACTTCTGCTCACAGAGTTTAAAGAAAAAGTGTATGAAGATATGAGAGGGGGGAATTGTAAGAAACTCCAACCTTGTCTTTTCTAACAAAGGATATAAACAGGAGTGCCTCCATATTAAACTTTATTTCACCCTAGGCTCCTCTCCTCTTCCTCATGCCCAAGATTTACACTGGATATAATTACAAGGAACATCTGTAGCTTGGACTCCAGGAACACCTCATACCAAGGACATTCAGTTCCCTGTGTCTCCAACCCTGTTTAGAGGAGACCCTGCCCAACAAACCTCCTGGCTATTCCTTTTTGAAATTCTCTACAGGTGGCCACTTCCTTTTATTAAAGGTATAAGGGGGGATTTAAAGGAGCTTGGGGCCTCATTCTAAGACAACAGATGTAGGCATTAGGCTCAGACTTAGCCACAGATGCTCACTCTTTCAAGCCAGGGGATGCTGTGTTTGTAAAAGAATGGAATGTCCAATCCCTGAGACCCTTCTGGAGTGGCCCATTCACTGTTCTCCTATCCTCTCTCACAGTAAGGGAGGATGATGTACTCCCCTGGATTCAATACAGCAGAGTAAAACCAGCACCTGGAGATGATGAGAGAGTACCAGACTCAGCAGGGCCATCTAAACTGATGATCCAGAAGTAGACTTCAACCTCAGGAACATCATTGAAAGATGACAGCCCTGTTCTAGTCACTCAAGAGGCCAACTACAAAAGCTTGGGGATACTGCTTACTGGTGATGCATATGCATCCTCTCTGTGACTATCTGTAATATATTACCACTACTCGACCTTAACTGTATTTGGATCTTTAGCCCTGCTTTTTGCCATAATCATTGCAAAGACTGCCTCAGTTTACTGGAAATGTGGTGAGACATGCCTCACTTTTCTCTTGTGGGTGGCATGTTTGCTGGTATTGGCTACTTTTACTAGGGGTCCCATTGATGAACCTCAGTTTCCTATATGTGACCACTGTATTCACCTAACCAGTCAGGCCAGGGAGTTACTTGGACTTCACCACACCCACTTCTCATACATATGGAGGATCCATGGAACCTGCACACATATAAAACTATCTATTCTATCTGCAACATGAAAAGTGAGTTATACATGTTTTGACCCAAAGTACTCCTCAACTGAAGAATGGTTCAAAATCCAACACTCCCAAGGTAAAGAAGAATTAATTAACAAAATTCAGGGTAAAAATCCCTACCTGCCATTATCAATATTTTTTTTATATATTTGCTGCCACTAGTAAAAATCTCTGGATAGTCCTAAAATGTGGAGGGTTATCATGGGAATACAGGGTCAATGATAATTTATGGGTGACAAGACCTCACTGTAACTCCTATTGGAGTTGTGTCCGTGGGCTTCTTGGAAGGGTAAAGATAGGGTAGCACCCCTCCAAAAGGGAGATGCCTCTCTTACCTTTGAATTGGGAACTGATAACCCCATTAATTTTACTATCTTTAATACAGGAGACAAATGGAATTAAGCCAGGGATGGCATTACATTTCAAGAGAACCATTCAAGTGGCCATATCTTATCAGGTTTTTTTCATTCATTTTAGGAGGAAATAGAAAGTAGCCCCCTTCTACTCCAGGCCATAACCAAAAAATATTTTTAACCCTAGCATAAACTGTAGCCTAGACCCCAAAGGTCTCTTCTTGTTATGCATATGTAAAAAATCAATATGGGGGGATCAATGGCCATGGGAAGCTAGGATCTAACTCTCTAGCTTCCCATGGCCATTGACAACTCCCCATGATGATTCCCCCACATGCATAGCAAGCTCTGCCTCAGGGGTTTGACTTATCACCATCTCAATAACTGGAAGAAACTATTTTGCCTAGTGAGGAAGACTCTTCAACATGTCTATAGGAAGCTCAATGTGTCTATGTCAAAGATTCTACAACTCAGCAACCCAGAAGATCCAGTGGTGGGGGTTCTCAGAACACCTTTAACCAAATCCTTACTTCCTGTCCCAGTTTTCTGCCTGGGACAATGTTGATGTACACATTGAATGGCAGACTCCAGATAGACTGTAATGGATATGGGAAGAACTGCATGTGCTCTATTTCCCCCAAACCAGTCAGGTTCTCATGTATTAGGGATGATACCTCAACCCCATCTCTATTTCTACTTCCACTTGGCAGGGGAGAACATCTGGAGTTTCAAGTGTATGGGGGCAGGGGGACCCATAGAAAATACATACCCTGCAAATTGGCAGTTGGAAAGACATTGAATGGCCCTCTAAGCACATACTTCAGTATTATGGTCCTGTTACTTGGGCAAAGGTTGGTCCTGGGACTACTGTACTCCACTTATAGGCTAAAGCACATAATTAGACTTCAAGCAGTTGTGGGAATTTTTATTAATGAAATTGCCAAAGCTCTTAACTTGTTAGCCAACAACAGACTAAAATATGTACTGCTATCTATTAAAATCACTTGACCTCAGATTATCTGCTTGCTTCTGAGGGAGGGATTTGTGGAAAATTTAACCCAAGCAACTTCTACCTACAAACAGATGATGATGGAAAGTCATACAGGAGATATAAAGACATAAAAATTATTTAAGTGTACAACTATGCTATATTCTGCACTCAGCCTTTGGATATGAATTTGCTTAGTCAGTGCTGGCATGAATGAAGTGGCTTCCGGGAAACAGGCCTTAGTTTCTCATCTCCACATGAAAATCCTCCAGCAACAGCACATAAGGCCTAGGGATTTTAGAAAACCACAGATACATTTTGATGTATTGACATGTAAAGTTATTGGAAACCCCTGAAAAGGGCATTGTTACGTATCATAATCTGCTGACTAACCAAGAAATTTGTTTAGCAAAGAAATTTAACTGATGACTTTGGGATAAGTAATGTCATATATCAGCTGCTTATTCTCCCTTTCTTCCTCTTTTCCTCATTCTTTCCATCCAGCTTTCTCCCCTTCTACAAGAAGCCATGGCATAATCAATAAAGTTCTATTTCTAACAGAAACCTTGACAGAATTACTAGAAACCATGAAGACCTTAGACAGTACTGTTTGGTTGACACTTCCTAAAATTTCCTGTAGTATTCATTCGCAGATTGCTTATGTGTTTAAGTAAAAGTGAGGACTCTGAGTTAAGGTCATCTGAACTATACCATTATCAAAAGGCATTACAGAGCAATACACCGGTGAAGCAATTAATTAATCAGTCTGTTTATATTCTGCTGATTATGTTTTCCTCATGGTAGAGATGAAATTAACTCTGATTTGTATACTTTGTCTTATTCAAAAGGCTGAGAAGCAATCTACAGTAATTTTTAATAGTTATTGAGGAATGTTGTTGGTTACTCCTTTGAGGGAAGGAATATTTCTTGGTTTTGCAAAAAAGGTTTATGTCTGGTTGATTTGATTGCAAGGAGCACAACTTCATTCAAAAGGGTCAAGAAAACTAGGCAAAGTGTGAAAAGTAAGGTAATGTAAAGATACATTAGTATAATAACTAAGGCAGTGACCTTAAAGGAATCCAAGAACTGGAACAGAACTCAATAATTATAATTTTGAGGCTCTGAAACAAATCATCACTCGATCTCTCTTAGGGATCTTTGTGTTCAAACTATGATTCATATCATATGCCAGTTAATCTTAAATGTCAACTTGCCTGGATTAAAAGACTCCTGAAGGGGTTATTGAATCATGGGGTGCTGCTGTTTATAGCTGAATGTGCTGTTAGAAGGTGGAACCCCCTAGCAGATGAGTCACAGAGGAGCAGCCTTTGGAGGATAACTGTCTTTCTGTGTGCTCTGCTTTGAAGTGTACCATGTTGTTTCTGCTTTGGAGCTAGCTAACCATGGACTGAAACCTCAAAAATCATAAGTCAACTAAACCATTTTCTCCATTAAATTTTATGTGTCAGGCATTGTGACACTGTGGGTGGTGTTTCTACCCTCCTTTCAGCTATATCCAGCCCATCATGGCCTTTTTCAACTTCAAGACATTTTTAGTTGCTTCCTGTTGTATTCCACCTTCTCAATGACAACTGGTTCAGTTTCCCAGAGGAATTCAATTGGCTCACTCCCTCTTTTCAAACCTGGTCTCAGATCTCTCCCATGAATCTGCTGTCAGGCTGAAAGAAATCTGTCTCCACAGAAACTACAAGCGGTAATTTTTAGCCAGGTATTTGTTTGAAAGGTAAAGGACTAGAAAAATTGCATTTTACTGCCACTATAAATCCTGGCTTTTTAAAATTGATTTTGTAGTCTTACATAATTTTTAACTTAAATTGGTAAATTACCTACAAAATAAAGTCAAGATAGATTATGCTTTTGGTCCCAGTCTGCAACTTGAGACAAGGAATTTTAGTAGACTCCTCCGTAAAATGGTCAAATGTTCCTTAACTACCTCTTTCTCTTTCATAAACTGGCCCATAGATATTATATATTGGAAGTAGCCCCTGAAGAATTTCAGATGAGAGTGTCTTACTGTATAGAAAGAGAAGTGTCTTCATGTCACTGACATGGGGATTTTCTGGATTCCCTAATAACAGCATTGCTAAAACTCTATCCACATAAACACTTCCTGACAGCTTCCTAGAATGGGATCCCAAGATAAGAGTCAGCAGGGAAATGATATTAGCACCTAATCTAGTTTCTTGTTTTGCTAATTAATCCTACTCTTGCCTTTGTAATTTTGATGTGAGCCATAATTTGGAAAAACCATACTAAGGGATTTTGAAATTTCTGAGTTCAAATGAATTAGACATACATATTAGAATGTTAGGTAGTACTTTCCAGGTATACAAACTATAGTTGAGTCTCAGGGACAGGCCCATGAAGATAAAGCTTAAATCTATCCAGTGCTTTAAATACTGGTATGTTGAGCTAGAAGAAATGCATAGTGATGAACTGCTAAATTGCAATTATGATAATAATACCTCTTGTTGAGTAAGAGCCATGTGGTGTTTAAAGTTCTTTCAGGGTCATTAACACATAGATTCTTTGAAAAGAAAAGGTTAGGAATGGTTGGAGCTCTAGGATAAGCTTGTATATTCTTATTAGCCCTTTTTCCATTTTCTTCATATTTTTGTATAGTGATTTTATTAAGAAAACATTAGACCATGGGCCCGCCCTGCCATCGGGAACACAGTGCAAGCCCATCTCAGGGGTAGGCTGCCCGGAACCACCACCATGGGCCTGCCCTGCCACTGGGAACATCAAGGAGGCCCACCCAAGACTGAAAACTGCCCTGGACTGCTTCAGCTGGGCCCACCCTCCCACCTGGAACATCAGAAGACCTCAGCAGGCTCCAGTTAGCATGAGAAAATTTGGAACTAGCGAATATTGGACTACAGCAGATTGACTGTATCACTGTGGTGAGTATAACCCTAAAATAGAGGTGTACAGGGGATAAATAGGGCCAGTAGTAAAGCCCCCTACAACTAACTGTAAGACTTTGGTGAGTCTGAAAAGAGTGTGTGTGTGTGTGTGAGATCCCCTCCTATACATAGAAAACACCAGGCAGAGTGAAAATGACAAAATGAAAAAGCAATTTGCAGTCTCAAAAATATAGTTCACTGGAGGCAAGTATAGAAGACATTGAAATAGAGGACCCCAAAAGTAACACACTGGTAATCTCTGAAAAGATAGCCAGTGAAATAAAAAAATAACTGCATCAGGCTATAGAGGAAATCAAATTAGAAGTACTCTCCCATGTAAAAATAGAAATAACTTTACTAAAGGAGTTGTTGAAAGCAGCTAAAGAAGAACTAGAGAAAAAACTACATAAGTATGGGAAACTGATTGAAACTTTGAATGAAAAATGTAGAAAACAAGCAGAAATCATGAAACAAACTCAAGGAGATATCCAAGAAACAAAAAATTCTATTGAAAGTGTGCAAAACTGCCTAAAGGAAGCTGAGGATAGGATTTTGGACCTTGAGGAAAGGATCACAATTAGTGATCAGGAAAGGATAGAACTTTTGAAAATAACAAAGCAGCATGAAATGACAACCCAGAAGCTTCATGATGATGGCAAGAGCAACAATGTAAGAATAATGGGCATTAATGAAGATATAGGAGTCCAAGCAAATGACATACATAAAATATTTACAGAAATAATAGCAGAAAAATTCCCAAACATGGGGAAAGAATGTGATATGCAGATAAGGGAGGCATATAGAACACCAAACAGTCACAATCAACATAAATCCACACCCAGACACATAATAATTAAGATCTCAGATATACAGCATAAAAACAGAATATTAAAAGCAGTTAGAGAAAAGACACAATTCACCTATCAAGGAAAGCCCATTAA
>PVLA01000979.1:155450-212950 GCA_004027455.1 Hydrochoerus hydrochaeris
AACTGAAGAAATTCATGTCCACCAAACCAACCCTAGAAAGAGTACTGAAAGACATACTAGGCAGAGATAAAAATGATCACAATCCCCAAAACAACAACAGAAAGAAACCACCAGGTAGGATAAGCAATTAAATAAGAGGAAAAGCAGAAAGAAACAACTGGAACATAACATGGCAAAGTCAAGCCAGTACATATCAGTGATATCCATAAATATAAATGGCCTCAATTCACCTATAAAAAGAAATAGATTGACAGAATGGATCAAGAAACAGGACCCCACAAAATGCTGTATACAAGAAACACATCTGACCCAAAAGGAAATTCATACATTAAAAGTCAAAGGATGGAAAACAGTATTCCATGCAACAGGAACCCAGAAAAAAGCAGGGGTAGCTATTGTATTTGCAGACAACATGAACTTCAAACCTAAAATGATTAAAAGAGGTAGAGAAGGTCACTACATACTTGTTAGTGGTAAAATTCAAGAGGAAGGACAACCAATTATAAATATATATGTGCCAAATACAGGAGCACCCAACTGTATAAGACAGATAGTAACGGACATGAAAAACCAAACACACAAGAACACAATTATAACAGGAGATCTTAACAGCCCATTGTCACAAAGAGATAGATAAAAAATCAGGAAAGAAATAACAGAACTGAATCATACCTGTGAGCAATTGGACTTAGTAGACGTTTACAGAGTGTTCCACCCAACCACATCAGAATACACATTCTTCCAGCTGCACATGGGACATTCTCCAAAATAGACCATATGTTATCCCATAAAACATTCTTAAGTAAATGCAAAGGTATTGAAATCATACCATGCATTATATCTGACCATAGTGCATGGAAATTGGAAATTAATGGCAAAAGAAATTGTAAAACCTGCATAAATACATCGATATTAAATAACAGCCTTTTGAACAACCAGTGGGCTACAGATGAAATTAAAGAAGAAGTAAAACAATACCTACGATTCAATGAAAATATAGAAACAATGTAGGGTAATCTGTGGGATGCAATGAAAGCAGTCTTAAGAGGGAAATATATAGCAATAAATGGTCATATCAAGAAAACAGAATGAGCACAAATTAACAACCTAAACCTCCATCTCAAGCTTCTAGAAAAAGAAGAGCAAGCTAAACCAAAAGCTCATAGAAGAGAGGAAATTGTAAAGATTAGAGCAGAAATCAATGCAATTGAAACAAAAAAATAGAAAGAATTAATGAATCAAAAAGCTGATTTTTTGAGAGAATAAACAAAATTGACAAACCCCTAGCTAACCTTATCAAGACAAAGAAAGAAAAAACACAAATTCATGTAATAAGAACTGAAAAGAGAGAAATTACTACAGAGCCCATGGAAATTCAAAAGGTCATGAATACCTACTTTGAAAATCTCTACTCACATAGAATGGAAAACACAGAGGGAAATGGACAGATTTCTAGAAACATATGAACTACCAAAGCTCAACCAAGAAGATATAGCAATTTTGAACAACCCAATATCAGCTATTGAAATTGAAAATGTAATTAAAAACTTACCAACAAAGAAAAGCCCAGGTCCTGATGGATTCACATCTGAATTCTACAAGAAATTTAGAGAAGATTTGATGCCAATACTCCTTAAACTCTTCAATGAAATTAAGAAAAAAGCAATCCTTCCTAAATCATTCCTGGAGGCAAGTATCACTCTGATACCAAAGCCAGAGAAAGATCCAACCAAAAAAGAGAACTATAGGCCAATCTCAGTAATGAACATTGATTCAAAGATTCTCAACAGAATACTGGCAAATACAATACAGCAAATCATCAAGAAGATTATACATCATGACCAAGTGGGATTCATTCCAGGAATGCAGGGATGGTTTAACATACGCAAATCAATAAATGTAATACACCACATCAACAGAGCCAAAAACAAAAACCACATGATCATCTCAATAGATGCAGAAAAAGCTTTCGACAAAGTCCAACACATGTTCATGATAAAAACCCTTCAGAAACTCGGAATACACGGCGTCTACCTCAACCTTATAAAGGCCATTTATGACAAACCAAAAGCCAACATTATACTAAATGGAAAAAAAACTGAAAGCTTTCACTTTAAAATCAGGAACAAGACAAGGATGTTCACTATCACCACTCCTTTTCAACATAGTTCTGGAAACACTAGCCAGGGCAATCAGACAAGAGAGAGAAATAAAAGGAGCAAAGATAGGAAAGGAAGAAGTTAAATTATCACTATTTGCAGATGATATGATACTCTATATAGAAGACCCAAAAAACTCCATTAAAAGACTACTAGAGGTAATAAACAAGTTCATCAGTGTAGCTGGACACAAAGTCAGTTTTCAAAAATCAATAGCATTCCTGTACACAAACAAAAAACTCACTGAGAGAGAAATTATGGAAATATCACCCTTTACAATAACATGTAAAAAAATGAAATACTTAGGAATCAACCTAACTAAAAATGTAACAGACCTATATGCTGAAAATTAAACTATGCTGAAAAAGGAGATTGAAGAGGATATTAGAAAATGGAAGGACATTCCTTGCTCTTGGTTAGGAAGAACCAACATTGTGAAAATGGCCATACTCCCAAAACTGTTATACAGATTTAACGCAATCCCAATCACGCAATCCCAATCAAAATACCATTGACATACATCACAGATCTAGAGAAAACACTCCTAAAATTCATTTGGAAACAGAAGAAACCTAGAATAGCAAAGGAAATTCTAGGCAACAAAAGCAAGGCAGGAGGCATCTCAATTCCTGACTTGAAACAGTACTATAAAGCCACAGTGATCAAATCAGCTTGGTACTGGCAATGAAATAGACCTGAGCATCAATGGAACAGATTAGAAGATGCAAGCACAACTACAAAGACACTCAGCCACCTGATATTTGACAAAGGGGCTAAATATGTACACTGGAAGAAGGATAGTCTCTTTAATAAATGGTGTTGGAAAAATTCAGTCTTCTACATGCCAAAGACTGAAACTAGATCCATGCATATCACCATGCACAAAACTAAAGTCTAAATGGATCAAAGACCTCAATATTAAAACAGAAACACTAAATCTACTGGAAGACAAGGTAGGTAGAAGTCTTGGAGAGATAGAGGTAGGCAGCGAATTCAGGAACCAAATGCAAACTGAACGAGAAACACTTCAAAGAATCAACAAATGGGATCTCACATTATCGAAAAATTTCTGCACTTCAAAGGAAATCACCAACAGAGTGAAAAGAAAACCCACAGAGTGGAAAAGAATTTTAGCCAGCAACCCCTCAGACAAAGGACTTGTGTCCAGAATATATAAAGAATTGAAAAACATCAAGCCCCCCAAATTCAAAGACCCTCTCCAAAAATGGGCATCTGAGATGAACACAGGTCTGAGAAAGATATACAAATGGCAAACACATACATGAAGAAATGTTCTCCATCACTGGTCATTCGAGAAATGCAAATTAAAACAGTATTGAGATTCCACCTTACCCCGGAAAGAATAGCTGCCATTAAGAAATCAACTGATAACAAATGTTGGTGAGGCTGCAGGGAAAAAGGAACACTACTCCACTGTTGGTGGGAATGTAGACTGATGCAACCATTATGGTAGTCCATATGGAGAATTCTCAGAAGACTAGGATTGGAAGCCCCATTCAATCCAGCTATTCCCCTCCTGGGTATTTTTCCCAAAGAGCTGAAAAGTTCATATCACAGTGATATATGTGCACTCATGTTCATAGCTGCACAATTTATGATAGCTAAATCCTGGAAACAACCAAGATGCCCATCAACTGCAGAGTGGATGAAAAAGATGTGACATTTTTATACAATGGAATATTACTCAGCTATAAAAAAGGATGATCTTGAGGCCTTCATAGGCAAATGGAAACAACTTCAGATTATCCTCATTAGTGAAATAAATAAGAATCATATTTATAAATATCATATTGTGTCTCTATTGTAAAAAAGTAAATAAGAACTACAGAGTAATAAAACCAAAATGTGTAATTGCTATTGTAAAAAAGAGAGGAAAAGAAAGTGCTCTAAGGGATAAAACTGCATGTATGTTTGAGTGTGTAAAATAGATGACCATATTGCTGAATCTTTGTTGGATCTTTGAGCAGAACTGTTAGTAGTCTGACTGTTTGAATATTTACTATGTACCCTTTAACTTTGTAACTTGAACAACTACATCCAGGATGACAGTATGTAATTTATAAATTACTGATTTCTTAGTGGGGCTTTTTTTTTATTCTCCTTTTTCTTTCTTTCTTTTAGAATTCTGTATTGTTGCTACCCTTTTTTCTGTTTTGCTTTTTTTCTTCTCTTTAAATAAAATTTTAAAAATGTATAATTGCTATTGTAAAAAAAAGAGGAAATAGGAAGCACTATAAAAGATATAGCTGCATGTATGTTTAGGTGTGTGGGATTGATAACCATATTTCTAGGTTCTTGTTGGATTGTTGAACAGATCTGTTTGCACTCTCACTGCTTGAGTGTCCACTTCGTGTGCTTTAATTTTGTAACTTGAATAACTATTTCTAAAAGAACAATATGTAATTTATCAGCTAGTGATTTCTTACTGTTTATGTTCTTTTCTTGAAATTTTGTAATATTTCTACCTTTTCCCTGTTTTTTTCTCTTTAAATAAAAAAAGAAAAAACTAATCAAGAATATTAAAAACAATGTTACCACCAAGATTAAATGGCATCCATATAGAAAACCAGTCTCCATTTTTCAACCAGTAAACATTTTTTCTTCCATAACAAATTGTTTAAGATTTTATAAATTAAACAGTTAATTTAAAAGATTCCCATTCCATCTTCATCCCTGCTTTGTTTAGGAACATATCCAACATTTGAAAGGATTATTTGAAATGACATAGGAAGAGTGGCTCAGTATTTTAAAAATTGAAATAAAATTATTATTTTCAGGATCAGAGATTTGGGGAAAGCTTATAGTTAGTAAGCCAAAAAGATAAGTCAGTAAGGTTTATTAACCATTAATTGTGTTTATATAAATCAGAGAACCTACATGAAAGTGTTAAAAGATATGAAAAGTTAAGCTTATCACCTCAAAGAACAGTTATTCCTTACCACATTTACACATCCTAACTAGTAGGCTGTGTATACTTTGGCGTCCATGCTCACACACACACATACACGCACTCATGTATATGCATGCATAAGCTTACATAGTCACATAAACACAGTATTGGTCAATTCGTTTCTCAGGTGTATTTGTACCCCCAAACCTTAACCTAGTCTCTGTACACTGTCAGATAGCTGTAATGTAAGACACAAAATGAAGGAAGGTGGTAAGACGGAAGGAGAACAGAAAGAGCTACAGTAAAAAGAGAAGGGAGAAAAATGAAAGAAGGAAGGAAGGAAGGAAGGAAGGAAGGAAGGAAGGAAGGAAGGAAGGAAGGAAGGGGGGAGAGAGGGAGGGAGGGAAGGAGGGAGGGGAGGAAAAAGAGTCTGGTAATTCCTAGTGGTAATGGCATTTCTATTTGTAACCCTACAGCCTGTTTCAAATGCTTCATTTTGTTTTCTGTATCTTCTGGATATTGTCACTCCTAAGACTCGGTTCAATGTTCCTAAATGTAAAATCTGATATCTGAACCTGCCCTTCCTGACCCAGAGGCAAGGCTACAATATCTACACAACACACCTGCAGGTATTTTCAGTCATTCAGGGATTCCCACCAAGCTCCATCTCCCCAGTTTCATTTAAATGCTTAAATCCTGAAGAAGGAACACAGATGCATTCTATCACCTCCTTCTGAGACCTACTTCTTTACCTGGTTCCCTCAGAATGGCACCTGCATTAAGATTCTTCCCTGGATTTTAGGTGACTTCTCAATCCTAGCTCTTATCTCCCTAGATTCTATGTTCTGAAAGCTTTAGGTCAGGTTCACTCCAGCTTTTGGAACCTACCCTGTGTAGTGCCCATGATCTCAACTATCTGAGAATGGATTTCCATATTCTGAGGCTTCTGTGAACCATTGGTGGTGTGACTACAAGTATTACAAAGTGTCCTCACTGTCTACTACTTAATTTGCAGTGATTAACCCCTGGTTTCAGTTTCATCTGCAGAAAAACATAAACAACAATGTTAAGGGTAACCAGAATACTCTGTAAAACGTTAAAATTCTGTAGGAAGTGCTTTATAAATTGTAAAGAATTATGCAAAAACCAGTGACTTTGCAGAGAATTCCCACAGAAATGTGGCATTCAAAGGGGAAAAAAAAAATCCAAAAAGAGACAACAACTAAAGCCCTGTGCCAACTAGACTGCCTCCTTTAGCTAGTGCTTGTCACAATGCAACATTGCCCCTGTAGTGTTTGCTATAAGGTCGACTGTCTCTTGTTTGATTGTTTGTCTCAACCACAATGGAAAAATGAGTGTGTGCTTCCTGGTTTATGCTCAGCACTGTAGTTTGACAAGAGACCAGAGGGAAGTTTCTAAAGAAAAGGACACATACCATGAAAAAAGGGAGAGAATGCTGTAAATAACAAGAAATGAGTCCTGGAGACTGTCTGAGACATGGGTGGGACTCTCACCATAATTCACTGTGCAAAGTGCAGTCCTGGCTCACAGATGTGTCTGGCGATGGGAACTTGTGGCTTCAATGAGCCACACGGTTTGTCACATTAAAATCTATCACATGGTTGCTAAGTTTTCCCAGTTTCATACTTGTCCTCAAAACAATACCCTACTAAGTGGGCAGGGGATATTTTTTATATCTTAGCATCACAAGGTAGTTAAAGCTACTCTTCAGGAAGCCCCTATAGCTTCTCAGACCTAATTTTAGGAAGAGAAGAAACTCAAGAGTCCATTATTTCAAAAAGAAAACCCACATATGAAAGCACTCAGCTCCATCACTGCAGTTATTTCTGAAGTTAAACCAAATAAAACCTTCAAAAGTGTGAGTAACTGCCCTGAAATTTCTTTTCCTGTCAGGAGCACTAATACTAAATTAGATTTAGGATTGCAGATCTAAGAAATCACTGTAGAAACTTGTTCCTTTTCTTTCTTTTCCCAAGAAATTCCTCATTGTAGACACTTGGATTAGCAGCATTGCATCATTTCTATTACTTGGTCCCCAAATTAGTTAAACTATCAAAATGTATAGTCTTTAAAAGTAGGCATACAGTTTCCATTGCTTATGGTTCATTGTCATGGGGGTAGATACTACTGTGAGCATAAAATACTCACCTGACTTATTATTTTTCCAGTGAAATGCTACTAGGTCTGTGCTGTATATAATGTCAGTTCATGCCATGATTTATATTCAGAGAGAGTGTTCTCTATCTGTATGATGAACAATACTTTGCTTTGTAGCATTTCCAGGGACTTACGAGTATGCCTATGAACAAAAAAAATCCACAGCAAAACTTGATACATTCAACAAGCCTTGAGATAAGGATAGAGAAGAGGTACTGAGAAAGTAGGTAGCTTGCCCAAGGTCCTACACTTACTAACTGGCCAAGCAGAGACTCTGGGCCAGGTCTCTCACTCAAAATCCCACTCTCCTAACATATCACACTGTGACCCCCTTGGGAATCACACAAACACTAAAGAGAGATCAGGCAGACATGAACACACTTGACATCCTTTCATTTGTTCCATAAATGAAATTTATTCTACTGTATACCTATCCACAATGATGAGCATAACCTAGAATACAAAGACAAGAGGAATGTTGGTCAAAAAGAGCTACCAAATTCTACAGGCAGGCACACAAAGAAATTATAAGGATAAGTTTCGGTAGTCTTCCAACAAGTGGTGACAGAGAGATATTCTTGAAGGATAGGTCCAAAGGTAGGGATCAATTAGGGGAGGAGCATCCCGCTAACTGAAATGAATGGTGTTCAGGGATTTAGAGAGAGCGGAAACTATAGATGATGTAGTATGAATTAGGTGTAGGCAATTTAAAATGTAGAAAGATGCAAATTGAGGCCAGATCTTTGGCAGCTTTAAATTTGATAACAAGAAGTTCATATTGGGCAGTGGAAAATCATCAAAAGAATTTCACTGAGTAGTTAATTAAAACCTGGCTTTAGAGTGATCTGGAAGGAGCACACATGTGTGTAATTGAATGGTGGGAAAGAGCATGTGCGGCTGTCACCCAAGTGAGACATGGGGAATGGTGGATTGACAGTGACAAAAAACCAGGAGAAAAGGGGTAAGAAATGGGTAAAATGAACTGCTGCAACAATCTGCCCTCTAACGAATAACATTTTGTAAATACAACTAAATACCCATGTAAGTATCTAATTTAATGGCTCTATAATATCTCAGGCCAAAATAATATCTCCAGTTGTTGAAGGATCACCCAGTCATGAAGCTGCCTGAACATACAGAAAATACCAATTATCTAGGCGTCTGGATCAGCTGCGAATTTATCCCTAGACATGACTACAATTCAGCCACATAGATGCTTCCTCTGTGTCTAAGAAGAGAAGGAGCAGTGGTTCTCTCATTAAACTATATGACCACACAGGACCATGACTGTAAAAAATTCTTTTCCAGGATCACTTAGTCGTATGTGTGCCAAAACAACCAGCTAAACTACAGAAGGGTAGATTCAGGGATGGTGAACAGTGATGGGAAGAAAAAAGACAAAAAAGGTATAGTTGCGAGTGAGCTATCATGTTTTTCTTCAGTGAAGACAGCTGCACTAGGACATCCCTGCTCCTTCACATCGACACCCTCCTGCCCACAGCATGTGCCAGAAGTCCAGCAGATTTTTCTTTTCACTTATTCCTTCATGCTTCCAATAATCCCAGGAACATAAATGGAACACTACTGGCAAGGTGCTGGGATTTACTCCTTGTCCTGAGAAGTTGTAAGTGCTAGCCGCTGGTATAGGGAACAACCACAAAAAGAGAATGGAGGTACCTGCTCAAATAGAGACAAAACCTATGACCTGTTCAGTAAGCCAAACCACCTAGGCACAGCCTATGGCTCAGGACCAATTGGGGCTGGACAGGCAGCCTACATGGGCTTGCTTCTTCAACCATTGAATATCTACCCCAGGAAGAGAAAGAGCAGAGGTTAAAAAAAAAAAAATGCAAGCCCTACTTCCCCTAACAGCACATTTCTAGAGGAGGCTCAACAGTGGTACACAGAGTCTTCAGCAATAAAGCAGTCAGTCGGGACTGTAACACACCAATGGCAATTTTATCCCTAATGAAAAACATTAGCTTACATAATAAAGTTGGGGCAGAATTGTTCTGAGTGGTGTGAGTAGAAATGTTTTGCTGACTGCTGTTGAAATGGGTAACAGACTTTGCATATTATATCACCATTTCTTGTTGTATTTCACATGCAGTGTTTTTCTGCTCTTGACTTTGAGGTGTGAGGGGGAGGCTCTAATCATATGGCCTTGTGCAGATGCTCCATTTGCATTTCTATTAATCCAGGCCCTCCTGGAGATGCTCGAGCAGAGACACAGCATGCTTTGTGTTTGAACTTGTGAGAACCCATACCACCGCTTAATAACTTAATACATATGTATAGCCTCCCTCAGACAGCCCACTAGGAGGCAGAAGCAGGAGGAGGTGCCACCAGCTTGCAGACTGCAGGGCTGTACAGAAATGTGTTCTGACAGGAAGGAGCACCTTGCTCAGCAAAGAGTCCCTGAGCCTTAATCCTATCTAGCCATCCCACCTGCCTAGCCTGTTTTCAAAGCTCGGATCCAAAACATTCCTTCTCAGTTGATAGCATGAGCTGGGTGGGACTGATAGGACCTTTGCAAATTTAACTTTATAATACAGTAGTGGTTGTCCTTCTGTTTCAGACACAAATTAGGCAATGCAGGACATTTTAATGCAGGTAACACAAGGAAGCAGGATGGTGACAGCGCTGGCTTCAAAACTGAGCAGACATTTCTTGCTCAGCTCCACCTCTTCCTACTGGTTGGGTGACCTTAGCCATTAACTTTTCCGAGCCTCTCATTTTTCATCCAACTAATAGGGATAGCATCTATCTTTCAGGTTTGCCAGGAGAATTTTTTTAAAATGGTACAGGCAGAGCACCTCGCATGGGTTGAGTATGCAGGATGTTGTAGCTATTATTATGATGATGATACAGTTTGGTTGTATTGTGCAGCTCCCTGATTTTGCCAGCCAACTGATTCATTGTTTTCTAGGGGTAAATGAAAGGATAGGATGGGGAAGATGAATGGTTGTGTTCAGGGGCCTTTGGCCCTATTAGAGTGACACACAAGCCACACTGATTCTGAGAAAACTCTTCTCTGACAATCTTATAAAGAAAACATATGCCGTTGGTTTTAAGTGGACATAGGTTTCCTTTTACCTTTTAATTTTTATGATGGAAAATATTGAAATTGGTAAACATGAATGAAAATGACTCTAAAAACTCTCCAAAGGACGCCTAACAGAGCACCTAACATGGCAATTCTCATTTCTGCTAAATACGAGGCTTATTTTCAATTAATGAGATTACTCGGAATTCTAGAAAGAAATCTCACCACCTGTTAAGATTTCTCTAACATCGTATAGGAAATTTTCCTTCCTTTGCTTTTCTTTTATTTTCTGAAATAAAGTGGAGATATATTTAAGAAGTCAGAATTACAGATTCTCATTTCCTTCATGAATTCCTTTCAAAGACTGCATCAGGACTTTTATAAGTAAATGGACATGACTTGAGACCACATTCATAAATGAAATAAATCAAACTCACTCACGTGTAAATACCATATTGTCTCCCTAGTATAAGAAACTGAAAAATTATATATGTTCCAAAATCTACAAAAGATACTGTGTAAGGGTAAGTAACTGTACAAAAAGGAAAGGTAATTGGAAAAAAGGAAAGGAAGAAAGAAGAGAAAAGGAAAAAGACATAAATTTATATATAAATATATATAGATAAGATAGCGAAAATGAGTCTACTACTAATTGTATTAGTTATTGGAAAAGAACAGTTAATACTCATATGTTTAGATCAATTTTACATGTCAATATCAGTTAATTTAAGCAACTCTCTTGAAGGTAATAATATGCAATATTACAACCATTGTCAAATTCCTATCTTCTTGTTGTGTAAACCTATACTATTATTGTATTTGGTTTCTTCTTGTTGTTTGTCTGTCTGTATTGTCTTTTGTTTTTCTTTTCTGTGTCTTTTTAATGTTAAATTTTAAAAAATGAATTCCTTTCAAGTTTTTGTGACCCATTTGTAGGCCCTGTCACACTATACAATTATGTTCTAAGTAGCCAATGAACAGAATGCTGCACGGTAGAGATGGGATTCTAGCTGAACTTAGCACCAAGCTTGGCCCCTTCCATCTGACAGGTACCAGATAAGAATGTTAATAAAAGTGAAACCGATAGTTTATGGTCCTTCTATAGGCAATTCCGGACTACATAAGCATTACTAACATGAGAAGTAGTGAGTTGGGCAGAAAGAAGACATACTCATTTGTATTTTTTAACATTATGGGCTCATTTTACAATCCCATGCATAATAGATGTGGAGCAAATACAAAAAAAAGTAGCCGTCTATTTGTAAGTGACAATGTCTGACAATGGCTCCAAAGCACAATAAAGGACTGGTTATTTAGGACTGAGGATTTAGAATACTCAACAGTCAACTTTGTCAGGAAATTGGGACGTCAGCTAAGGCCATTCCCTCTCTGTCCTGTCCCCACCTTTGCTACCACACTGCAGCTTCAGAATGCCGGTTCGCACTCCCTACTTTCATTTGCTTAACTCTCTCCACAACAAATGTCCAATTAGGTGGCGGGTTTTTCACACTGCTCTGCACCTCATCTTGGGCAGCCTCTGTTTTTTTTCTACAAACGCTAAACTTTGGTCACTCATCTCCTTTAGTGTCTGAGAAAATCTTCGAGTCATCCAATACTAATTAACCAATAACCTCCTTTCTCCCCTCAATACTCAATCAAAAAGGAAACAAGAGAAGTTGAAAATAATAAGTAACCCTACATTTTGGTCTACTTTCATCCAAAAGTCCAAGATGTGGTGATCCTTTTCTGAATCCTGTTTTACTCTGATTTCCTAAAGGTCAGTGCTTTTACACTGCTAAAAATGAATACCCTTTGGATAATATTCTCAAATTCTGTCAGTCTCCAGGAGACTCTGCTTTTACTCTCTAGCATTACCTGGGCAGTGACTGTGCCTATATAACTTCTCTCTAAGATTAGCTTCAAGAATGTTAAAAGGAAGACATAGCACTCAGTTTTAGAAACTCCCTGGATTCATTGCCCAGTTCTGCTGCTTACAACTGTTTGACATTGAGCAAGTCCCTTGTTATCTTCACAACTTGGTGTTTGATTCATAAAATAAGGATGATCACAGTGCTACCTCACAGAGTTGTTGTATGAGATGGGTTAATACATGTAAAGCTCTTGAAATAGTATCTATCACTTAGCAGGAATTTAATATTTTCTATCATTATAACTTATTAGTTTACAGACATACATGATTCATTCTTTTTTCTCCCTATTTTTAAAGGATATTATTGTCACTCTTTAGTGAATCACTTAGTTTTTTTGTGATAATCTATGGTCACTTATTGTTGAAAATGTTTATTCCATTCAGGCCACATAGTGAGTCTTCAAACTTCTTTATACTAAGGTAACAGTTGGACCCTCTCAAGTTTTCCTGGAGTTCCAACTTCACCCTGTGACATTTACATTCACACACACAGAACTGCTGGTAGTCCTTATTCCATGCTAGCAAGGATGAGGCCTCAGTTTTTTGCTTTATCAGTTAATATATTTGGTAAACCCTGTTAAACAGAACACTGTGAATTAAAGCTGTCAGTTAACCAACCTCTCATTTTAATGATTTACTGGGAGAGCAGAGGGAGGGGACAGCTACATGCAGTGGAAGCACCCAGGACAGGAGCTAGCCAGCAGCAAGGACATAGCATGAAATTGGCAGAGGATCTGACCAAAGCTGAGCTGAACAAAGGTGGAAGATACACAGACAACAAATGAATGGCTGGAGTTCAGAGTGAATGGTCCCATGGCAAAGCCAGATGAACAACATTTTGGCATTGTCTGGACAGTTCAGAAGATCTTTAAGCCATGCTTTGGAAATCATAAATTACTTCCTCTTTTTAAAAATAAAATTCCAAGGAATCAAGGATGTGCTAGAAAGAAAAGCAGAAGAAAGGGAAAGAAGGAGAAAGAAAGTGATATATATTCCAGTATATATCTTGAATTTGGTATAGTTTTATTCTAGTCTGCTCAACTTTCTACATATATAATTCACTATGAAAATAAAATTTGTGTATACAGCAATGACACTGAGTTACAATAAGATCTTTAGGAAGTGAAAGCTTAAAATGAACTATGATGTACCAGTTACAATTTGTTCACCATACTCTAGAATGTGGCCTGAAAAGTTTCTATCACAAAAGTTGAAAAGTGGAAAGATTTTCTAAATAAATGTAAAAAAAAAAATCAAAATTTTCACTAACTACAATAAGGATGGCAAACCATGCTTTGTCTCACGTAACAATTATAATCTATTGATGGTAACTGCCTAGATTAGCAGGGTTGAGAATGATTCTGAGGCCACCCCGAGTTGAGCACTAAAGTGTGCTGTGAACATGTGATATCTATCATCCTTCGTATTTGTGGGTCACATTCCATGCTTTTACTACTCTGGATGGGGGACTTGACATTCTCTAAGAATTCTAGTTAATATCAAGATTTTGCTATAACAGGCACCACTAATGTTAAACAAATATTTAACATACACTATTAGGGTGAAAAACTACAACATTTTCGATGAAAATTCCAGAAAACTACTTAAAATGAGACTGTATCCTCAGTTATATGATGGGTTTTTCCCCTCCTTCTACTACTGAGATTTCAACCCATGGGTGCTCTACCACATCCCAGCCCTTATTGTTTATTTTTTATGTTACATCACTAATTGCCCAGGACTCACATTCATAATTATCATGCCTCAGTCTCCCTAAATGCTGGGACTACAGGCATGGGCCACCACACCCAGCTTGTATGATACATTTTTTTCATTGTTTAGTAACTTTTATCCTGATTTTGCTGTATATTAAACCCCAGCTCAATCCTCATGAACATTAAGATGTTTGTGATTGTAGCCAAGTAACCACCACCAACACATACAGATGAGCCACCAAAACTATCAACAGTCACAAGGCCCAAGTCACTGTGGCCTCCATTTCTGGTGATAAATTCAAAAAGAGTTTATGATTTAGTCACATTCTACATTAGCAATGAGGTCCTTGAAATTTGAAATACTAGGAACTGCAATTATTCTTACTTGCCCATGAGCATCGAATTCTACACCTCAGAAATAAATCATCGTATCATTTAGATTAGTGGCCCTTAGCTTTTCCACCTTCTGTGCATGTTTAAGTGTCTTTTCAGTTTGGCTTTTCCTTAATTAGGAAAGAAGCCCTGTATTTTAAGAATGTCACTGTTTAAAACAATGTGAATTTTACATAACACATTTGCCTGGAAGCATCTGCAACAAACTATTTTTATAAATCAAAACAAATATGAATTTAAAAACAACCACTAGGTTTTATAACTAAAGTTATGTTGTTCTTGATCCTGTTCGTATAAAAATTCAGATTCCTTTGTTGTACATTATTCCTACAATAATGTATGGTTTTCATAAATATTTTTGTTCCTAGGAAGTTCAAAAGGAGCAAAGATGAAATCTGTAGAATAGCACCAAATTAGCAATTAAAGTCTGTAATGTAAGACCTAAATGTAATCTCCATTCCAAAAGATTAAATATTAAGCTTTCGGAACACATTATTCAATTCCATAGAATGGAAAGGGCAGCAGAGGAAAAGTGCAAACTTCAACATTAGTTGCTGAGTTTAGTGTTGCTTACAGTTTTCTTCTTTACTCTCAATCCTGTTACAAATAATGCAAACCTGTTTTTATTAATTTACATTAAGTTCATTTAACACTGATGAAACAGACCAGAAATGTATAATGAGGAACATTTAACAAGCTCCCGCATTAGGGCTAATCATGCTCTGTTTACGAGAGCTTATCTCATTCTTGGAAAATATCCTGGTAGAAAGCTCCATCCTTATTTAACAAGTAAAAAGGAGAGAGTCACCAGCTACTGATAACAAAGAAATGAACAAGCTTAATAATCTCCAATTTGGTTTTCCACTCCACTTAATGATGGAGGCGATGCAAGCTCTGTGGCCAGAGTACATGAGGAAGCAGCCACAAGTACTGAAAATTTAATTAAAAGTCAGAAAGCCATTGCAATGAAGACTCAGCAGAAAGCCATTTATTTTTAAAATCTAATATATTCTTCATGACTAAAGGCTAAAGCACATGCTGACTTACACATTTAGCTGTAACTGATTTAAGCTACTTGATGATTTTTTTTCTTTTTCTTTTTCTTTTTTTTCTCCTTTTCTACTTTTGGCTCACAGGGTGGTGCTCAATTTGCAATGGAGTAAATTGGCAGAATTTAATTTGGTGGATTTTTTTTTAACTCTGTAAAAAGAATCGTCATTAAAGCCACATGATCAGTTGTATACTTTTTTCATCATTAACTAGCCTAACTGCAGGTAAAAGAGATACAAGTATGGATTTATATAAATCCTGTTGTCAATTTATAGCTGAAAGACTGGTGAGTTACTCATTTTAAATAGGTTATCCCCCCCACCAACCTTTCTTTGTTTTAATGAGGATTCAGTTTGTCACTGTCTGAGAAGTCTGCTGGCAGGAAAGTTTCTCAGGAAATCATAAGGAATAAAAGGTAGGAATGGGAGATAATACTTGGCTAAGTTTCCAATTTTCTGGAAGACTCAACAAAACAGAAATTCATCTCCAGAGCAATATTGGTAGTGTCTCTTGGGTGCCAAAAAAGCCAAACCAATTAAGACACCAAGAAGTGCTTTAGAAAAGGAAACACAGAGAAATTCCCCCAGAATTGGTGGAGCTGCAAAGAACACTGGGTAAAACATTGGTTAAAGTTGTTTTTTTCATATGACCTTGATGTAGATATGTTTTAGCTATTTCCCCAACCTTCTCGCCCCCTCAAAAAAGGCTATGAAGCATCTTGAGGAATACACTTAGATTCTGAGTCCTAAAAGTGTAATTTCAGAAAACAACACTTCCTACCACCTCAAAGGATACAAATGAACTTCTCTACTCTCCAGATGAAAGTTTAGCATATGTCTGACATTGCTGGAAAAAACCTACCATGTAAGTAAACTTCATCCTGTGATACTTAGTCACCATCTCCCTAACATTTTTTTTTTTTCTCTGAGATCATGGCTTTAGGGCTTTTGAAGTCCGAGACATTCTCAGTCTTTTTTCTCTATCCTTCTCTCCAGTCTCGATTAAATAGCAAGTATGTTCTCCCAGTTCAATAATACAAATCCACTAGCATTAATTAAATTGGGGTGACCTCCCAGGGTTGGTCATCTCATTTGATCTCTCACATTTCCTTCAAAGGAGGCAAAAAGTGAGAATTTTCCTACAGGGCAATATAAATCGTTAGTCTTCATCTTTGTCACACAAGAGCATTGTTGCAATGTCTGCTAGTATTTTTTGTTAGCTTTTTTAGTTTTTTTTTATTTTTACTGGTCAATAATACATGGCACATGATTATTATGAGCACCTTTACAGAACAAGGTGAAATCAAATACTTTCAGGCATGTCTTGTATCTGTAGGTGTTCTATGCTTCCACATTTAGATATTAGCCCAGGAAAAACAGAAAACCAAATGCTACTATTAGCTCTTGCTTTTTCTGGTGCCCCCAGATGTAAAGGTTGCAAACATTTTTAGATAAAACTCATTTTAGATAAGACTTGAGTGTTTTTCCTTACATCTTTGCAGCCAGTGCTTATGAAATTAAGGATAGGCATCTAATTAACCCCAAACCTAGCTTTCTACTTCTGCAGAAAGAATAATGTTTGATTATTTTTTTTTCATTTTAGTTTTAAATTTGTCTGACTCTAACTAATATTTTGAATCAGTAGTCTTGTCCTTTACCTTCCAGAACTTTCTTGGTGCTGGTCCCTCCCTGGAGCACTGAGAGCCCAAGCACTATTCTTTCTATGTTGGATTCAGTTTCTCTTATCACAAAGGAACCTCACAGTCCAGGGACCTCACAGTCCAGGCTTTACACAGCATCACCATATATATATATATATATATACACACATATATATATATACACACACACACATATATATATATATATATATATATATATATATATATATATATATATATAAAACTCCTCTACTTACATTATCTACAGAAGTAGATGTAAACCAGACAAAACAATTCTATGCTGTAAGCCTATCTGTGGTCAGTGAAATGTTTTGTGAGCTTTTCACACATAAAAAGGAACTTTTGGTAGGTGGTATTCAAATGAAATGCAGCAGTCTATTCCTAACTACATACGCCGCTCGACTTACATCACAATGAATCTATTGTAAGTTGAAAATATTTTAAGTTGAAAATACATGTAATAGCAGCATAGCTTAGCAATACAGTATCCTGTAGAGTATCCATTGTTTCCCCTTGTGAATACAGGCCTGAAGGGAGCTGTGGCTCGCTGCTGATGCTTGACTTTGCCAGAAAACGCCGTGTCATACACCACTAGCCTGGGAAAAGATCCAAACTCAAATTGGAAGTAGTTTCTACTAAATGCTTGTCACTTTCTCACCATCGTGAAATTGAAAATCTCAAGTTGAACCATCATAAATTGAGGGCCATTTGTATGCATGATACATGAAGACAAACCACAAGAAAACAACTGAGGAACCCAAACAAACCTTCAGTACCTAGCCCTGCAGTGACCCTGGCCACTGACTCCACCACATCTTGTTGGCATATTAATGACACAAGAGTCATATAATTTCTGTCAGAACTACCAATCTGTAAGGAGGCCGAGTGTCCAGATAAGGGAAGGCCAGGGCTGATTTTATCTCCATGTTCCCAAAGCACTCTTCTGAAATTTAAATTTCAAGTATGAGAAAATAAGGAATATTTTTCACTGAAATGACACCCATTATCAGTATTTTAAATTTGTCTTCATTTTCACTAACAATTTTACTACAACACTTTCCATCTACACCTTCTTCAAATGTTTTCTCCCATTCTGTTTAGTTAACCATATTTCTTACTTTCTAAGCTTCTGTCTTCCTAGGAGATAACTGTTTACCAAGGCCTCAGGGAGCTACATATGACATTTTTCCAGTTTTTAGTGGCCAAAGGAGAAAACAGATTAAGTATTCTGATCAGCAACACACTCTGGAAAGAATTTTATTCTTATGAATCCCTTGAGTATTATTCATCAAAAGAGTCCGGGACAGTCTTGTTGGCTTATCCTCTCATGCCCACAGGGGAACCCAGTGGCCCATCTCTGACAGTGTTCCCACCACTTCAGAGCTGTGCCATCAATCACTCTCATGCCTCGTTCAATGTGAACTGGCCCAAGCCCTTCAAATCAGCAATTCACCCAAGTAGCACAATGCTCCTAGCACCTAACATTTACACAGAGATGAAATTTGCGCTTTAGACAGCTCACTCTGGCTGCAGGAGAGCAGCCAAGAAAGCAGTAGCACAGAAATCACTAAAATGGAAGTCTAAAATGGTAGTGTCTGAAGAGATAGGGCTTGGGAGGAGGCATATATGTTCCCCCATATTGCTAGAGTTTCCGTGTTTCCTTGGTATGATTTTTTTGTCTAATATTAATACTCCTGCTCAATTTTTCTTCCTGCTCATGTTTTTCTTTCTTTTTATCTTGAGACATATTTTGTACTTTTTATTCTAAAAAGAACAACCAGTACATTGAAATATACAGATCTATCGTGATTTCACCACCCTACCAAAAACAACAAAATATTTTCTTTGATAGGTTGGGAGCCATTAATTCCCAATGACCTGCTATGGTTATGTGATTGAAATGAAAAATCAATGGAAAGAATTTTATAATAATTCGTATGAGATTTAGTGAGTATCTCAACTAGTATACTAGCAGGAGAAAACAATAAAACAGAACACATTCAAGTACTATTTAAGAGATCAGTCGGCAAAGGATAGTGATTCATTATAAGGAATAGGTTTCTAGCTTGACATCTAAGTGAATGGTGGTAGCACCAATTGCTGTAAATGACAGAAGACACAAAGCCTCTGGAAAAATTACACTGAAATATCTAACCGCTAGCTGGAGATAGTGACTGAAAAACATCTAGATTGGGAATGTAGATTTCAGTATAATGGCAGAAGCATGGTGATTAAAATCACTAAAAATATGAGATCACCTGGTAGGATTATACAGAAAAATAAGAATAACAAGCTGAAGCAGAAGTACTGAGAGTATTTCTGAGATGAGATCTAAGAAAAAGGAATGTGTTTTTAAAAAGGTAACCTTTTCCATCTTCAGCATCAATTCAGCACAATTTTCCAATGTTTATATTACAAAAAACAATTCAAGATAAAATTGGCTCTAGTTGAAGACAAAACTTTTTTCACTTTTCAGACAAAGCTCTAAAAAGTGGCCAAGAATTATTGCCCCCGCCTAGGATGACAATAGGGATTTACCCCTGTAGAGTATTACCTGGGTTCAAAAAACTTTTGATGTTCAGGTTTTGTGTTTTGCTTTTTACAGTGCGGGGGATTAGATCCAGGGCCTTACACATGCTAGGGAAGCACTCTACTGTGAAATTCCATCCCGATCACCAGTGTTCTGGGTTTTTTCCACCTCAGAAGATTGAGACAGTATATGTTAGGCTCCAGTTGTCACCAGTCCATTGTTGAAAACATGTAAAATATTGCTTTTGTTCAAGGCTTGATAACATATTCTGACTGAATTATACAGTCACAAGAAAGCGTTTCCTAATTTGATGGAGAAATATAGACAATTACTAAAACCTTTTAAAAGACAAATGTCCTGCTACTGGGCAACACGATTTTTTCTAATCAAACAAATGGATATATGGTGCACCTTTACATAATGGGAAGTACAGCTAATGTCATGCAATATTCTTTCAAAACATCATTATCTTAAATAAGAGAAGGTGTGAGTGGGAAGCAAAGGACTATGAGGTACATGAACCCTTGTGCCTGAAAGACACCCTGAAGCGCTGCTGCTTGGATGGGCTGGCTAGAGAAAGTGGTACTTTGAATAGTCAGGAAAACATTATGGAAGATGGAAGGCAATTTATCAAGATGGCTCCAACAGTATAGTCTAGAGAGTTCAGAACTGATGGCAGACTGAAAGTTGTACTGTTTTCTGAAGTTACATAACAAGAAGATATTCAAACATCCAAGCAGACAGATTTTTGTTGATATATGTTCAGAAATTCTAGGGCACGTTTCCTTTATTAACATGTGAGGCTACTTCTTGATAAGATCACTGCACCTTGAATTGCCTAGATTACAGAAATCTACATCATAACCTTTAATTCTTGAGCCTTGTATTTTTTCCTTCTTTTTCTTCTCTCTTAGCTTTAATTGTGCAGAAGCAAATGCAGCATAAGCAATGTAAAAATCAAGTCTTGCTAGTTAAATATAAGAACACGGAGCAAAATATCTGAGAAAGGTTACACCTCTTTAAAGATGCAAATTGATAATGGAGCTCAATATCAAAACAGAGCGCTGTTAATTTTTAAAAAGGTGCAAATTGCTAATCTTACTTAAGGCTTTTGTTTAATTGCTTATTAAGAGTCCTAGCACAAAAAAATTAAACAAAATAAACTCTTAAAAATAGGGGGGAAAGGGCCAAACATGAGCAGCATTATAATCCGTTGCTTCATTTTTAGACTTCCTGTTTTCAATAAAAGTTGATAAAGTTTAGAGACTTCATATTATTTATCCCAGTGTCAGTCTAGAAGTCTCCACACTTGATTTACCTATTACCTATTAGCACAACTGAGCTGCATAACAACCACAAAACTTCACTGATGTACAAAAGTCATCATACATTTGACTCACGAATTTTGGGCTTCAGTTTATCTCAGCTGGTTTTGGCTAACACTGGGGGCCTCCTGCTCATATATATGGGGACAAGTATCTGAGCACTGAGGGGACGGGAAATCTGGGCACTCCTCCATGTGTTTCTTCTTTTAGGAGGATAGGTCAGGCTTGTTCTCACGGCCATGAGAGAGGAGGAACAATGGAAGTAAAACTGTAGACATATTTTTCCCAACCATCTGAAAGTATCACACAGATTAACATTTGTTTTGTAGTCCCCCTGTTCAGGTTGCATGGGCCTCACCCAACTACTGATTAATAGATTGGATGTCAAGACTAATAGCGCTTCACATAAGAGAATTTGAAACCAAGTTTATTGCTCATGCAAGCCTTTCTTGGGAGAACAGTGTAGACACAAGACAGTCTACACTGTCTTGTGGCAAGACAGGAGAAAGTGAATTTTACTTTCTAACAGCTGTAGAGATTAAGAAAGGACTGTTTTATGGGTTATGGTGTTCACCCTGCTCAACAATGCCCAGATGTTCATATGTTTACTAAGATATCAGAAGTATGGTCATGGAGAATGAAAAACAGAAGTCTAAATCCTATCAACTCTCTAACTTCAAAATCAGAGTCAGGCTCTTTATTACAAATTACATGGGCCAAACTAAGCCACATGGCCAAACTCAGAATCAAAAGATAGAGAAGTAAAATACAGGAAAAAAAAAAACCTCCCAAAGTAATATAGTAACAGTGCATGAATTTTTAAAGGGTGTAGAACTGGGACAATTAATGTAATTAATCAAAAATCCCTTGTAGATGCAGTCTCAGGAAAAGGTACTGCTGTCTCTACAAAATTTTAGAATCCATGTGATAAAACAATGGATTATGCACCCAGACACTAGAAATGTAAAGGGAAAATGATGAATACAAAGAATTAATGAATTTTAAAAGAAACATGGAATCTGAAACTCTTCTGAAGAGTTGGGGATGGTTGAAGGAGAGAACAAGGGCTGCTGGACCTGTTTTATGTTTCTCCTTTCTGAAGCCATGATGTTAAATCCTGTGCCAATTCAGTATATTTACCTCTAGTGAATCCACCTGAGAAAGAAGAATCCTAACCTGGTCAAAAGTCTCTACAAAATTTAGCACAGTGTACCATCCATTTCCCTTACTGCAGTTTTTGAATTTGAGAAACAAATTTTGATACTGGCCTAGGTAAAATACAGTAAGAAGAGAGAGCCTGCTGACTTCCAATCTCCCCTTCCAGTAAGTAACTCAATTGGAAGGTTACATAAGAACTCTTTAGGTTATACATCATTCAGAATTATTGCTCTCTGCACATCATCAACTCCTATAGGGCATTTGGTCCACAAGCTGAAGAAGTGGCCTTCTCTTTTCTTCCCCTCCCCCACATCATCTCCCTCCCCCCACCATAAACACCATAGCATACTGCATCCATCTGCTTCCTTCAGAAGCTGGACCACAGCACCAGTGGTTCACATCAGAACCACCAGGGCTGGACAGACAAGTCACATCCCCAAAAGGTAAGAAAACACGTTTATTACTAAAATTTAGAACAATATCTCCATGTAGCTGAATAGAAAACTTTCAATTTTAGATTATTTAGGAAAAGATCCCACTAAAAAAGATGCATAACTCTCTGACACAGAAAAGGATAATAATGAGGGAATTTGAAATCCCAGCAAGAAAATATAGCAATGAAAGTAAACTGATTTGATTTGATTTTATTATTTTATTTTATTTATTGGTTCCGGGAATCAAACTCACAACCTCATGCTTGCCAGGCAGGCACTTATGCCACAGAGCTAAATCCCCGACCCAAGAAACTAATTTTAAATGCTCACTCTCTTTCACCTCCCACATCCAATCAGACACCATATCTTTCTACTTGATCTTGTAATGGCCATTAAATCCATTCACTTACTTCTAGCTCTCTGACCTACACATAGCCCAGATATTTATGTACTATCCATTCATGACCCCCAATATTGATGAAAACCCCTACCCCATTTCACAGAATAGAAGACTCCCCACCAAACTGTTTCTTTCTTATACCTCCAGTCTCCTGTCCAAATATACCCTTCATGCCCCATATGTATTGCCCTGGCCCCACCACATCCATCAGAGTTAGTAAATTAGCTTTTGTAAATTATCTCTGCCTGGAGCGCCCCACCCACTTCCAAATGATGATCTTCAGATCGTTTTTCATATCCTACTCCATGTGCTGCATGTGCTGTAAGCTTTTTCCCACTTCTTCAAGATATTTCATTGTTTCAGACCTTTGCATGCTCAAACACTTTCCACCTAGCTCTATGTAGTTCAAATAATAAAAATATTGTAATAATGTGTTGAACTATGTGTTTCTGGCTAAAGCGTGAGCGCCTTGAAGGAAGGGTAATCTCATTCTTCCTTGTCTCTGTCCCCATCTGGCCCTTCATACAGTGCCTCTTACCTAGCAGGCATGGAATGCATGCTGACCAGTGAGTGAATAAGTGAGACCATTGTTCCTTTCGAACAGATCTCTGACTTCCTCAGACCAACACAATGATATTCCAGTGGTGGTCACTGAGACAAGCTAAACATGGAGCCTTTCATCAGCAGTAGTATCTACAACCTTCTGAGAAATAGAACTTGGAAGTTCAAGACAGTAAAAGAAATATGAGACACGTGGAGCAGTGAGAGAGTGAGACAGAAGAGGTAAATGGGAAGAGCCAGAGGAAGATGACAGAAATAAGCTGTAAAGAGTTTGAACTTTGGATAATAAAAAGAAAAACAGGCAAGAACTATCAGCGACTCCTAAGCTCTGCATCATGTTGGAACTTTGGGCGCTGGGAGAACAGGCAGCCTGCTGGCCGGCCTGGTGAGCAGCTGGGGCCCTGCCAGTGCGGAATCAGACACTGATCCATCCCTTGTCCCCCTTCCCCGTTAGCAAGTAGGCACCGGCAGTCTGAGTATCTTTTTGGAGGATGAATGTATACAGCGTGGCAAGTAAGGGGGATTTCCTTCTACCATCTCTTTGAAGGCAAATATTTTTATCACTGTTTTGCTCAGTTTTGATTAATGGTACTGCTTTATTCAATATTCTGTTTTTAAAAGTTAAATATTTCCTTCCATTTTCCTCTATTTGATTGAAAGAACAGCTAATGTCAACAGAATGGGCTGTGCTGTTGTGTCCATTGCTCGTGTCCTGGTGACCTGCTGTGAGGTTCTGTGGTAGTTTCACTACACTGCTCGGTAGCATGGGTTTGTTCTGTCTTGTTCTGCTGTATTTTGCTACCATCAAAAAAAAAAAAAAGTAGATAAGAAAGTAACAAAATACCTCCAAAAATCTCCCAACTCCACCAAAGCTGATCCATGGATCATGGATGAGGAGAAACTCAAAAACAAGGCAACAGAATTATATAAGGTGATTAAAAGTATATAACAACAACAAACAAGTCAGTAAGGTACTGAGCAACCTGAAACAGGAGATATAACTAAGCACTAATGGACTTAAAAAGTAAAAAGAAGAAAAGAAAGTGCTCTAGAGGGTATGGCTGCATGTATGTTTGTGTGTAGGATTGATAACCATGTTGCTAAGTTGTTACTGGATCACTGAACTTCTTTGCAGTCTCACTGTTTGAATGTCCACTTTGTATGCTTTAACTTTGTAACTTTAACAACTAGGTCTAAGAAGACAGTGTGTAATTTATCAACTAGTGATTTCTTACTGCTTTTTTTTTCTGAGATTCTGTATTGTTTCTACCCCTTTTTCTGTTTTGCTTTTTTTTTTCTCTTTAAATAAAATTTAAAAAAAAAAGGCAAGGTAAGAGCTAGGACAGTGAACAACACTAACCCAGGGAAAGAGAGGGATGGAAAAGCACTGTGCATAGAGAAAGCAGAGGGGAGGGAGGGAGGCGAAAAATGAAGGAAACCATGAAGAACCAGTTAGGAGAGTGAAAAGACTTGTTCAAGGAGTATGGTGTTATAAAGCAAATGAAGTGGAGAGTATGTAAGTGCTAAATAGTAGCCAAAAGCAGCATGAGGGTAAATTTTCACACAGTGAAACTTAAAACAAGTGACAAAAAGGTGTAACAAATCTCAGCTGTTTTTAGGTGATATAAAATATTAAATCATAATTAATGCACTTCTCTAACATTAATTAATGTAGGTAGGCCAATATTATTGGGCAGATTTTTAAGGGAAGACAACCTGCAAAGCTAGAAGGATTAGAGGCCTTCACAGGCTCACAGAAGAGAACTGTGTGGGTTGTATTGCAGAGAGACAGAGTTATGTGAAAAAGAGAAAGACAAGAAAATTCTCAGGACAGAAAGTGAAACTCAAGATGAACAAAGGGCAGAGAAGACATGTAAACTTTACTAATCTGCTTTTGAAAAACACCCAAGGTTTTTAACATCCTCTTGTATCTAGCAATTTATGTTCTAGGATGACCAAGGGTTAAGCTCAGAAAAGAGAGTTCCACTTATCAGCAAAACCAGTTCTTTCAATTTCTTGATTCAAAGGTGGAACAAGAGATATAAGGAAAACCTAAAGGGGTCTGGCAGGGTTAGGGATCTGACACTAGCCCAACGTGATGACACCTCCAAGTTTGTGCCTTCCTTGCCTCCGCATTCCCTGCAAGTTAAGTCCTTATACCCAGGGTAGGGCCTTTCCAGAAACAGCACTGAACACTGTGACATGTGATCCCCAGAGGTGCCCAGTGTGCTTCTACCACAGCTGTTATCTCTGGATGGCAATCTCTGTCCACAAGCAGTCACCCTTCCTAGACTGGGAACACTAGGAGGTCAAGGCTGTCTCTTCAGACACAAGGCCCATCCATATGTCTGGCCTGCAGTAAGCGATAAATAAACTAAGAGAAAGAACAGAAGAAAAGGCGAGTTAGCAGATTATAAATACAGCATAGTGTTTAAGTCAAGCCCCTTGAGGGTTCCTGACAGTTCTTTGGGCACCTAGCTACAATGTGAAATATTTGCCACTAGATGGCACTATTTTAATGAGGTAGTAAAACCCTTGCACTGAGGTCTTAAGAGGCAAGCGCTAAACAAAGAATAAAAAGTATTACTCCAGAAGGGAAATGTTCTAAACCTGTAATTTCTTTTCAATTTCCATAGGGCCAGAGATGTAGCTCAGTGGCATAATGCCTGCCTGGAAAGCAGAAGGTAATGAGTTCGATTCTTGATACAAAAAAAAAAAAAAAAGTCCATAATATCTTGTGTTTTGCTTTTCAAAGGACATAAGAATGCTTTCCAATAAATTCTCTTAATTCTCATTTGGCCCAGCCCCAGTGTTATGGCCATTTAAATCACTATTAGAAGTTCAAATTTCTTAAATAAGGCTGAATTGTTTCCCTTATTAGGATTTGCTGTTTTTGTGGGTGTTTGGAATCTCAGACACTGAGACTTTAAAAGTCATATTCCTGAGGGCAGCCTAGACAATAGCACATAAAGTCGACTGTACCGTGGCATTTATGAAGTCTCTCAAAGTTTAGATTCACAGGTCATTGTCAGTGCTGTTAAGTAGAAAAAGACGTAGTGGCAGTAACAGGCAGTCAGCAAGCGGTGACCCTCAACAGTGTCTGCAGCCTCCAGGAGACAGGGAACACTTAACAAGGTTCTGACACCGTGGGGTGAAAGAGGGCTGGAAAACAGGAAGACAGTCTCCCTGGGATTCCCCTTCCTTCCACAGGGAGGGCTACTCCTGGAGGCCTCATTTGGCTCAAAAATTGTTTCCTTATGAAAAGACAAAGTAAGTCCATTGCAAGTTGTCTTCTACATATTTAAAAACAAAGTTATGGTAAGTTTATGCCTGTTACACTAGTTTTTCATTTTAAAATAAACATGATATTGGGAAGTAATTTTTTTTTTGAGGTAGAGTCTGTCTAAGTTATTATGCTGCCGCTATCAGACACAAGCTCTTGATCCTCCTACTTTAGCCTCTCAGAGTTCTGGGTTACACTTATGCATCACTGCACCAGATACATCTTTTCATTTTTTTATACTTCCCTTACAGAAGGGGCAGGCTCACCTTTGGAATCTGCATGCCCTCCACCAGTAGCTGCTTGCAGGTGGCGGCTTGTCACCCTCAAGCAGTTCCTTCTCCCATCCTCTTATGCATTCGCCTCACATCACCATGCAGTACCTGGCAGAGCTGACTCCATACTTTCTGACTCAGCTGAACCTCTTGGAATGCACACATTTTGACTTTTATATCTTTGTAACCTCTGGAACAAATCCCTACTGAATAAAAATAATAGCCCACGTTTGAGCTAGAACTCAGCAATTAACTCATTTTCATCAGAAAGTGACGAGGCAGCTGCCCATCTCACCAACATTCAAGTCCGTGTCATCTACACCAGACATGCTTCGGTCCAAACTCATCATCTCCTCTGTCCCCTGGACCCCAGATCTCTCTTTCTTACCCCCACCATTGGTAGCAGCCTGGCTCCACCTGTCATCTAAGTTCAAAACCTCAGAGTAATTTTTGCCTCTTTCTCATCCTTTGCCCCCTTCTTGCTTTTATCCACCTCTTCCTTTCATCTCCACAGCTATTTCCAGACTCTTGTTGGCCTTGTGCTCATTTGTCTCTCTCGTAAGGAATTTGGAAATGGAGATCACTCATTTACTGACTCACATATTCTCCTGAGTGTTTCATAAATAGAAGTGGTTAGCTTATTAATTCATTTATTTGAAAATATAAGGTAGATGCTGTTGATCAGACAATAAATAAAAAAGGAGTTATAGATGCATTGAGAGAAAGAGAAAATACAGTTAATATCAGAAAAAAAATCTGTAAAAATGAAAGCTTGGGCTTGACCTAACCCCAAAAAATCTTTCATTTAGGAAAAAAAGTTGTTTTTCTTATATTATGAAATGTACAATAGAATATGGAATCAGACCTGAATTTCTTTCACACAACAATAAAACCAGTGTAAAGAAAATGAAATTGTCCAGATTCGGGTAAAGAAGAGATATTACGACAATTTAACACTGAACTATTTTTAGAGATGACAAAATATTCTATCTCTGGAACTTTCCTGGCTTCCTGCCCAAACAAGAGACTTGCAAATCTGATTTATAATTTCAGAAATGATGGCAAAGGATTGATGCACAATGCCTTCCAGATACATTTGCATTTTAATAGAAGATGTCAGTGCCTCGGTCTCTAAGGGTGATGCATATTGGAAACTTCGGTCCTTGGCAGTTGACTCATGAGGGTTATTCCTTGCCATCAGGTGACATCACACAGGCTTTACCTGCCCCAGACAAGGGCAACCCTAATACTACTGCACCCATCGGAGTGTCTCAGGCCATAGAATAATAACTGCCCTCTTGTTTGCTCCAGAGGATGATTGCCAGGCACCTCAGAGACACAAAAATGGCCAAGAGCACAGCCTCTGGAATGTGAAAGATCTGATAATGGTTGCTATTGTAGTTGTTGCTCTTGTTAGTGCCTCTGCCATGTTAGTATTCAGGATTTCTTGGTTACATCAAACCTGATCTCTGTCCAGGATACCATAGGATATCATCACCAACTCCCCAGAAATGACCAAGTTCTGGGACACACCAGCCAGGGATATTCAGTGGCTGAAGTAAACAAGGTAGCCTAAGGTCTCCCTTAACAGTCAACCAGCTGCACATACTCCTTCCAGGCCCTACAGCACAATCCCACAAACCTCAGCTCATGCTTATGGGACTATTTATTATCCATCAAGAACTACGTTAATGTCTTATACACATGACTTCATTTAATTCTCCCAGCAATCCTATGGCATACATTATACTGGTTTCCTTCCTTCCAGAGGATAGCACTCCCTCAGGTCACACAGTAAAGAGACGGCTATTTTGACTTTTTATTCCTCTTTTCCTGCAATGTTTTACAAAGAAAAGTTCAGTTTTATTTCTAATTTGTCTTCAAACCCCTATTTTGATTTTAGACCACATCCTATTAAATTTATCTCTGATATTTAAGAAAAAGTCATTCATTTAGGCACTTGGGTACAATTTTACATCCATGAGTTGAACTTTGCCAATGTTCTTAAAATATAAAAGTGACTATATTGACAGCATAGAAAACAATCTATAGATAAATATAAAAACAATCTAAATATAAAAACAAGGCTGTCCTTTTACAAATAAGAAAAATAAAGCTCAAAGGTAAAATGTGTCTTACTATAAGTGTTGTAGCAAGAAAAGAACTAGAATCCAACGCACTGATCTTTCCTAAGCACTCTGCTTATTCACTGAGACTGACTCTGAGCAGTGTAAAACCGTTGTGCATACTGGTTCTTCTTGTTGGCTAGCATAGCTTGGTGGTGAAGATCAGAGACTTAGGGCTCTGGGTAAAGGAACTCCCCTCTCTTCTGTTCCTATATGATCTGGGGTAGCTTGTGAGGTCTTAGAAGAGCTTTGAAGGAATAACTAGATTTCACCAGGATGGCAGGAAGGAAAGAGCAGTGTAGGCAGAAGAGACATTAGAGATAGAATCTTGGGGAACAACATAGCATTGGGGACCTAGAGAAGTACAAGAGTAAGCTATCAATAGAGCATAAGGGCCAAGGCACAGGATGGGAGATGAGTAGGCCAGGGAGGGAAAGTTCCTTGTAATGAGGGCTTTTCAGCTTTGATGTAGGGAAAAATCAAGGTCAGATAGGTCTCTCGGGTAGCCCTTCCTCATCTACCACCTGCCTAGAATGACTGGATCTTCTCTTCTTCAAGACAAAGTATACACTAACTTCAAGGTCTTGCTCATAATTCTTCACCACTGTGCTCTTTCTCTTTATCTCTTCTCTTGATAATTCTATCAGCTCCATCAGGACTCACTACTTTCTACCTAGGAACAATTTTCCAGACCACAAAGGAAATATGGTAGCCAGGACTGGCATATGCTTATAATCCCAGCTGAGGCTGAGGCAGGAGAATTGCTGTGAGTTCAAGGCTAGCCTAGACTAATTAGTGAGAGGCTGTTTTTAAAAAAAAGGCAAGAAATAAGGAAAAAAAAAGAAAAGAAGAAGAAAAAAGAAACAAAGAAAGAAAAAGAAAATGTGACTAGAACCACCAGATGATTGGTCTTTCCATGGTAAGACTTTATAGTACTCTGCTTTGGAATCACCTCCCAGTAGCTCATGCCCACAACTGCTCTCTGTGGACAGCTCAAAAAGACCTCCAAAGGGACAGCTGAAGGCTGGCAGAGAAGTAACAGATTGCTCATTCTGCACACACTCCACATGCTCAGAAAAAAAAAGAAACATTTTCCCTGAAATCCTGTGCTTCTCCAGAACACAAGGGTTCCCAGGGAAATTTAGGTCACTAGATTCTTGGTTCTCCAGGGGCCTTCTTTCCACTAGCAGAAACACCAAGTTCAAAGCTATTCAATTAACTGTCATTGAAGTTTCCTCACAGGTGTAAATTGGGCACCAAGCATGTTGTTTTGAACTTGACTCAACATAAAAAGATATTTATTTCCAGACCATCCTGGCTCCAAAGAGGGAGACAAAGGCACATTCAAGGCCTGCAGAGTTTACCCTTCTTGCCTGGGAAAAATCATGCACAAGGAGGTTTGCCAAGCAAGCTACAGAGCCATTCATTCTTCTTGCAGACAATAGTAGCAGGCGGTATCAAAGATATTCTAAAAGTGGTTATGTGGACAGCATTTGATTGTCATGCATCAAAGTAAATTTCTTGGAGAGGGGCGGGATGAGAGTAATTGTAAACTCAGAATTAAAGAAGCCTGTGATAGACAATAGAAGTTTAAGGAGGCATCAAATCTTCTGACACAACTCTTCCCACTTCTGACAGCAAAAACTCAGTGTGTTTTCCCCCACGGTGGCTGTTCTGATGATTTTAGCTCCATTGTTCTCTGAGGCCCTTCCCCACTGTAATGTACAGCATATGCACTTCCTAATCTGGCCACAACCCCCTGGCCAGTTTCACCACTTGCCTCTCTCCTAACATGTGCTTTCTACTCCTGCCAACCTGGTCTCATTGCATTTCTTCAAATGCGCCATTTCTTTCTCACCTCTATTTCTTTGGCCATACTATGTTCTTCTTGCCACATATTAACACACACATGCATGCATACACACACACACACACACACACACACACACACACACACACACTGGATTCTCTGGTTAATTCCTATTCCTAAGTAAAATTCTTAGGATTTCAGGTGCTCCTGTATTGTATTAGGCATTAATATGTAAAACACACATACAGTGCCAGAGCACAGAATCCAGATCAGCAGTACCTTCTCCAGAATTTACTATAGTCTCTTACTCTCCAGGAGTCAATGAGGGGTCCTTCTTTCACACTTGTCTATACTTCAAATTCCACTCTAGCCAATTGTTTACTGATTTTGTCTCCTGCCACAGTGCAAGCTTTTTGAGATCAGAAATAATGTCTTCCATTTCTGTGCTGATCAGCTCCATGCCTAAAGCCTAGAACTTACATTTATACAGTAAATATTCATCAAGTAATCAAAAAACAAATTAAGGAATTACACTGATAGATTTTGCTTGGAAAAAAATGAGTTTTTACATGAGGAGGTTATTATTCAGGTTTAAAATCCCAGCCACATTTTGCTTAGAAAAACTCCTAATCCTGTATATTCATCTAGTCAACAAATAGATCAACAATGTAACAATGAACCAGGTTGACACAACTTCTGTTGTAAATCGTAATGAGTATTATAAAGAACCAAGATATAGAAATTGAAAAATACAGAGATAGATCATTAGTAATCAAGTAAGTGCTCTCTGAAATAATGACATTGAAGTGAGATCTTCTAAGAGCTGAAACACTATCCAGGGAAAAAGAAAAGCATATTCAAAAGTGCTATGATTAGAAACATAACACATAAATGAATAGATGTGTCTGTGTTCCAATAAAATTTTATTTTTAAAAATAGACAGTGAGACCTAGATTCCAGCCTCGGGCCCTGACTGCGTGCTCTGGTGGAATCTCAGCATATGGAAAGGGACTTTGAGCTTGCTTCCAGGTGGTAAGACCATGCCCTCCATCGGAGATCACTCCCAGGCACACACAGTGACCAGGGCCTAACTAGGCCACGCCCAGCAAATGCCAAGCAGTGAGCAGGAGCCGGATTCCAGTCTCAGGCCCTGACTATGCACTCTGGCGGAATCCCAGCACAGGGAAAAACTTGGAACTTCTCTCTCAGGTGGTGAACTTTAGACTGCAGTGGATTAATTGTGTCAGTGTGGTGAGTATGCCCCTAAAATAGAGGTGTACAGTGGGTAAATAGGGCCAGTAGTAAAGCCCCTTCCAACTAACTGTAAGACCTTGGTGAGTCTGAAAAGTCCAACACATGTTCATGATAAAAACCCTTCAGAAACTCAGAATACATGGTGTCTACTCAACCTTATAAAGGCCATCTATGACAAACCAACAGCCAACATTATACTAAATGGACAAAAACTGAAAGCTTTCACTTTAAAATCAGGAACAAGACAAGGATGTCCACTATCATCACTCCTTTTCAATATAGTTCTGGAAACACTAGCCAGAGCAATCAGACAAGAGAGAGAGAAATAAAAGGAATAAATACAGAAAAGGAAGAAGTTAAATAATCACTATTTGCAGATGACCTGATACTCTATATAGAAGACCCAAAAAACTCCATTAAAAGCCTACTAGAAGTAATAAACAAGTTCAGCAGTGTAGCTGGATACAAAGTCAATGCTCAAAAATCAATGGCATTCCTGCACACAAACAAAAAACTCACCGAGAGAGGAATTATGGAAATATCACCCTTTACAATAACATGTAAAAAAATGAAATACTTAGGAATCAACGTAACTAAAAATGTGAAAGACCTATATGCTGAAAATCAAACTATGCTGAAAAAGGAAATTGAAGAGGATATTAGAAAATGGAAGGATATTCCTTGCTCTTGGCTAGGAAGAGCAACATTGTGAAAATTGCCATACTCCCAAAACTGTTATACAGATTTAACGCAATCTCAATCAAAATACCTGACATACCTCACAGATCTAGAGGAAACATTCCTAAAATCTATTTGGAAACAGAAGAAACCTAGAATAGCAAAGGCAAACCTAGAATAGCAAAGGCAATTCTGTGCATCTCAATTCCTGACTTGAAACAGTACTATAAAGCCACAGTGATCAAATCAGCTTGGTACTGGCAAAGAAATAGACCTGAGGATCAATGGAACAGATTAGAAGATGCAAGCGCAACTACAAAGACACTCAACCACCTGATATTTGACAATGAGGCTAAACATGTTCACTGGAAGAAGGATAACCTCTTTAATAAATGATGTTGGAAAAATTGGCTCTCTACATGCCGAAAACTGAAACTAGATCCATACCTATCACCATGCACAAAACTAAAGTCTAAATGGATCAAAGACCTAGATATTAAAACAGAAACACTAAATCTACTGGTAGACAAGGTAGGTAGAAGTCTTGGAGACATAGGGGTAGGCAGAGAATTCATGAACAAAACCAAACTGCTCAGGAAACACTTTAAAGAATCAACAAATGGGATCTCATATTATTGAAAAGTTTCTACACTTTAAAAGAAATCACCAACAGAGTGAAAAGAAAACCCACAGAGTGGGAAAGAATTTTAGCCAGCAAGCCCTCAGACAAAGGACTTATATCCAGAACATATAAAGAATTGAAAAACATCAGGCCCCCCAAATTCAAAGACCCTCTACAGAAATGGGCATCTGAGATGAACACAGTTCTCAGAGAAAGATATACAAATGACAAATAAATACATAAAGAAATGTTCATCTCTGGTCATTTGAGAAATGCAAATTAAAACAACATTGTAATTTCATCTCATAGCTGCCATCAAGAAATCAACTGTTAGCATATGTTGAAGCTGCAGGGAAAAAGGACCACTGCTCCACTGTTGGTGGGAGTATAGACTAGTGCAACCACTATTGAAATCCACATGGAAAATTCTCAGAAGTCTAGGATTGGAAGCTCCATTCAATCCAGCAATTCTCTTCCTGGGTATTTTCCCAGAAGAACTAAAAAGTTCATATCACAGATATATATGTGCACCCATGTTCATAACAGCACAATTTGTAATAGCTAAATCTTGGAAACAACCAATATGCCCATCAACTGAAGATTGGATGAAAAAGGTATTTTTATACAATGAATATTACTCAGCTATAAAAAAGGATGATCTTGAAGCCTTCATAGGTAAATGGAGACAACTTGAGACTATCCTCATTAGTGAAATAAATTAAGAATCATATTTATGAATATCACATTGTGTCTCTAGTGTACAAAGTAAAAAGAACTGTAAGAGTAATAAAACCAGAAATGTGTAATTGCTATTGTAAGAAAGAGAGGAAAAGAAAGTGCTCTAAGGGATATAACTGCATGTATATTTGAATGTGTAAAATAGATGACCATATTGCTGAATCTTTGTTGGATCTTAGAGCAGAACTGTTTGCAGTCTCACTGTTTGAATGTCTACTATGTATCCTTTAATTTTGTAACTTGAAAAACTATATCCAAGATGATAACATGTATTTTATCAACTAGTGATTTCTTAGTGGTTTTTTTTTCTCTTAGAATTTTGTATTGTTGCTACTCTTTTTTCTGTTTTGATTTTTTTCCTCTCTTTAAATAAAATTTAAAGATGTATAATTGCTATTATAAAAAAGAGAAAATAGGAAGTGCTATAAAAGATATAACTTCATGTATACTTAAGTGTGTAGGATAGATAACCATAGTTCTAAGTTCTTGTTGGATTGTTGAACAGAACTGTTTATAGTCTCACTGTTTGAATGTCCACTTTGTATGCTTTAATTTTGCAACTTGAAAACTATTTCTAAAAGGACAATATGTAATTTATCAACTAGGGATTTCTTACTGTTTATCTTTTTTTAAAATTCTGTAATATTTCTACCCTTTTTCTTTTCTTTTTTCTTTTTTTCTTTTTTTTCTCTTTAAAAAAATAGACCATGAGCTAGGTTTGGTCCACAAACCAGTCTGCTGATTCTATTGCAGTGTTTTGTTAAATAGTTTTTATAAAGTTTAAGTAGTTCCTTTCTATTTCTATTTTGCTTATTTATTAAGAATGCTGATATATTTTATCAGATGCCTCTACAGCATTGATTTGATCATGTAATACTGTCCTTTTAATGTACAATACAGAGATCATCTGATTTTTCTGGATTATTATTCTAAAATAAACTCTAATTGATACTGTGTTTGGTTATTGTTGTTGGATACACTTCTGAATCAAACTTGCTAAGTTATGTTTAAATGTTTACATGTACAATAAAATCATTTTTGGAATTTTTACCAATACATGAATAATACATAAAATAATCTTATTTTTTAGGCATTGTTTTTATCAAGTGTTTGTGCTATGGATATTCTAGCTTTATGGTATTGAGTGAGTGGTTTCTGGATAAACATCTGGAATTAAATCTGATCATCAAAAAAAAAACAAGAGAGAAAATGATTGATTACTCTTTTAAAAGATGGGAAGAAGATGGATTAGTGGTAACTAGAACAGCAGAAGAGACCAATGTTAAAACCAAAGCACCACACGTGGAAAAAAAAAAAAAAGAGGCAAAATAACTTAATCTTGAACAGGCCTAAGAATTGAAGGTTCCAGGTATGTTCCAACTTAGTGACATAAAGTTGGGTGGGAAACACCAAAAGTGTTTAAAACTTAGTTTTAGAAACTTTCAGCGGCTGGTTTTGACTTTGGTCATGATAGAGTTGCCTCTGAAAGATGACAGTGGAACTACATCTTTAAAGTGCTCAAGGATAAAATATCAACCTAGAATTCTATGTCCAGGGAAAATATCTCAAAAAGAAAGGAAATAAATTCTGACATATGCTCTATCATTGATGAATGCTGAGGATATTATGTTAAATGAAATGTCAGTCTAAAAAGGACAAATACTATGTGATTCCACTTGGACAAGGAACATGGAGTGGCCAAATTCATAGAGACAGAAAACAGTGGTGGTAACCAGGAGTCAGAGAGTGAGGGAAATGAGAAGCTGATGCTCATTGAGTGCAGAGTCTCAATACATTCTGGTGATGTACAATTTTGATGGTTGTATAACAACACGAGTGTACTTAATACCACTAAACTCCACTTAAAATGGCTAAATTTTATATTATATATATTTTACCACCAAAACTAACATTTTTTTCAATTTTTTAGAAAGGAATGAGATTTGAGACTCCTGATCTCTATTAAATTCAACTATAAATTTGCTCTAGTAGTAAAAAATAGACCAACATCCCAAAATTATGACATAATGCTTTGTAAATCAAATTATCAATAGAACCCCAACCCACAAAAGTAGCCAAGACATTTGTGTTGAATTTAAACAGGGTAACTCTCTGTTAAAATAAAAGATAAGATGAAGAATCACCTGATATAATAGACAAAATGTTCAAGATAGGATTTTTTAAAATTACTTGTTGCACTAAGAACCAGGAATGCTACACTTTGAATCAGGAAAGAAAATCCACTGGATCAGATGTTGGAGCTAACTAGCAAGATAGGATATTACAGCAGACACCACCAAAATGCTTCAGGGACAATCACAACTTCCCTTAGAACAAATGAAAAAAAAACCCATAAAAATCTCAGTTACAAAAAGAATAAAAGGGAAATTAAGTTACTGGAAATTACTGTAACAAAACGTTTCTTAAATTTATGGGTGTGCTCAAAAGTAAAATGGAAACCATAAAAGATAAATCAGTAAACTTGAAGTAGACCCAGAGAATTTGTTGAATCTAAACTTAAAATAGACTGGAAAAAAAGTAGAGGTTCAGGGACTTTGGGACAATAAAAGATCCAATAGGTTTACTATCAGAGTTCCATAAGAAAAAATGAAGAGTATGGAAGTGAAAGAATTTGAAGATGTAATGTCTAAACACTTCCCAAATGTTCCAAAATACCCCCATAAGCACACTCATATTGAGACACATCATAATTAAACTTCTGAAAACTAAAGAAAAATATTGAATGTTGGACAAAAATGATAAGAGAAAATAGATCCACAAGGAAACATTCAGATTAGTAACAGTGGATTTGTCATCAGAAATGATGGAGGCCAGAAAAAAAGTGGCACATTTTTAAATATTGAAAGAAAAGAACCATCAGCCATGAATTCTTTACCTAGAAAAATTTTCTTCAGGCATAAAAAGGAATGAAGGTAATCTTTGACAAAAGAAAATATACAGTACCTTATTCATCCCTAGCAGACCTTCTCTTGAAGTATGGCTAACAGACATTCCCTAAATGGAAAAGAAATGGTAAAAGAAAGACTTTTGGAGTACAAAAAAGGAAGATACAACAACAGAAAAAGCACAGTTGGAGATACATCGACTGGTTATAAATAATATTTAATGCTATAAATACTATGTAGTGACATAAGCAAAAATTATTACACAATTTTGTACTCAAAGTAGATATTTTTAAAAGTGAGGGAGACAAAAGGAACTAAACCTGATATGGCAAAATGTTGACACCAGTAGACTGTTAAAAATTAACAACAGAATAACTAAGAACAGTACACAGGCAGTCACACTAGAGACTCCAACAGAGCAGGATGTCCAGGAGGTGGTCTGAGCTGGCTGGGAGCTGCCAGATCAACAACAGGCTGGAGAGAGCAGCGGTCCCCTAGCCAGTACACTTCAGAAAAACTGTAAGCAATATGAAAGGGTCCTGAGACTTCTGCCATTCACCTGTCTGAAAGAAACCAGACACACAAGACAAAGAAACAGCAAAAATCCTCCAAGCACTGACCCAGGGTGTATAAGTCCAGGAGAGGTGAGTGCAGAGGAGATCAAGGGTAGAAAATATGCAAAATCAGACACAGCCTTATCAGAGATAAAGAAATACTTCTGTGACTTCATCAATGAGTTTAATTCTGAAATTCTAACTCAGGTGAAACAAGATATAAGAAGATTAATAAAAGAAATACTGGGCACTCCTCAAGAAGACACAAATGGAAGAATGGAGGAACCCAGAAAAAGGAGAGAAGCCTTTGATGAAGAATATAAACAAAATCTAGAATACATGAAACAGATCCAAAGAGAATATCAGGAAATTAAAAACTCCATTGAAAGCTGGCAAAACTTCTTTACAGAAACTAAAGACAGACTTTTGAAATTTGAAGATAGATTTGCAATGTATGATCATGAAAGGAAGGATCTCTTAAAAATAACAAGGAACCAGGAAGTAACGATACAAAGGCTAGAAGATGACAAGAGGAATTATAGCTTAAGAATAAAAAATGTGAACAAAGAAGCAGGGACAAATACAAATGAAATAAAAAGGCTATTCACAGAAATAATTAAGGAAAACTTCCCAAGCATAGGAAACAGAAGTGATGTTCAAATATATGAGGCATACAGAACTCCAGCCAGCTACAACCCAAACAGATCTATACCCAGACATATAATAATCAGGATCCCAGAAATCCATCACAAGAACAGAATATTAAAAGCGATCAGAGAAAAGAAACAGATTACCTATAAAGGAAAACTCATCAAAATCACAGCAGACTTCTCGATGCAAACTATCAAATCAAGAAAAGTTTGGAGCAAAATATTCCAAGCCCTGAAAGAAAATAACCTCCAACCCAGATTGATGTATCCTGCAAAACTGTCTCTCAAAATTAATGGAGAGACAAGATATTTCCACAACAAAGAGGAAATGGACCTCTTTGGTGACCACCAATCCAACCCTGCAAAGAGTAATGAAGGATATTCTAGAGAGAGAGAAGAAAATCACCAGGATACCAGGAACAATGGCAGAAAGGCCTCAATGAAAGGAGTAGACAGTGAAATGAAGGAGAAAAATAAACAACAAGGACAGAAAAATAGCATAGCAGAGATGAGGCAGAGAAGATTGGCTATAGCGCTGTTTTGTCTTGACTGATTTTATTTGAATCTGGTTATGCTTGATAGTTTCAAGTCTGAGAGAAGAGGCAACTACTCTGAAGATGACAAGATTTAATAGGATACCCATTCTGGTTTGATTATTAACTGCCTTTGAAGTCCTATAATGTCTCCAATGTTTGGTTTTTATTAATAGTGCTATGTACTGCTATGTTTAATTATACTATGCTTGATGATATAGACAATTCTATTGAAAATAACAAGAAACTTCATAGTATCTACCATAGATCACCTAGTATTGTGCTTTTATATGTTCTTTTCATTTCGTGTTTCTCTAGGAATTTGTATGGTTGACTTGTTTTGTTTTTCCCTCTAATACAGAAAGGCTAGGTATACATATAGAGACTTATACATGTGTAGAAGTTCTAAGCAGTTTACGAGAATTGATTATAGTTATTGTAAAAAAAAGAAGAGAGGAAAAGAAAGTATTCTAAAGGATGTAACTGCATGTATGTTTAAGTGTGTAGGATTCATAACCATATTACTAAATTTTTGTTGGATAGATGAACAGAATTGATTGCAGTCTCACTGTTTAAATGTCCACTTTGTATGCTTTACTTTTGTAACTTGAACAACTACTTCTAGGAGGAAAATATGTAATTATCAACTAGTGATTTCTTACTGTTTTTTCTTTTGAAATTATGTATTATTTTTACCCTCTTTCTTTTTTCTCTTTAAATAAAAAAATTTTTTGTTAAAAAAAAGAACAGTATACAGAGGTAGGTTCCAAAACACTATATAAAAAGCAAGAAAAAAAACCTAAAAAAAAGTTCCCATATTTTTCAAGACAAGAAATAAGAAACAGAGGATGCAAACATAAATAAATTGTGAGCCTTAAGCTCTAACATATCAATAATTACCATAACTATAAATTTTCCATATAAATAATTACCATAACTATCAATTTTAATAATTACCATAACAATAAATTGTGAGGCTTAAGCTCTAACATATCAATAATTACCATAACTATAAATTTTCCAAATATACCAGTTAAAAGGCAGAAATTAGTACAGTGAACATGCCCAAAATATAAACAGAACACTCATTTTACTCTCAACAACAGAGGTATAGAGAAAATTTAAGTATGTGGAAAAATACAAACTTTTGGGTGGCACAGTGGACTTTATGGATGGTACATGACAAAGTAAGGGTCCCTAAACTTTCCCCTTCTTCAGAAGTCTGGCATAGGATCCCATAGGAGGAGAGATTCTCAGAGTGTTGGGGGACTGAGTTTGGACAAGACACTTCCTCAGCTTGAAGTCCCTCTCTTCTCATTTCTTGCTCAGGCTGGTGGCCTACTCCTTGGGGGCAATGTGAACCATAAGGCCCACCATTTTGCTACTGTAACCAAATTTACTGTCATACTAGAAAATAACTTGACAAAGTGATCACTGAGGGTAATGCCATCCCCAGCAATAAAGATGGAAGAAGGAATGTCACTGTTAAAGTCACAAAGGAAAAAATCAGTCTTCTGAGCCCAAGTTGTCATTTAGGGGCCTTCCAGTGCCTATTTCACCACCTTATAGATGTCATCATATTCTGCAGTTTCCTCTAGACAGACGGTCAGACCTACAACTGAAAAGCTAGTAGTCAGCCCACAGAAGCCTAGGCCAGTAGTCTTGGCATTCAGCCAGGGACAATCCAGACCTTATAATGTTCTGGGCAGTTGTCATGCTACAGTTTTCCAAAGGAGCCATCCAGTCTTGTGTATGAGAAGGATGACTTGAACTATGACGATGAGTCCCTCCACAAGGCCAAAGATTTTGTGGATGACTTTGGCCAGGAGGGTTAAGCAGTTGGTGGTATGAGAAGTATTGCTGATGATCCTGAAGTAGCAGTCATACTTCTGGTAGTTCAGACCCATCACAAGTAAGAGGCATCACCAGAAGGGACAGAGATGATGAGCTTTTTAGTTTCATCCTTCAATGAGCCCCAGATGTCTCCATGGTAATGAAGACACCTGTAGATTCTACAGCATGTTAAACACCAGTTCACCCATTTTGATGTTGATAAATCTCACTCCTAAACTTTCCACTGATTACAAGTCTCCTGTTCTCAGCTTTGACTGTATCACTGAACTTGCTGTGGGTAGAATCATGCTACAACACATTCACAGTATCACTGAAGTCAATAAAGGGGTAATTGATGACAACAATATCCACTTTGCCTGTGCTGAAAGCAGGCTGGATAGCCAAGCACCCAATATGGCTAAAACCATTGGTCTCATCTTCATCAAGGTATCTCAGGTATCTAGGTGGCCATAAAAAGATGGTAGCTTTCTGTAAAATGAGAAGAAAAAAGAGATCCCATGCAAGCATTAATTTTGAAAGTGCATATTAACAAGCTCTAGAACACTATAAAATTTTATTGTTCCTTTTTCTGTTTCACTTCCTTTTTCCACTCCAGGGGCCCAAGTAATTTTACCTGAGTCTATGGAAAAGCCTTTAATGAGCACCTGCAGTCAGGATGGCTGTATAATGCTTCACCAACAAGTCCAAAAGCTCAGCACCTTTACATACCAAAGTTTATTCCCACTTATGCATTCTATCCAATGCAAATAGGATCAACTGAAAAACTACTCAAACAATAAAAAGAATTAAGTAAGAAGCAGCAAATAAATTTTAAAAACAAAACTGTTACTACATATGTTAAAAAAAAACAAATAAATCAATGAATAAGTGAATAGAGTCTCACTTCTGATCAAGGTAGAAAAAGGACTAGAATCGCCCACCTACCTAAAAAACCGAAAAGAACAAAAAAAGGAATATATAGCAATGCTTTTCAAAATATTGGACATAAAGCAATGAAGAAGTTGCTATGATTGTTTTATTTTACTATCTAAGGATTTCTGGACTTTAGTATTGAAAATGGAACCTAGGCAAAACTCAACAGTACTCCTGAATCAAAGAATAAGAATTTGGCATTCAGGAATATTAAAGTGTACCAGAATTCACAGACTAGAACAGAGGTGAAGAGAAAACAAGATGGGGAGAGAGAATATGAACTCTGGGGATCTGAAAAGAGTCCTATTTGAGCATCAGCCAAATACTGACCAGCACCATGAAGGTAGAAGAAAGAACCATTCGAAGGGATTGAAAGGAAGAACACCTCACCTCACACAGGGCAGAATATAATATAGTTCCTATTTCCATCACCTAGAGTAAAAAAACCCTAGTAATTTTCAGAGCATTCAGCAGTATACTCAGAAGATGTTTGCCTCAGTAGTAAGAAAAGCATTTTCCTGAATGAGTACTGCTGGTTGAAAAGCAAGATACATTATACATTATAGTAAGACAAAGGTATCTATCACACTAAAAAGAAAAATCACAATGTCTAACATCAAACCAAAAATTGTTAGGTACTCAAAGAGGAAGAAAAATGTTCATCACAATGAACAGAAGTAGTCAATCAAAATGGGCCAATTAAAGATGGGCATGGTGGTGCACACCTGTAATCCTAGCACTTGGGAGGCTGAGAAAGGAAGATCATTGTGAGTTCAAGGCCAGCCTGAGCTGCAAAGTGAACTCAAGGCCAGCCTGAACTTCATAATGAGACCCTGTCTCAAATAGACAAAATGAACTAAGAAATTATACAAAAGACAAGATTATGGAAAAGACATTAAAACAATTATTATAACTGTTTCATGTGTTCCTGAAGCTAGAATAAAAATTGAGCATACTAACTAGGTATAGAACATTTTAAAAAATCCATATCAAACTTCTATAGATAAAAACTACAATATCAAAGATTGAAAACTTTGGTAGTCTAAGAACATATTAGATATTACAGGAGAAGAATGGAGTTGAAGATACACAATAGAAATTGTACAAAATTCAACGCAAAAAGAAACAACCCAAAGTAGCCTAACTTATTTGTAATTGAAATCTCTAAGGGAAATAAGAGATGGGGAAAGAAAAAAATACCTGAGAAAATAATGGTCAAACATTTTCTAAATTGTTAAAAACTATATACCCAAAGAGCAAAGAAGCTCAGTGAACTCAAGGAATCATGCATAAAATTAAATCAAGACATATTAAAATCAAATTGTTTAAAATTGTAATGAAAAGAAAATCTTGCTGGGGATTTAGCTCAGTGGCATAAGTATCTGCCTGGCAAGTGCAAAGTCATGAGTTCAATCCCCGGTACAAAAAAAGAAAGAAGAAGAAGAAGAGGAAGAAGAAGAAGAAGAAGAAGAAGAAGAAGAAGAAGAAGAAGAAGAAGAAGAAGAAGAAGAAGAAGAAGAAGAAGGAGAAGAAGAAGAAGGAAAGAAAATCTTAAAAGCAATCAGAAAAAAGACAAATTGCATAAGTAATCATTAAAATAACAATAGACTTCTCATCAGAAATAATGCAGACCAAGAAAATGAACAAATATCTTATAAAATAAAAATTTTCCAAGCCAATATCTTACTTAGAAACTTACTGTGTAATAAATAAAGCTATTACTTTTTCAGATAAGAGTACTGCAAAATCTTATATTTATAACACTATCTCATTATAAAGTAATTAATAGGTTTAAGGAAGATGTTTCAAAGAGCTAAAACACTGACAATGGTCTAAAACCTCATGTCTACTTTGATATCTTTGGGCCCCACACAGACCCAGAGATTTAAGTTTCTACTGAGTATAGTGTCTTACCTCCGGTGAAAAAGGCTTCCTCCTGGCTAGTATCACTACTATCCAGGTTATCTGCATTCCACGGATCCTTAACCTAATGGGTTTCACTTCTCTGCCAGTTCTTATCTTTTCACCAAAACCCTGGCAACTTCTCATTCTCTGGTAACTGCAAAGCCTGCCTCCCATCACCCCTACTCATTTGGTTTGCTCCCCAATGTGGCTCTCCTGAGACTTCTATGGCCTGCTGTGTCCTTCCCAGAGCTATGAGCATATTTGACTAATAAATAGCTGTTAAGGTCATCTGTGCAGTGTCAGATATCATATGTTTGGCCATCTTATAATATTATGAATGAGGAATAGTTCTCATACTGACAGGGTAAATGGGACATGACCAGAACACAAGTATAAATTGCAGTAATATCAGTTTATTTGCAAATTTGGTTGATTGCTTTGTCAATGCATACAAAATATTCATCTACCATGAAAAGAATTTGCAAACAGTAATGCATTTTATCAGTTTCCCTTCTATCAAAAAAATTGATTCAAGGTTGAATAGCAATGCTCAACAATACTAAATCTGTCTATAATTAACATATAATAACATCATATAATCACTTGCTTGCTTACATATTGACTTACAATTTGTGTTCACTTGTACAATCACTATTATTTCATTATAAAAGCATGAATACTTATTATAAAGACTTATAAAGTATTCAAGGACACACACACACACACACATATATATATATGACACACAGGGCAGAATATAATGTAGTTCCTATATCATATATAGGAACTATATATATATATATATATATATATATATATATATATATTTGGACTCTTTAAAAAAACACCAATAGTGAACAAAAGCTTCACTAGCCAATGAAATAGTTAAACAAGCTTCAAATATATGAACCAAGATAATGAGAGATTTTTTTCTAAGTCTACACAAATAGGGGCAAACTTGGTACCATAAGTTAATGCACTGGTAGTCTCTAATATGTTAAATTCGGTAAAATGTATTTGAATAAGCATAATTGTATTATAGTTTGTCTTAAATAGCAAAACAAAATTATCCCGTGGTGTCAATATATCATTTATCCTCTCTCTTATGGATAAGGAATTGGATTATTGCTAGAGTTTTACTATTACAAACAAAGTGTTATAAACATTCTTGTACTTATAGGTCTGTGAATGTTCAGCTTTACAAGATGATGTCAATTTTTTCCAAAGTATCAGTAACAATTTGCCACAACAAAACATGGGTACATCTTAGGAATAGAACATTGAATATAAAAAATAAACCCCAAAATGTTGATATAGCTTTTTGCCTCTTTTATAAAGTTAAAAATAACTATGACAGAAAAAAACTACTATAGAATATTTTCAGAAAAAAAATATAGCTAAATGGATACAGATGGGTAGATAACCAGACAGATAAACAGCTAATTTTATTTTTTAAAGGTAAAATATGAATCAACACACAAGATTTGGGATAGTAAACTCATGTAAGGAGACCAGGAAGAGAAAGACCACATTTGTTAATGTTCTAGTTTCTATGAACATGGACCTATCAGTATTTATTTTAATAATGAATTAAAAAGTCATTGCTGGACCAATGATGATAGTATGGCATGAGCCAATGGTCTAGGGTCCAAAATAAGAGATAAAATCTAAATCAGAATATAAACATGCTTTTCCAGAGAGTCACATAATCTAATATGTACATGGTAAAGTGGGAAAAGGGTCAGACTTTTAACTTTAAACTAACAAGGAATCAATTCCTTTCTCAGTCACACTTTTTATAAATGTAACCAATCATATGAAAAACAGAGATAGTAATGTGAATAAAGGAGACGTTTGAGTTACTGGGGCAAGGGTTGATTAGTAACCAGACAGAAATAGCAGCTAGATGATGATAAAGGGGAGGGAAAGAAAGAAGAAAAAAGGGTGGCAGGAGAGAAAGTGGGATCACTACATTACTTCTTACACCATCTCAAAAGTCAAACCCCCACATGAATCAAAAGTTGCTCAAAAAAACCTTTGAATGCACTGAAATAATATAATTTTATTTTTTGCAGTGCTGGGAACGGAACACAGACCTTGTATGTACTAAGTAAGCAATATGTTAGGATAAGCACAGGCAAATTTATCTACAATCTTGCAATTAGAAAGATTTATATAAACAGGACATAAAACCTAGAAGAAAGTTTTAAAAGAATATGATAGAAATATATGTAGAACCTATGTAGAAATGTAAATTTTCTATAAATTAAAAAATGCACAAATGTCAAAATACAAAATACCTAGAAAAAATATGTGTAACATGGATACAAAAACCTACTTTTCCAACTTATGTGAATCAATTTCTAAAAGATAATGTAATTCAAATGCTGTGAAATACATGACATAGGAAAGCTAATACAAAGGTCCTATAAATATGAAAATATGCTCAACTTCTTTAAATATAAATCAAAATAGACACCTTTCAAAAACTATCTTATAAAAACTGAAAAACTATAATGATCAGAATTGGCAAAAGTTTATGAAAAAAGAAGTTTATAATTCTTGTTGGAACTTCTGTTGTTTGTGGAAAACTATAAATTTATACAATTTTTTTAGAGGGCAATTTGCTATGTCTACAAACTTCTAAACATATATTTTAACAATGATTCCATTTTTAGACATTTTTATGGGACGTGTAGATTCAAAAGTATTTGCCAAGATACAGAAATATCCTTAAAGCTATTTATAATTATAAAAACAATTCAACTGTTCAAAGAGAACTAGTTAATATGCTCTGGTACATTCATATAATAGAATGCTACACAGTCAACAAAAATAATGAGATTAAGCTTGGTCTGTATATGTATACAAATAGATACATAGATAGATAAGAGTGACAGTAAAATCACATTTGCATATATTAAAATTATACATATGTAATAAAAAGTACATACATATATACAATACATATAAATACATGTTATTTCTAAACATACAGATATATACACAAAAACTTATCTCTGTAAATATATTCAAAAGAATGAGACATGATGATGGAGAGACATTTTACTTTTCATTTAAAAAATACATTATTTGTATAAATATATATGGTTAGAAATATACATGAAGGTTAAATGAGGTAATAATATGTAAGGTACTTGGGACAGAGTAGAAATAACCAATAAATATTAATGTTATTTTCCTTTTAACACTGAGATCTAATAATTTCTCCCTAGACCTATGAAACTCTTTTTTAATTTAAGCTCATAACTTTGGTTCTTTATGGCTATAAAGAATAAATCAAAATCATAAAATGGAAATTTGTTGATGCCTGAGGTTTTTAGATGAAAAAGAGAAAGTCAGAATACGTCTTAAAATGGAAAATTCTTAAAAGTAAAAAAAAAAAGTAGACTATCCTCTTCACTTTAATTTTCTTTACTAAATAGAACTACAGTAATTTACCATTCATCTTTTACACTTATAAACATTTAAAATTTATCTTCTAAATGCAAAATCCTTGCACTGCTCATGCAATTACTGTGTGTAACTAACTTCCCCTTACCCTCAGATTACTTTGTATAGAAAGGAAAAGAAATATTTCGACTATCAAAAATAGAAATTTTCACTCTAAAGAATTCATATTTTGCTGATCTTTCTACACTAGCTCTAATTGTTCCTCCAAAGAGAAGTAAGATTTGAAGCATAAAGGAGCAACACCAAATGTCATAAAATATTTAAAAATGTAAAACACAATAAACAACAACAAAAAAAATCCATTCTCAGGAAACACTGCCGTGTTGCACTTAATTCAAATGGTCAAGTCCCACAAGGGCTTCAGCCGTGCTTACCACTCTAATGCTAGAGCTGTCAGTGCCAGAATCTGGGCCAGATTCCAAGACTGAGCCTCACCTCCAAGTGCTTTTATCATTTTTTAATTGCCTATGTCTTAGTTCCTTACTGCCTGCTACTTAGTATTCCTGCATGTTGCTAAACAGCTGCCATGTTGTTTCCCTAGAGGTATATGTTCCTGTGTATCCTTACCTATTTCACAGGGCTGCTGAAAAGCTTAATTAATTAATGTTTCCTGAGAGCCTTGAGGTTTTCAGATGCTGGGTAGAAGTGCAGAGAGTCTTATTAAATCTCCAGTTTTATCCCAGAGATTGGATCCTCTTACCTACTCTTGATTCCTATCAGAGAGGGAACATTGTCATCCCCAGTGCCTTGTTCAGTGTCCTTAGATCATGTGAAGCTTTGATCAGCTATCATCTCAGCCCAGCCTTCTGAGGGGTGACAGTCAAAATGTCACACAGGGCTCCAGTCAAGACCACGTTGTTCTCTTCCAACCACTGCATATTAGATAGGATAAATTTTCCCATTTTAGGCCAAAACATAACCCGTGAGATTCTAGAGTGGACCTTAAGTTGTTTTGGTGGTCTTTGGTGTGTTTTGTTTTATTTTATTTTATTGCAAAGGATATGAAACAGATGGTTTCAGATGAACAAAAGAGGTAAAGAGGCATTTCATAGAATAAGAGCATAAAAGGCAAATAAATCATAAAAGTGATCACTAAAAATCAATGGATACAAATCAAGACAACATTAAAATACTATTTTCCGTTTGTATTTTACTGGCTACACCTTTCCATTCTTAATGTTGGTGAGGACGTGCAGACAAGAGAAACCTTATAATAAACTGTCGATAGGAATGCAATCATTTGAGAAGCAAACTAGTCAAGTTGAACATATGACTGACCACTCTATGATTCATAAATTGCATATCTTGTTAAGAACTGCTGCAATATATACATAGGAAAATGTTTAAAATATTGATAGCTTTCTCATTTTTAATTGCAAGAAAAAAGACAAAAAATAGTCAAAATTTTCATCAACAGTAAAATAAAACATTTTGTAGGTGTAGTCAAAGAAGGCAGGATTTAAGAGCAGTGGAAACAAATGAACTGGAGCTATTGCACTGACATGGGAATAGTTCACAAACATGATATTGACTGAAAAAAAGTTACTGTGTAGTACACAAAGATGACATCATTTATATAAAGGTGAAAATGACAAACAATACTGTATTGTTTAGATATTCAAACTCCTGAAATAAAACTTTAAGGTTATTATTCATAGGAATAATTAACCTTCAAATTGAGGAAAACCACACAGAGGGTTTCAGATGAGTGATGAATAGACTAGGGTTAATTATATTATCCTTTATATCTCTTTATCTTTATGCTTTTGTGTACCTGAAATCTTTCTAAATAAAAAATTTTTTTCCTGTCACTTGTAACAAATACACCTGACAGTGAGAGAACTCATACATCTGTGAGGTCAGGAGTTAGACACAAACTTTGCATTTTTCCACTCAATTTTCCTGTGACCATAGAAATGCTCTAAGGACAACATTTATTAATTCTTAATTAGTAGTTAATAATTAATTAGTAATTAGTAAAAGAAAAAGCTACTTATTATTAACCTTTATGTTTTATATGACCAATACATTGCATGCTAATTTAATACAGTATTTAAGAAACAACACTGGTGAACCAATACCTAAGGAGATTTTCGAAGCTCATTCATATCACTAAATATTTAACATTTGTCCATATATTTGCAACTTTTTTTAAAAAGGTGAAGAATATGAGAAAATCAAATCAGTTGACTACTGCTGACATCATACTACCTTCTAAAGTGCTCACATTATACAAGCCCTAATATACTTCAGTCATTCTGCCCCAACTGATTTTTCCATAGGCATGGAATATTGGCAAATTGATCTGCCAAAGATGATAGAATTGGGACACTGGAAAGGATTAGCTCCAAAGCAGACAATGCCTTAGATGAATCTATAGAAAACTGTAAAAGGATTTCTGTATTCAAAATAAAAATATAGAAATGGCATTCTATACATATTGGTTAAGTTAGGTTTTACTATACCATTTGCTTCTACTTTTATCTGCTATTTTCCATGGAATCTTTCTAAATTAAGGCAAAGTACTTTGCCAAGTTCTTAGTTTAAATTAGTAGAGTAATACATCGTTCAAAAAATAAAGTTGGACTTATTTTGTAGTATGTAATTATATCATAGTAAACATAATATTTGAGGATAGATGAAAAGTACTTAATTTAGGAGACAATATAGTAATATATGAAATAAAAAGTAAAGAATTTCATTTATTTTACATAGTTAAATGTTATATTAGTGTGGCTCTGACTTGAATTAAATAACAAGGATAATGGTTAGAGTGTTAGAACAGTGAGAAAAAAGATCTTTCTAGGTTCTAGTAAAAGTCAGAGAAAAAAATAATTTGTATGTTATGCAAATTTTCTGTTGCTATAATGGACTAACCAAGATGGGGTAATTTACAAACAAAAAAGGTTTACTTAGCTCATAGTTCTGGCGAATATACCTCCTGAGGCCCTCATGCTGCTTCAAATTTTGGTAGAAAGTAAAACCACCTCTCCAGCAGGAACTAATCCAGTCCTGTGAAAGCAAGACTGCATGCCACATGCTGTTGTGTGTATCAAGAAGGCCTCCCAAAAGCCTCATGCTCCATTGACAGAGGTTTAGGAAAGTGATGGAATCGAGCTGCTATGAGGCAGCAGTGTCTGCCAGGAAGAGGCAGCGCCCTGGGTAGGCGACCTAGCAGGGTAAACATCCCTTCCTGGTTTCTTCTTTCTCTCTCTTCTTCCCAGCTGCCAAGACATGAGCAGCTTTCCCCTGCCAGACCCTTCTACCATGCTGCTTCCTCACTGGGGCTAGTCAACCTGAGTGTGAAACGGAATAAAACTCTTGTTTAAATTGCGGGTGTTGGATATGGGGCTGCAGGGATGAGAAAGTGACTGAGTCACACAAAATGGCATTAACCTATATCTGAGGGCTCTGCCCCATAACCAATCCAATCACACGAGGCCCTACTTGCCAGGACTGCCGCACCCAGAAAGGAAGCCTCAGCATGACATCTGGTGGACACAAGCCATCATCAAACCACAGCACCAGTCCACGTGGAAGAAAGGGCGTGCAAGGGAAATACTGAGCACGGCAGGGTAAAGCGGTGGTACAGCAGGGGGCTGAAAACCCTATTTTTATAAATTAAATTTTACTGCAACAAAGCCCACATTCCTCTGTTCACAGGTAACCTCTGTGGCTGCCCTTACAGTATAACGGGAGAGTAGTTGTGAGATATACCCTATGGCCCATAAGGCTTAAAATGTTTTTTATTTGGCCTTTTATGGTAAAAGTTTGGCAATCATCCGCAAAGAAGATGCGACCATCTGGGGATAAGAGAGGGAACAAATGTGGGACTTAGAAACTGCAGAAATTACAGTTGCCTTTTACTGCCCCAATGACACACATGGGATGATCTCATCCTCCGGGTTTGATAGGTCTTCCAACAAAATGTAGATTATAGAGCTTGAAAAATAGCGAGGGGGCTTAGAGTTAATGTGGTAGACAGTGAAAATTCCAAGATAGGAAAATGATTAGTCTAGAAGATTAATTAAAAGAACAGATAAAAGCAACCTGAAAGAAAGGCATTGGGTAAAATATTGCATAAATTCAAGCAAAGATTGTCATAAGGAATGGAGATAAAACAACAGTGAGTTGTTAAAGGGTGACTCAAATCCTGTGGCCAAATAGTGTGGCAAGGATAACTCATGAATTCTTTCCTATGGAAGGAAACTCCTTTCATTAGAGGAGCAATAGAATTAGAATTTCTAGCTCTGCCACTGACTGTGTCTTTCACAAAGATATCTTGTTGGTCTCCAGTCACTCACTTATAACACTAAGAAATTGGTAGATTTTTTTTTTTATACCTACTTGGTCCTAAGTACAAAGCAAAGCATTTCACACAGTGTCTCTCATTCTTTCAAAACCCTCCAAGACCATTTTTGCCAAGCACATTTCACATAAAAGGAAACCAAGACTCAAAAAGTTTAGGAAGTTGCCTAATATATATATAATAATATATATAGGAAAGTAACACAATAAGCTTCAAATCTAAGATGGTTTTCCTCAGGCATAGGAGTCATCTGGTACAAATGCACTTCATCATATAAAAAGGATGTCAGTACTTGATTCATATAAACAGGACATCAGTAATTGCTGACAAAGACTCTCAGTCACAAAAGATTAGGTGACATGGTTACTTTGGAGATGAGAGGATGCCTCTTCATGATGCATCTTTCATTTGTGGCCCTAGTACTTGATTGCACCATGGACAAATGAGCCACTGGTACAGCTTTGCTGAATGAAATAACCAACAGTTATCTACAAACTGGACATCAGTAGGCAGTACTTGGAGGTAGCAGAAGTAGCTGAGGAAAAATTTAACAGGTTACTAATTATATTGCTTCGTCACAGTGAAATCATGTTTTATGTTTTCCTCCTTTCAATAGTACTTCAGGACTAACCAATGTCAACCTTAATAGTGTTACATGGCAGGCATAGTTGCACTCTCTTTTCTAATCCCACTCCATTCTTTTTTCCATTCAGTAATGACTTCTTACAGATGCAAATACAGTTCCCACCCTATTTGTGGCAGTTCTGAGACACCACCTTCTAGGATGACTATATTCTGGGCTGGTTTCTCTTCTGGATCTATTTAAGCATTGAGGAAGGAGAAGGGAACTTCATTGGATTTAAGTTTGTATCTCATATTTACAGTCTTCTCTTTTTTTTTTTTTTTAACAGAGTCTCACCAGATTAGCCCAGGCTGGCTTTGCACTTGGACCATCTTTCTGTTTCAGGCTTCCGACTGCTGGGATTACAGCATTCACCACCAAGCCTGGCAACATCTTTAAGTCTTAAACTTCTCTATTCTCTTGTTTATTCTCTGAACAGGCTTTTATTTTTTTTTTTCCTGCTTTCACTGATATTTACTAAGAAAATGGCTTCAACTAGATCAGTGTTGGTATGATAACAAAAGTGAAAATAAATGGTGAAGGGGAGAGGAAAAGCTTTCCTCTTTGAGATATAATTTGGTGTCTGGCAGGAATAATTCAAGAAAATTGTGTCCACTTCCTGATCACATAACTAAACAAACAATGAGGGGCGAAGTCCTGCTGAGAGACATTTTCACATTAAAAGGTGCTAAAAATGGGCTAGATCTCCTCATAGCCCCATTGGGAGCCTCCATTCAATTTTTAGTCGTTTCCTCTCTGTCCCCAGATGGGTAGGGGGTGGCGAGGCAGAGGGCAAAGGGGAGGCTGCCCCTCCCTGTAGACCCCTCCAGTAATGCAAAGAAAGAAACCTGGTCCCTCCCAGGCATTTCAGACGGTTGTGAAGAGTTAAGCAGAGAAAGAAGGGTAAAACAGAAGGTTAGAAGCCTTCTTAGGATGCTTCTTAGTAGAGCGCTAAAATAAACATAATTTACATTAAGTGCTTCTGCATCGCGGGAATTACATGAATTGTTCTCAAGATTCCTGGCAAAAAGGATATCTAAAATTTTAGGGTAAATAGAGCATATTTTAGAGCATTCCTGTTTTATAGATTTAATATTTTATGAAAATGGACCAGGTACATTGTAAATTTTACATTAGTCATTAGGATGAACTCAAGGTGCTTGGTAAGATTGAAGCTGGCAGGGTCACTACAGGCTCTCTGGGGACATCCTTGCCCTTTCTCTACTCAGAGCCCTTTAGAAGAATAACTGAGACTCCCTAGGTTCGAGGTGTTTCTTAGAAATGGGAAACTAGAATAACCTATGTTTGAGGTGTTTCTTAGAAATGGGAAACTAAAAGGGAGTGTGTCATTGTCATAGTTCTGCTGGAAAACCAGCCCACTCAGAAGACTCATGTCAGCAAAAACAGGCTGATTGCGTAAAAGCTATGTGGCAGTTTTGTAGTGAGGTTATAGTTTCAGCTTGGATCTGCCTACCTCAACCAGGAGCTGGCTGCAAGGGAATAGCGTCCTAAGAAGAAAGCCAAAACAAGTCTTGGCACAGTCTACTTTCACAGCCTTGCTTGACTTAGGAAGTTCATGTCCAGCCATGCCTTCTATCAACCTCAGCTCAAGTCTGTTTCTCCCCCGATAGCTTGAGCTCTTTCCCTCTCATCCTTCTGTCACTGCACAAAGGATTTCTTTTTACCTGGGCTGTCCTGAACTATCCAACTTCAAGTATAAATCCTTCCTTTTTGCTTAAACCTTATCTATAGACGCATATTTTACTAGTTTTACTTATTTTTTTAATTTTCTATCTTCTACCACTAGAATATAGGCTTCAAGTAGTAATTTTTGTCTGCTTTGTTTCCTATAAATGTTCTCCAGCACCTAGAATAGAACAGTAAATACTTATGGAATAAATAAACTTTGTCACATAGTCCGCACAAAAATTATGCTCCTCTTAGATGTGAATTCTTCCATCAGTACTGTGTCAGTGATGATGCTTAATCATCTTAGTCAAAACACTCAGTCACCAACTTAGGCTCCCCTTCCCCAGTGTACCATGGTACCACCACCACTTTATGGATAGCAGAGTAATGTCAGTAAAATGGCAGACTAGCAGCATCTAGGCTTTGCTTCCCCTGCCCCAAAGAAAAAGATCATCCAGCAACTACAGATAGACAAAGACACCCTGGAGTTTAGGAACATAAGGCTCAGAAAAGTAAGGAACTTGTTTCGGATCACTTAAATCAGAACTTAAACCCAATGGCTCTAAAGTCATGTGCTGATAAACTCAATGAATATTTTATCATATTAATGAATATTAATTTATATTAAGTGTACAGTTGTTATCATTGTCACACATTTTATTTGAAAAAAAATTATTTACTGTCCATGAACTCTTTGTAGCCTTACACAACCCCATGAAACAGAACGCAGAAGTACAAGGAGTGACCAAAATATATGGAAGATGTTTAAATTTTTTAAAAGTTACTACAGCAAAAGACACATTGCCATTAATCTCCCTCAAAATATTTCCCCTCACTTCAAGCACAATTATCCCATCATTGTTGGCACTTTCTGAAGCAGTTCTGGAAGTTCTCTTTCATAAGAATCTTTATGAGGTATGATCAAAAATAGAGTGGATGCCGCTGCCAAGTGCTATGCAACAGACCAGTTGGCTCACAAAAACCTTACAGCGTGTTCTCCTCCACCTTATACACCAGATCCGTGTGACTTCTGACTCTTTCCCAAAGTCAAAATGACCATAAAAAGAAAATGTTTTGAATTGATTCAAGACATTGAGCTATCCAGGACAGCACAACTGAACACTCAGGAAAGAGGACCTCCAGAACTGTCCCGGAAAGTGATGAGAATAACAGAATAAGTGTGTTCTAAGTGAAGGGAAGTGATGTGAGAGGGATTAATGGTAATATGTGCTTTACTGTAATAGATTTTTCTTAAATTTAAACATTCGTCCTAGTTTTTTTTTATCATGCCGTATATCCTGTCCCCACTGTTATAAATGAAAAAACCTGGGAATCTGAAAGATTAAGTGACTTCGTCAAGGTCATATACCTAGAAATGAAAACTGAAAGGCCTGCAAGTGCTCACTTTCACCACCAACAGCTTTGGCCAAATTTATCCATTCATATATCAAAATGAGTAACTTCACTATCAGTCCCATACAATGTCACATCAAGATAATGAGAGTTCCCATTAACTTTTTTATATAAATAGCTAACAGCTCTGTATAAGCTGCTGATTCAGTGTCTGAAAATCAGGAAGCCACAGGACAACACCAAACTGGCGTAAACAGGAGGGGGTCAGGGAACACGTGCTTCAAACATAGAAGGAGGTGGTCATACACAGCAGCTCCAGGGGGTGGCAGCAGTGAGAAAAGGATCAACTGCTATTAAACTTGGACATGAGCACAGTTTTAGAGCAATTTCTGAGAGCAGTTATGCAATAGTCTATGCCAGTCCGGCTGTTATGGTGAGATGTATGAATCAAACCCTCTAGAATTCCTGAACACGCTAGGGCCTCCCTAAGACACTAAGCAACATGGAGGCATTGTTTCCCGTATTGTCCTGCAGAAAGCTACTTTTGGGATAGCAGTATCCTAATCTCAAGTTGTCAATTAGGAATGAGACACTGAGTGTGGAACAAGATCACACTCTATTTTCATTGCCTATTGATTGTTTTTCCCTCAACCCATCCCCACCACACTAACGTGTGAGTTCCCTAAAAGCAGGAATTGGCCCATTCTTCTCTCTGTATCTCAAATATCTAGCACAGTACCAAAACCACACTAAGCCTATGACAAATACCTTTCAAACTATCTTAACGGATTTTTTTCATGGCAGATGTGTGGATAATCTAAGTTCCTGCCACTAGCCAATCTTGTACTTTCCTAAAAACAAAGATTACTCTGTTCTACATTGCCAATGTCTAGCACTGGGATGTTGTAAACTTTCAAAATATTTTGCAATTAACGTTTGTGTGGACATAACAGCATGGTGGTAGCAGTTTTACCTCTACTATCTTCCTCCCCAAAATCCACAACCCCAGTCTAATCATAAAAAAAGTCATGCATACTGAAGAACATTCTGGATTAACAATGTACGCTACTAATGTAAAATGTTAACAAGAGTAGATTGGGAAAGGTGTATATGGGAACTCTCTGTACCATATTCATAATGAAACAATTCTAAACTAAGCATGGTGGTACATGCCTGTAATCACAGCACTGCAGGAGGCTGAAGCAGGAGAACAATAAGTTCAAACTCAACCTGGGCAACTCAGTGACTTATCAAGATCCGGCCTCCAAATAAAGGATATTAAAGAGGGCTAACTATGTAGCACAGTGTGAAGGCCCTAGGTTCAATCTCTAGGACTGAAAAGAATAAAGAAATATATAAATAAATAGTTATTTCTTATAAGCATGGAGGAAAAATATAGCATACTTAAAATTAATTACATGCTGTCCTGTTGTTTCTTCACAAGAAGTTTTGGGAAATTTAATCTCCAAAAATGAGATGCTAAAAACTGCATTTTGCCAAGGATGCTTCCAAAATGAAGTCCTCTCATCAGAACAGTTAGATAACACACCACCTGCTTTATTGATGATTTCTCCCTCCTTCCGTAGCTTGCTACTATTTTTTCCTATAGTCATATCTCTTATTTAACCACAAGCTATGATTTTGCTGGACATCTTCTTCACAGTTGTTTCTCTGTGATTGATGTGATTGCCAGAATTCTCCCTAAGTTTTTTTTTCATTGCCAGCGAAGACTTTTAGTAACTCCCCTGGCCTCTGCTGCCCTACATTGTCATTCCTTCCCCTTGAGTGACCGGCTCCCTCTCCCCGTCACACTCCACAATCGTGCTCCCCTCTGAAAGCTCCCTGAAGAACCAAAATAATAGCTGAGTCTGAGTGTTGACCCGTCCTGGGAAGGAAAACTGGACAGGTGCAGAAACCCAGCTGCTAGGCCTACCTCAGACGCGGCCTTTTCTTTCAGCAAGCTGAGTCATTTCCTCTGGCCTTTTTTTTTTTTTTATCCAATTGAGATTAAAATTTGCCTTTCTATTTGAGTCGCAGCGCTCCTTTGGTGTCTACCGTCCACCTTTATCCTTTCGGACTTGTCACTGATCCCGAAGGGAAAGATAAAGTTAAGCTCACAGAGCCTGCCTGAGGCCTCAGCCCACGTAGCATGGCAGGGGGCTAGAGAAATCCCTTTCTCCCTCTTCTTCCTGAGGTAAGCCTGTCCATCAACAATTACCCACTGTTTTAAGGAGAGTGGTGTGAACACTTCTCCAAAGCCCTATCCTGAAAAGCAGCCCCCTCAGAAGCCCAGATGTTTGCAAGCACCACCAGAGAGTAGGATATGGAACATATTTGAGTGTGTTCCTCTGTGTTCATTCACAAGCAAAACCCATTTGTTTCATGGCCAGCCATTTCTCAAAGTGAGAAATCTTGTTTTATTTCACTTGCAGGCAACTCTGAATTAGACTGTAGACAGGGACCTGTGAGGAAACAGAATCAAACG
>PVLA01000979.1:215450-350450 GCA_004027455.1 Hydrochoerus hydrochaeris
AAATGTGCAGAAATTCTTAATATTGGTATTTACAATGAAATCTGATTGTTTTTCCACTCTGATGGTTAAAATTTTAGTAGCATGGTACAGAAACATAGAATGATGTTATCAATTATCACTACTCTTTCATATTTAAGGCCTAAATATACACTTACAATATATTTTCAATAACAAAATATATCTTGTTAAATGATAATTATGTTTATTACTACTAAAATATAATCACAATGTTAACAAACCCTGCTGATGAGACTAAATAATAATCTGACATATGTTTAAGCAAATTTGCTGTGGTGTTTTCTGTAACTAATTGTGTCTATGTATAAAAGTAATAACTAACATCTAGAATAATAAGTTGTCAGCTGTTTAGCCTGCCAGAGACTAAGGCTGTAGGATTTAGTTCAAGAGTTCAATCCAACTATTTTTAAACAGGGAAACTGAGGTGGGAGGAATTGTTTGTTTTTATATGAGAATTCAGCCAAAGTATAAAAGTCCAAGCTAAAACCTAAAACTAATATTTTCGATAGTGTGCTGTTTGCACACAATTCTGGGGCAAAAATAGCAATCTGTGTTATTTTCAAATTTTAAAAAAACCCTACCTTTTCTGTTTAAATTATTCAGCAACCCTCAAAGAATGTATGGGTTTCTAAGAATGATGGGTGAAGCAGGATAAAGTCTTATGTCTAAATTTCGACCTGAATTTGCAAGGAACACCTTTTAATTAAGCATGACATTTGACACAATCTAGTTTGAAGATACCTGCATTGCTTCACACCTATGAAAATTGTTATAAGTTCTTGTGCAACTTAACATACAGCATCTTATATGCACAGCAGTCTACCTGTGATAGACACATCTGTGAGAGATTGTCTTTAAAGCATGTGAGTGTGATTTATTTTCCTAATTATCATTTTTTCACCTGTTCATAAAATGCTCTAAAATTCTCCTTGCTAGCATGTGGGAATATTATAAAAATTTCCTATAGTCTTTTGACATACCTACATGAATTTTGTCTTCAAATGTTAGAATAAACCTTGTCTATCTACTGGCAGAAGAAACAAAAGAAACAAAAAGATATATAAGAAGTAATCAAAATGTGATGCTTTGCTTACAAAAATTTTGAATATATATTTTGACATAAATTTAAAATAATTTAATATGAATTTTATATTTCTACTGATTATTAACATCTTGATAATAAGACATATTTAAAATGAAAAATAGGATATAAAAACTAAGAATATAGTTGCCTTTTGTTGAGCACTGGCAACATAATTCAAGATTCCATAGATAAAATATATAAAAATATTCTATCAGAATCTTACACTACAAATACATTGGGCAAAACTGTGACTTGAGTAGGAAATGAATAGTCTTTTAAAAAATAATTTAAGAAACTATACAATCAAAATAATATTTTCTCTCAATTTTCCTGCCTGAGTACAAAGTAGAATACATTTAGTTAATAGAATTTAATCAAAATAGGTGCCAGTGTTCAGATACCCACCTTGGGAGATCATCTTTGTTCTAACACTGCCATCATTGTTTTAAGTATTTTTTGGAACAGTATTTGAGAAATGCTTCAAAGCAGATTTACAAATATCTAACAAAACTGAGAATCCTATTGCCACTATATTTTGGATATTACATATCTCAACAGGACCCATATTCCTTAGTCCCCAGCTTTGTGCTATGGGGAGATAGCAGAAACTTTAAGAGGTAAGGCCTAGTGGGAAGCTTTAGGTCACTGGGAGCATGCCTAAGAAAGGAACTGTGAGACTCTGGGAACTCCTTCATATCATTCATTTCCAATCAAAAGCTGAGCAAGTTCCTCCACCATATGCTGTTGTCATAATATACCGCCTTATCACAAACTCAAAGGCATAGGAGCTCAAAGGCATGGACTGAATCCACTAAAACCAAAGCCATGCTACACTGAGCAGAGAGGGTCTCTCTTAAATCACTCAAGGAGATCTTAAACCTTAAACTTCTTTTGCTTCCTGAGTAGCTGAGATTATAGGCCTATATCACTGAACCTAGACAACTCTCTCTCTCTTTATCAGTTGCTTCTCTCAGGCATTTTGCTGCACTAGTGGAAAGCTGATGAATACAACTGCTTACTAGTTAAAAGTCAAATCTCTTTTATTGTAAAGAACTAAAATTGTAGTACTTATTTTAAAATTTTTCCAAATTATTCAGTAAGTTGGGCCCTGAATTAGAAAGCTACAGTTATAATCACAAATTCTTGATAGTTTTTGACAAACAGTGAAATTGTTTGAATGATGGTAACTGAAATCATAGGAATAAGTATACAACCTTTATAGTATAGTCTTGAAGGTGAAAGCTTTAACAAGGGTCATATTTCCCTGTCATCACCATTTTACATATATACAGGAGTGGTTAAAAAGCTAATATTTTATAAAGCACATAGTACCATAAACACTCAATAAGTGGTTGCTTTTATTATTGTTTCTTATCATAGAAGATATTTTTAGCTTTGGTGATTCTCTCTCTACTAACCTTAAAATATCAAATAATAATGAACGAACCTCATAATACTGTGCTTCTGTGAATAAAGCCTCTGAGTGTTTGTTTTTATAACAGTTGAATAAATAAGGAAACTAAATTTTCTCTGGCTGGAGGCAACCTCCTTCCTGTTCACTAGCTGCTCTTTTCATTAAAGTTCCTCCTAAAAATTCAGCCACATCATCTAAAGCTTTCCTTCAATAAATATAACTTGTGTTTCTTTGATATATTTGGGTTTATAGACTCCAGTGTTCCATTTACTATGTTGCTGGGTCACTTATTTGGAGAGTATGTCATTGCATCAGATTTTACTACTTTTGACAAAAGCCACTTTAAAACTAATACAAGGAGGTAATGGGTAGAATGTGATTTGGACTAAGTTAGAGAGTAGGTATTATGGTGCTTTATCCAAATCCTGTACCATACTAGAGGATTTAACACCACAGCAAGGACCCTATCAAGCAATGCTAACATCCTGCTAGAATATGGTAGCTTCTGGCATTTTTGAAAATTAATGATCCACAGTAAGTTAAAGAATTGCTATGTTATTGGAAAAGAGGAATTAAAAGTGTCAAAGAAAAGGATATGTTAAATGGATACATTACCACAAGAAAACCTACCAAAGAACTATGATCATATAAGGGCCCAGAATACAATCATTTACCAAAGTTATCGATACAAATATGCTAAGAAAAAAGACCCCAGCATCATTGAGAAGCTCAATGGAATACTCTGTAGCCCAGGGTTGATGGTAAGACAGATTTTCACAGAACAGAGAATCTAAATTTCTGAAGTGAAAGCGTTCAAGACAGCATATAGGATGGATTAACTATGGTCAACCTGTGATACCCAGTTGAACTGAATCATCATGGTTCTGGGTATAGAGGGCCCATCTGAGGATTGTTGCCAACAGCATAAATGGAGAAATGGAGGGGAAGATGGCATGCTGTTGATTTTCCTGGAGAAGCTTGTCATACTGGTTTTCCTGATATGAACTCAGTTGTTCAAATTACTCATCAAAGTAGCTTGGGTCCTTGCTGTCACTAAGGATGGCTGCAGTTCTCTTCAAGGGAGCTCTGGTCCTTACTTTGAGAGTAGCTTATCAGCTCCAGTGTAGATCCCTCAGCCTGCTGGCACAGATCCTTCATCTTGCTAGTGCAGACTTTCTAGCTTTCACCACTGACCTTTGGGCCTTTCTAGTGCATATCCTTGATACAGACTTGCATGAGGCATTGTTGTGTGCTCTAGGCCTCCAGTTGGACTTGTGGAGGACATTGCCATGGGATTCAGGCCCTCAGCTGGATTCTTTGGGTTTCTAAGTATGTGAATGTATCTCTGGCACTCTTCTGCATTTGACTCTTTGGATTATAAAACAATCCTATAAATTATGTGTCCTGTATTAAATCTATCCGCTTGCAAACAATAACATATAACCACCAAAAAACAAGATGATTATAAGAATTGAGATGAATGGCAAAATTGGCAACCAATTTTTCTAGGTACTTCAATAACTACAGAGATATGGAGATGGCTAGTGGAATACCATGCTCTTATAGAAAAAAAGGTTGGTAATCTACCAAGATATTCTTTAATTTATTTAACTTTTAAAAAATCAAGAATAAATGATCCAGAAGCAAAGGGCAGCCATCCTAGGAAAGCAGCAAGCTTTGTTTTTATTTTCTAGTGCTGGAGGCTGAAGTCAGGGACGTTTGCAGTGAAAGAAAACATTTTACCACAGAACTTCATGGATAGTCCAGAAAACAGTAATTTCTTGGTCAGACCTGAGCTAGTTCTTAAATCCAGAACCCACTGACTAAAGCAGAGGCCAAGTCTCAGCGCCATGGATACCACAATATTACATCAAATCTATTTAGTAGTAATTCTCCCCTTTCCTAAAGGAATTCATGGCATTTGCATGAATAACCATATGTTAGATAAAGTAGACTACTCAAACATTTAAGGATTGTAAGATACAGAGTCTAAAATTACCCTAATATATGGTACTCAGAGAACCATAATGCTTCTTCTTCAGAGTGAGAACAACAAAAGAGCTTGAGGTAAAAATTCATTTCCTAGTTCCCAAATATATGCTTGCACCAGACACGCTTTATAGTCAGCAAAATCTTCATTGGTAGAATAACATCATTCATAAGGTAGAATAACTCCCTCTCTTCTCCAGCCAAAATATAAGACAGAAGCTGCTATGGACTTAATGTTTATATGTCCCAAAGACTCATATATTGAAGCTTAATCAGTAATATGATGATACTTGGAGCTGAAGCTTTTGGGCAGCTACTATAATGGTGGAGCCCTCATGAATAGAATTAGTGCCCTTGTAAGAAAGGCCAGAGAGATACATAGCTTTTTTCCCACTATGTGAGGACAGCAATAAATTGGTAGTCTACAACCCAGAAGAGGGTATTCACCAAAACCCAACAATACTGGCACCCTGATCCCAAACTTCCAGTTTCCAGAACTGTGAGGATCAATGTTTATTGCTTGAGCCACTTGTCTATAGTATCTTGTTATAACAGTCCGAGTTAAGCTAAAAGTTATGCATTCTGATTTGGGTCTGAGTAGAACCAGCAGATATATGTAAACTGCAAGAATAGTAAGCCTTACTACCCTGTGGTCCACCACTATTGCACTGACACTCTAATCCAGTTTTTGACTATAGCTGTATAGGGTAAATAGAGGTCACCAATGAGTAGCTGCCTGAAAGGGAAAAATGTGAGGCTTGGTTGTAAGATATGTTGGCTTACTGTGAGGGTAAAGCTAAAATTGGTCTGCTACACTAAAACTTCACCCAGGAGTGATCATGAAATAGAACAGTGACATAAAATTCTCCCAAAGGACAGGGCTCTAGGCAATATCTTTTGTCATCCACTTCATGTGAAAGAGTAGTGCCAGATAAAACTTGCAGAGACTATTGGGAGTGGAAAACGGCCTGGATAGTTTTTCAGGGTGAAAGAGAAATGTATTAGAAGATTGAGAACAAGAAAATCTGAGGAAAATGTAGATGGGTAGATATATAAAAGTAGACACAAGTATGGAGATCTTTGTATTACATTTTGACATCACCAGAAAGCATTTCCATGAAAGCAACACTAAATAAAAATGCAATGTGACTTAGCCAGTTGATATCATCCAACTGTTGTCAAGTCCTATACCAGGGTTATGCATTAGTGTAGTGTGTCAGTGGAGTAGGTACAGCAGCAGGGCTGGAGGATATACTGCAGAGCCAATAGCGTAGGTTTCCATGTGTGAAAGCTGATCTAGTTACATCCAACCTGACAACAAATGAGCTCAAACCCCCAAAATGACACAGCACCCTAAGATTAAATATCCCATTGGTGGCACAATGACTACAGGAAAGAATCTTTCTACTCTGGAAGGATTAAAGATTTATTTCACATGGGGTCAACACTAGGATCAACCCAGGGTCCTTTCTTGCCTCTATGGTCTAAGTCAGTACTGTTAGCCAAGAACTTACAGTGTACTTGATCACCAACCTGAAATACCACAAAATGTCACCGTCAACTAAAGGACCCACTTCCAAGGAAGAGTATGGTAGTAGCCACATGACCATGGAATCCACTGGACTTCTCAAATACCGTGTTATTCAGAAGCATTGCCCTTTATAAAGCAGAGGAATAATCTCTTAAAGTTACAACAGAAGGGATTTTTGTATCCACTTAAAATATAGAAAACTGGAAGAGAGTCATTCCCACTCAGATAAAGTACAAAATAATACATTTTCTTAAATCTACTTGAGAGTTAAAAATCACAAGGGAACCAGTGTTCTGAAATATAAGGAAAGACAGGTCTTCCTAAAGAGACAAAAACACAAATGATGGCTGACCCTGTGACAGAGCACAAGAAAGAGAGATTTAGCGTACCATATGAGAAATAGAAATAACTCAACTAAAAGTTTTAATAAATTAGACTGCATACACACTAATGTGACTATATAAAAATCCAAAAGCTGCAGAAACAATGAGATTTTATACTTTTTCACAAGTTTTCCTTCAGACAAGTCACAGCACAGTGAAAGAGACTAGAGAAAACTTCTCACAGAGGTTCAGGCAAGGGAGAGGGGAACATTTGCCACTGCCAAAAAAGAAGCACAAAACTCCATTTGCCCTGCTTCCCTACATAACAAGATCTTCAGGCTACCAAAGCTAAGACAGTAAGTTCTGGTACCTTAATGGCATATGTGTAGAGCCACTATGGCTGAGGGAAGAGTAAAACAAACAAAGAAAATTCTATCTTTTGGGAAGGGGTAGAAAATCTCCCTTGACACAGACTTTTTGAGCTCTCCTATTATGTGACAAGAAATGTTTTTCTACCTAAGACCTTCTACAGAATTAAAGAGAGTTTGGTTGTGTTGGAGAACTCAAGTTCACAGAGAAAGCCTTATCTCTAAAACTCAAAGATACAAGGCTGGCTTAAATCTAAGAATGAATCAGGACACTCATTTAACTCCCACTATTGGGCTGTCTATCCCCAAGGAACAATCAAAATCAATCTACCACCACTGAAGGAGAAGCACAGGGAGAAACTACTTAGGAGAACATAAGAAAAGCAAAGACTTCATGAACAAAACCCAGATTGCAAGGGAAATATTGCAAAGAATGAGCAAATGGGATCTTACCTTATTAAAAAGCTTTTGCACAACAAAAGAAATCAACAACAGAGTAAAAAGACAATGTAGAGTGGGAAAAAAATTACAGCCAGCTGCCCCTCAGATAAAGGGCTTGTATGTAGAACATATAAAGAATTGAAAAAATATCAGACCCTCCAAATTCAAAGACCTGATCCAAAAATGGACATCTGAGATGAACATATACTTCTTAGATGAAGAAATAAAAATGGCAAATAAATACATGAAAACATGTTCAACATCATTGGTCATTCAAGAGATGCAAATTAAAACAACACTGAAACTCCCTCTCACCCTAGAAAAAGTGGTTATCAAGAAATCAACCAATAACAAATGCTGGCGGGACCTTGGAGAAAAAAGGAACACTTCACTGTTAGTGGGAATGTAGACTGGTTCAGCCACTGTGAAAATCAGTGTGGAGATTCTTCAAAAAAAGTAGGATTAGCCTGGATATGGTGGTGCACACCTGTAATCCCAGCACTCGGGAAGGTGAGGCAGGAGGATCACCATGGGTTTGAGGCCAGCCTAGGCTAAACAATAAGTCCAAGGCCAATCTGAACTGTGTAGCCAAACCCTGTCTCAAAAAAAGGAAAAAAAAAAAAAAAAAAGATTAGATGTGGTCCGGCAATTAGAGGTCCCATTTCCATTTGATCTAGCTATTACCCTTCTGGGTATCTTCCCAGAAGAAGTAAAAACATCATACCACAGTGAAATATGTGCACCCATGTTTATAGAAGCACAATTTGTAATAGCTAAATCTTGGAAAGAACTCAAATGCCCAACAACTGAGGAATGGATAAAAAAGATTTATATGTATATATATATACATATATATATATATATATATATGTATATATATATATGTATATATATATATATATTATGCAGTACTGCTCAGCCACAAAGAAGGATACACTGGAGGCTTTTATAAATGGATGAAACTTGAGACCATACTTATATGTGAAATAAATCAGACCTGGATGTATAAACAATGTATTGTCTCACTACTGTGAGAAACTGAAAAAGTAAATAAGATTCAAAATGTACAATAGATATTGGGAGGAAACTGTTCAAAAGAAGAGACAGGCCATGATGGGTGGTGGAAAGGAGGAATGAATAAAAATAAAAATATATATATATAAACAAAAGACAGTTAAGATAGTTATACAGCTAGTTTCTCTTAGTTCATTGAAAAGAAAGGTTTGTGCTAGTACTGTTTGGGCAAGATATCTTGCCTGTATCCTGTACTCTGAATGACTACTATGAAGACAACAATACACCAAGTATTAATTATTGTAACTGTCCTACTAATCTGCTTTGAAACCCTGTTTTATTGTTATTTTTATTTTTTTTCCTCCTTAAAACAAAAAACAAAAACAAGAGTTGTGATCTAACATGGTCTAACATGCCAGAAAGACAGAAATATTTTAAAAGATGATGACCAAGAATTTTCCTATCAAGATGAGAGATAGCAAACCATTGCCCAAAGACACTCAAAAAAACACCAAAAAGGATACATGTTAAAAAAAGAGAAGAAAACAACTACAACAAGCACATGCTTCAAAGTACATCATATTCAAATAGCTACATACTAATGATAAAGAGAAAATGCTGGATAAAAATGATACATAATATACTTAGCAAAATCATAAATTTTATAAGACTGATTGTCATAAACTATATAAGCTAGGAGCCCATGGAGTTAGGAATTTAAAATACTGAAAAGGACAAAAGAAAAGTTATCTCTTCAGAATCATAAAGCAAGTGAAAATATATAGATTTGTAACAAAATCTGAGGGAACTGATTACCAATAAATTTCCATGTTAAGAAATGTTTTTAATTCTCCAGTAATAAGGAATACAGAAGAAATTTGCATTTACAAAATGAAAATAAATTTTCAGCAGTTATTAAAATAAAATTAGATGTAAAAGTTATTCCACTTATTTTAGTTGCTCTAAAAGATAACTGGTTGCCTGAATAATAGTATTAGAAAGGATAGGAATACATGTAGAGATTCATGCATGCATAAAACTTCTAAACAACCAATTCTCATAATAATCAATTATGAGAATTGATTATTATTATTGTAAAAAAGAGAGGAAAAGAAAGTACTCTAAAGGATATAACTGCATGTATGTTTAAGTGTGTAGAATTGATAACCATATTACTAAGTTTCTGTTGGATAGGTGAACAGAACTGTTTGCAGTCTAAATGTTTGAACGTTCACTTTATATGCTTTACTTTTGTAACTTGAACAACTACTTCTAAGAGGAAAATATGTAATTATCAACTAGTGATTTCTTACTGTTTTTTTAATTTTTGAAATTATGTATTATTTCTACCCTCTTTCTGTTTTGTTTTTTTCTTTAAATAAAATAAAAAATAAATAAAATAATAGTATTAAATTAGAGATTCATCATGTAGTATATGCATATCAATTAAATTGATAAGCCTTTAGGCAGATTGATAACCAAAAAATGAGAGAAGATATGAATTTCTAGTTTCAGTGATAAAAGGACACATTATAGATAACACAGTGGCTAAAGAGCTGTTAATATTACAATAAATTCATGACCATACTTACAATAAAATAGTTGAAATGTACAAATTACCTAAAAGGCATAAGCTACCAAACTTATTCCAGAAGGGCCAATCAGAATATTTTTATATCTGTGAAAGAAAATTGATTTGTGGCCAGAATGTCTGCCAGCAGTAAAAATTACTGGACAGATAGATAGTGTCACTGAACAAGCTTCTCAAACTTTTTGAGAAAAAAAAAGTGTAGAAAATAAAACTGTATAGAACAAAGGTATAGGACACAAACTGTTCCAAAAATTCAAGCAATGAACATTTATTGGCTTATAAGTCTACACTGTTACCATGATACTTGAACCCAGATAAATTTATTATGGAAACAATTATCTTTTATGAACATAGACACAAAAACCCTCACAAAACACTAGCAAATCAAATCGACCAATGTGTTTTTTAAAATAATGCAGTAGGACCGTATAGAATTTATCATAAGACTGAAAGGTTACTTTCACAACCACAACATCAAACAATATGATTTAACATAACAAAAGACCAAAGAAGAAAATATCGTGATCTCAATGACACGCAAAAAATATTGTATAACTTCAACACCCATTCTCAGCAAACTATGTACGTTCCTCACTCTAATAAAGGTCATCTACAGAAGACCTGTAGCTGGCTTCACATACAGTGATGAAAGACTAGATGCTTTCCCCTGAGATCACAAACAAGCTCTCATTATTTCTCTTCAACACTGAAATGAAGGACATAGACAATGAAAGAAATGAAGAAAAGGAAATATAAGCTATAGCATTTAGAAAAAAAGACATAAAGAAGAAATAAAATTACATTTTCTTCCTCTGAAGATGATATATGGAAGGTGTTCTAATGAACTTTGCAAAAACTAGAAGGACTACTAAGTCAGTTGTGCAAGGTCAGAGGATATATATATATATATATATATATATATATATATATATATATGGAGTGGTTTGTGTTATATATATATATATATTGAGCTTAGGCCTTAGTTGCAATTGCAGTGAAGGGCAGCTTTTTCTACCTAATCCTGCTTCTCTCAGTTCTTTATAAGATTAACAACAGAGACCCAAAGCCTCTGTGGATTCTATACGTGTGTCCACCTCAGAGCTAATTTCCAGGGAATCAATCTCCAGGAAACTGACCTTACTCTATAAGTTTGAATAAATTTCTATAAATGAAAACGTTGAATATGTAAGATTTGATTGACTTTGTAAAAAATCAAATGAATACATCTCTGTGACAATTTAAGAATATTATCTTTTTTATGTCTTGTTTATGGTAAAGCTGGTTTTTTTAAACAAAGAGATTTTTAAATGTATATGCACACAATAAAGTTGTGTGCAATAATATCCTTTAAATAACAAAATTATAGAAAAGGAGTACAGATTAGTGAATACCAGAGTTGCAATAGTAAGGGACTGAGAGGAAAGTAGATGTGGCTATAGAAGCGAAACATGCGAGATCTTTTTACTGACAGAAATATCAGGTATCATGATTGTCTCAGTGCCAGTACCTATTTGTAATATTGTACTACAGTTCTGAAAAAAAGTTATCATCGTGGAAACTGGGTGAAGGAGACATGGAATCTCTTTGTACTATGTATTAAAATCACATCTGGAAATCAAAAGATTAATTTTCAAAAAAAATGAAAACAAATGATGAATGTGTATGTCTAAGGAAACTTTAGTGGTTAAGCTTTACAACAATTGAACTTGAGTGAGTGAGGTTATTCTAGCACTGTTTAAGACATAAAAGAGAGTAAAAAATATATGAAACATCAGATTATTTGTAAGTTTTCCAGTTTCATTACAAAGACAGAAGTGAGTATATTCAAAACATAAGTTTTAGGAGGGCTTTGTAAATATAAATAATAGGAATAACCATTGGAATCATCTAACATACACATTTTTAATTTTCTTACACCTCCTAAAATCTGTTACCAACACATCATATAAGTTTTAATATAAAGAATGGATTCTAAAATAGTGCCTCCTTCTGAAAACACCTCTAATCCAGGGGAAAGAGAGAAAAGAAACAGAGAAAAAGACATATCTAATTGAAGTGAATTCAGATTTTTCAGTTCATGAGAGCCTTCTCTAGTATCCAGAACAATGAGAAGATGGCCATGCTCATGAAAAACACTAACCAGAGCAAGTAGATTGGAGAAAGAAAATGCATCTGAATCAGAAAAAATAAAATGACTTATCTGCAGATAGTATGCTTTTATGTGTAGGAACTAACAGAATTAAAAACATTCGTTAAATTTACAAGATAAAAAAATAACATATAAAAGTCACTTGCATTTCTATACAATAATAAACTACCTAAAAAAGGAAATGAAGAAAACCGTCCCATTTATAACATAAAAAAGTAAAGTAGGAATGAACTTAACCAACAAGTTTAAAGAATTGCACACTAAAACACTGTATACAATAACAAAGAAATTAAATACAGAAATAAGTGGAAGGACTTCTGGGAGGAGTGGTGAACAGCAGAGAAACAGCCTTTTCAAGATTTGGTGTCCAGATGCTAGAATATGGCAACATTAAGGAAAGAAAAGAGGAGTGGGTCCCCAGGACCCAGCAAGAATCTGAAGCAAGAACTGAAGCCCATGGGGAGAACAAAGTAAGAGACTTCAACACAGAAGGAAGTAGTAAGTGGTGCTTTCTTCCTAACCCCTGACTTATTACTGTGGAGTGGCAGCTCAAACCTAGAGATGCACAGTGACTATTAGCAACTTCAGAGGCCCCCACAGAGAAACACACCAGTAAAATGGAGCAGTGGATAGAGCAGACTGCACTGGCTGGTTTATATGCCTCCAGAGAGGGCAACTGGCCAGCAGCCATCTTGTAGAAAGGCCAACTGAGCAGAAAACTCATAGAGGCTGTGGTTTGGCTTCATCTAGAAGCTCTCAGTGTCAGGGTAAGGTAGAACCAAGTTCAAGTCAGCAGGAAGTCAAGAGCGAAGTTCAAGATGACTGGGAACCTAATTAGGCTGGAAGGAGACACACCGGGTGTTATGGGCTGCACAATTTGAATTCCAGTTTCACAGCCAGAAATTAGCCTGAATTTCAGTAGAACTAAGGGTGTTGGCTTGCTGGTATTATCTACCATCCTGCAGTAAATCTACAGCTGGCTTGCTGGAATTAATCAATATGAATCTGGACTCTGTCCTCTCCACTTACTAGTGACTGCAGAGACAGACCCTGAGGTGGGGCTTTTTGTTTCTTCTTTGTTTTGTTTTGTTTTGTGTTTGTTTGTTTGTTTTTTCCTTGATTGCTTATTCTTATTTTTGTATGAATGTGAATATTGTTTCTAGTTTTCTGCTGTTGTTCTGTTCATATTTTTATTTTTTCTTCTCTCTTCTCTTCTTCACTTTCTTAAAGTTGACATAATCTTTTTTTGTCTTCTAACCTTGCTTCTAATCTCTTCCTCTTCTAGTTCTCTACATCCTGGTAAAGGGAGCAGTCCAAAAGGAAGAAATAACAATCATAAATATATATGCATCAAATACCAGTGCACCCAACTATATAAAAATATCAATGGACATGAAAAATAATACAATTGCAATGGGGAGCCACAACACTTCACTGTCACAAATAGATCAACTAGATTTTAAAAATCAACAAAGAAATGTCAGAATTGAAACAAACTTTTGGACAAATGGATTTGGTAGATGTCTACAGAGTTCTACCTTACAGCATCAGAATACACATTCTTTTCGATTTCCCACAAGACATTCTCCAAAACAGACCACATACTAGCTCATAGACCATGCTTGAGTAAATGCAAAGGAATTGAAATTAGCCCATATATATTATGAGATCATAGTACAGTGAAATTGAAAATTAATGGCAAAAAAACCCCCACAAAACATTCATAAACACATGGAAATTAAATAACACCCTCCTGAACAACCACTGGATCAGAGATGAAATTAAAGAAGAATTAGACAGTTTCTACACTTAAACAATACAGCTAATACAACACACCAGAACTTATGGGATGCAATGAAAGTAGTGTAAGAAAAATTTGCAGCAGTGAATTTCCATATCAGAAAAACAGAGTAAGCTCAAGTAAACAACCTAATGTTCGACCTCAAGCTTTTAGAAAAAGTAGAGCAAGTTAAGCCCAAATCTTATACAAGGAAGGAAATTAAAAAGATCAGAGCAGAAATTAATGCATTTGAGACTAAGAAAACAATGCATAGAAACAATGAATCAGAGTTGATTCTTTGAAAGATTAAATAAAATTGACAAACCCTTAGCCAATCTTTTCAAAAAAAGGAAAGAAAAACTCAAATCCATGGGATTAGGAATGAAAAAAGTTAAGTCACAATAGATACTGCAGAAATTCAGAGGATCATCAATACTTACTTTAAGAAACTGTGTTTTAATAAGACGGAAAACACAAAGGAAATGCACAGATTTCAAGGTGCATACAAATTATCAAAGCTGAATCAAGAAGGAATAAAACTTCAAAATAAATCAATATTAGTCAATGAAATTGAACATGTATTTAAAAACCTACCAACAAGAAAGAGCCCAGATATTGACAGATTCACTGCTAAATTCTACAAGAAATGTAGAGAAAACATAATCCACTGCTTCTTGAATTCTTTAATGAAATTAAAAAGGAATCAGTACTTCCAAATCCATTCCTGGAAGCAAGCATTACCCCAATACCAAAACCAGAGAAAGATTCAACCAAAAAAGAGAAATACAGGCCAATGTCACTAATGAACACACACACCAAATCCTCAATAAGATACAGGCAAACAGAATGCAGCAAATCTTTACACAGCATGACCAAGTAGAATTCATCCCATGGATGAAGGAATGGTTCAACAAATTCAAATCAATAAATGTAGGATCAGGGATATAGCTCAGCAGCACAGCATGTGCCTGGCAAGTGTGAGGTCATGAGTTTTATTCCTGGCACAAAAAATGTCAATAAATGTAATATACCATCTTAACAGAGCCAAGGACATATAATTAACTCAGTGGATGCATAAAAAGCATTTGCCAAAGTCCAGCATCCATTCATGATTCCAAATCTATAGAAAATTGGAATAGATAGTCTTTATCTCAATCTAATAAAAGCCATTTCTAACAGACCAACAACCATCATCATACTAATGCACAGAAACTGAAAGCTTTTACTCTAAAGTCAAGAACAATACAAGGATGCCTACTATCACCATATTATGCAATACAGTTCTGGAAACATTAGCCACAGCAATTAGACAAGAGAAAAAATATAAGGGATAAGGATAGGAAAAGAAGGTAAATTATCACTATTTATTATTATTATTATTATTATTATACTTTACATAAAGGAGCCCAAAAACTCCACCCAGAGACTTCTAGATATAATAACCAAGTTCACTAGCATAGCTGAATACAAAGTGAACATTCAAAAATCAATAGCATTCCTGTACACAAATAACAAATTCACTGAGAAAGAAATTAGAAAAACAACACTTTTCACAATAGCATCCAAAAAAATGAAGTACCTAGGAATCTTTCTATGAAGAAAGTAAAAGACTTTACATTGAAAACTACAGTACTCTGATAAAGAAGATCAAAGAGGATATCAGAAAAATGGAAAGAGATAATCTTGTTCTTGCATAAGAAGAATGAATATCATGAAAATGGCCGTACTTTCAAAATTGTTATACAGATGTAATGCAATCCTGATCAAAATGCTAACAGCATGTCTCACAGAACTAATGAAAACAATCTTAAAATTCATATGGAACCAGAAAAGACCTAGACTAGCAAAAGCTATTCTAGGCAACAAAGGCAATGCAGGAGAAATCACAATCCCACATCTGAAATTATACTACAAAATGTCTGTGATAAAAACAGCATAGCACTGGAAAACAAACAAACCTGAGGATCAATGGGACAGAAAATAAGATGCAGAAACAAATCCAAGCATTATCACCCACCTTATCTTTGACAATAGTATTAAACACCTTCACTGGAAGTAAGATAGACTTTTTAATAAATGGTCCTGGAAACCTGGCTTTCCAAATGCCAGAGATTCTACATAGATCCATATCTCTCACCATGCACAAAGCTAAAATTGAAATGGATGAAAGATCTAAATATTAAAACACACACACTTAATGTAATGGATGGAAGAATATATAAAACTCTTGAGTACGTAGTGTAGACACAGACTATGAACAAAACCCCAATCACACAGGAAATACTAAAAAGAATAAAAAACTGTGATTTCATCTTATTAAAAAGTTTTTGCACACTGAGAGAAACCACCAACAGAATGAAGAGACAGCCCACAGAATGGAAAAAAATTTACCAGCTATTTTTCAGACAAAGAACCATTATCTAGAATATGTAAAGAACTCAAAAGAAAGACCCCCAAATTTAGCAACCACATCCAATCCATCTGAAATGAATACACGCTTCTCAGATGAAGAAATAGAAACAGCAAGTAAATATATGAAAAAATGCTAAATATCACTGGTCTGGTCACTTGAGAGATGCAAACTAAAACAACATTGAGATTTCATTTTACCCCAGAAAGAATGGATATTATCAAAAAATCAAAAAAAGGACACTTCTCCACTGTTGCTGAGAGTGTAGAATGATGAAACCGCTGCAGAAATTAGTTTGGAGGTTCCTCAAAAGCCTAAAATTAGAGGTTTAACTCAACCTAGCTATTCTCCTTCTTGGTCTATTCCCAAAAGAATTAAAAGCATCATACCCCAGTGGTATATGCACACCCATGTTTATAGCAGCACAGTTTGTAATAGCTAAATTTTAGAAACAGCTCAAAAGTCCCATCAAAAGAAGAGCATGAGACAAGGCCTTGAGTACAAGTAATTTACTTGACAGTTGATTATAAGAAACAGAAATGAGAGAACCAGGATGATAGGAGAAGAAAGAAGAAAAAACCAAACTAAAAGTACATTATACAACACCCCAGCATGAGTAAAGAGGACTTGATTCAGTCAGGATTCTTGAAAAGCGTTCATATTGCTCCAGAACTCTCCACCAAAGGACAAGACACTAGGACATTTATCATAAGGTTTTATCCCACATTGGCTGACCTTGAGGTTGTATCACACACCACCTTTCACATCTGGGCTGCATTTGCATGGAGATTGAGTAGATTCTGGTATCAGAGAAAGCCCTGGGGAAGACAGAAAAGCATACAGCATATACCTGAAGCAGGCATTGTCAGTGCAAGGTGAGTATGAACTTGTATGGAACTGTCCACTGCCGCCACAGAGAAAAACAGATGTGTGCAGATGAGACATGACATTGGGCGCCAGAGGCATTTGGTGCACAGATCACCCAGAAGGATGTTGGCCAAGGTTCTACTGCTAAAAGAATAAACATGCCACAATTGTCTCGATTCTCAAAGAAGGCAGTAACGGTTACATGCTTAAAGCTTGTGGCATTTCTTCAGTGATCCAAATGCTGGGAAAGAACTTGCACATATTTATTTGACAAACCTAAGGAGTAGAGCAGGCATGACAATGAATTCTGTATGTTCACTACTCTTTCTAGCTTTTACATCCATGCTCCTTCTTTACAAAAATGGACGGAATGTTCCAATTCAAAATGACTGATAAAGCGTATGTTTCCGTTCCCAAAATCTAAACATTAGAGATTTTAAAAATCTGAAATCTGTTGAGGTTCCAGAAGCAGGGGAGAAAGGCCACCTCCAGATCAAAACTAGAAGAAATTTCTGAAGGGTGTAAAGCCAATGAGAAAAGGCTGGCAAAGACAATAAAGTTTATCTTCTTCTCTGCTGCTTGACCTAATTTTCACTGCCAGAGGAATAATTGCAAACATAGTCAATTGGTGAGGTGAGTACTGCAAAGACCTGCGTGAATCCCAAGCAGTGATACGCAAAGGCCTTCCTGCTTTAATAACAGTGACAATGGATTTATTTCTTTTATAATCACTATTTTCAACAGAATATTAATATATATTAAGATGTTGCAGACCCAAGAACACATTTTCTAGAGATTAATGTTAATATACCTTTGTGTGTGTGTGTGTGTGTACATGTGAGTTGAAAATCAAATCCATGGCCTCATGAATGAATGCCTTATCACTGAGCTATTGCCCATCCCAATACACCCTGCTAATGCAGTCTACATAAGTCATCCTCTGGCTCTCTCCCTTCAGACCAGAGATACTCAACTGAGAATGTAGCCTATGTACTAAACAATCATCATAAAACTCAAATTACCTCACTTCCTCTTCCTATGTTAAGTCACACTGACTGGTTTTTAAAAATTGCTTTTGCATCTTCCTCCTCTATATCTCTTCAGTAGAACAATGTTGGAAAACCTAGTGTTAAGGAATCATGATCACTTAGAGGCTGGCTATGAACTTTGCAATCAAGCATGATGTGCTAATGCTCACATGCTCTCCTACCCTACAAACAGGAGACTTGCAGAGATTAGTACAGAAAGCCAGGAGAAACAAGAGAGCTTGACAGCAAGAAGATAATTAACTAACAGCCCAAACAAATCAAAAACTCTATTCTTGAATCTTCTGATTCCAAAATTTGCCCTCAGAATAAATACCTGAGAGATTTCTAAAATTTACAGGAGAGACTTCTAAATTGGACACCGTGAAGGCAAATAAGAGAATCTCAGATAATTTAAAAGGCATGAGAGGGGACAAGGTACACTGTACAACCATCTGAGTCAGGAGCATTAACCCGAATGATGGCCTCCGCAAGATGCTCCTGTCCTAATCCCTAGAACCTGGGAATATGTTGATTTACGCAGAAAAGAGTTTGCAGTTGTCATTAGGGTAAGGATTTTGTGGGCCTAATGTGATCATAGGATCCTTATAAGTGCAAGGGGAAGGCAGGAGAATCAGAGCCAGAGGTGTGAGAGAGAAGCAGAAGCCTGAGCGACACGATTGCTGGCTTTACAGATGGAAGGAAGGTCTCAAGCCAAAGGATGTGGGGAGCCTCCGAAGACGGAAACAAATAATCAAAAAGCCAAGTCTCCCTAGATTTTTCAGAGCACTATGTCCACACCCACTTTAGATTTCTGATCCCCAGAAGGACAAGATAGCAAACTCATGATGTTCAAACTTTGTGGTCATCTATTACAACAGCAATGTAACAGGAAAGCTTTGTGCAACCAAAACAGACTCTGGTAGGTAAACAGATTTTCATGGTTAGTAAATGCAAACTTTCTTCTACATATATGAGTACATTTAAAGGAATCACCATATATTTAAGAAAAAGTTCAACGTGAGATACATCAATATATTAAAAAGAATTAATCCTCAAGGAGGCATTTCATGTACATGAAATAGGAAAATGATTAATTTACTACAATTTGTATCCTCATGGGTGTTTAACAGTAATTCTCTTTCATAGGGGTAAGTAATAAGCTGGTATTAAATTAAAAGTTTTATAAACTTAAAATATGATTGCTAAAAACAGAAGTTTAAGAGCAGAATAGAACACCAGAAAACTGAAATTAGAATTAGAATATTAAACAACAGGAATATTCCCAGGATATAATGAAAAAAAGATTTTTAAAATGTGAAATTTTACAAGACATGAAAGGTATAACTAGAAGTTCCCACATCTTTGTACTAAGAATTTATTCCAAAAAGAAAAAATAGATAAGAGTAACTAAGGTAACACAAGATTCCAACCTTCAAACTGAATGGGGTCACCAAGTGTTACAAAGAAAGAGTTAAATAAAAACTGAACTCTTAATACACCTTAGCAAAATTTTCTGAACTTAAAGAGAAAATACTTAAGGTTATAAAGGTGAAAGGATAGTAGCAAATGTTACATTATCAGATTTCTCACTCTTCAGATACCATGAAATTAGAACAAGATCTTTAGAGAAAAATTTTTCTTGAATCTAATATCCAGTCAAAACCATCACTCATGGGTAAAAGCAAAATAAAGACATATTCAAGTATAAAGATCAGAAGATTTACCACCATCAACCCTTTCCAAGACAATCTACTTGAGAATAACCATTAAAATGGAAATGAATTCAACAAAGGACATGACCAGAGTAAGGAACAAAAAAAATATAGTTAATTATAAGTAATATTGATAATATAGTAGTGGAACTTAAAGCAATACTAAAATTAATCTCTAATAAAGGATTACATAATTTTGTTTACATAATAACAATATGGAGCTAAAATTCATATAATTGTAAACAAAACATATAAAATGTAAAGGGTATGAGATAGTCTTAAGAGGGGAAAAGTGATGGTAAATTATAGATACAGATAATTCTCAACATTGATTTTTAGAAATATAAGTAGAAATGTTATTGCTTAAAATATGAGCAAGTAATATAAAAATATGTATGACTTTAATGATTTAGACTTTTTAAAAACTACAACAGAACTCATCATAAAATATAAGGAAAATTAGCAAATGTGTTATTACAAATAATAGAATGTGTTCAACTCACTATTAAAACAAAGACTCTCATACAAATGACAAATATACAAAAAAAGTTCAACATCATTGGTCATTTGAAAGATGCAAATTAAAACAACACTGACATTTCATCTCACTCTGTAGAGAATGGCTATCATCAAGAAATCAACCCATAACAAATGCTGGAGGGGCTGTGAGGAAAAAAGAAACACTTCTCCACTGTTGGTAGGAATACAGACTATTGCAACCACTGTGGAAATTGGTATGGAGATTTATCAGAAACATAGGTTTAGAGGTCCCTTCTGAATATCTTCCTGGAAGAATTAAAAACAGCATAGCACAGCAATATATGTGCATCCATGTTTATAGCAGCACAGGATGTAATAGCTAAAGCTTGGGGGGATAAAAAAACCAAATGCCCATCAACCAAGGAATGGATAAAAAGGATGTGGCCATTTTATGCAATAGAATACTACTCAGTCACAAAGAAGGATAAACTTGATACTGTTATAGATAAAGGGATGCAACTTGAGACCATACTTATAAGTGAAATACATCAGACTCACATGTGTAAATATCATATTGTCTCCCTGGTTGAAGTACTGAAAGAGTAAATAAGGTCCAAAATTCACAAACAATATTGTAAAATGGGAAGAAATTGTTTAAAAACAAAAATGAACTGGGATGGTTGAAAAGGGAAGGAAAGAAGGGAAAAGGAAAAAAAACAAAATGCAAGATAGTTATACTACTAGTTTCTCTTAGATCATTGAAAAGAAGGATTTGTGCTAAAATAATTTGTAGAATTTTTAAAAACCATATCTTGTACTTTGATTAAAGATAATAATACTCAGGCAACCTGCTCAGGACCCCTTCTGTCTCTCTTCAGACAGAAGTTTTCTTTCTCTCAATAAATATATTCTGCCCTTTTTTTAAAAAAAGATAATAGGGGCGAAGGAAAAGATGGCAGATTAATAGACAGCAGGATACAGAGCCTCCCCTGAGAGAGACAACTCATTCCGTAATAAAACATCCTAGAGAGGTAGGGACAGAGGGAGATGGATCCTCTCGTCCTAGGAAGAAACTAAAGGCAAAAGAGCTGGTCAAACACACAGCCCCAGGGCTATCATTGGAGAAGCTAAGATTAGTGGCCACAGTGCTCTCCAGCCGCCTGAATCCATGCTGCCATCACGACTGGCTGGACAGGTCAGAGCTTGCGCAGCCACGACCTGCTGCGACTGGCCAGAGCAGCCCAAACCTGCTGGAGCACCCAAAACTGCACCACTGCAACTAACCAGACATGCTGAAGACAGAGGTTGGCGAGCCCACCAGAGAATGGAGCTGACAAGGGACCTCCATTAACTTATGGTAAGTGCTGGGAATAAGACACCCCCCCACATGGGAAGGGGGTGGCCAAATGGACAACATGTTGGAATCAGGCAAGAAGAGCCTGAACTAGGAACTACAGTGACTTCAGTTGGTTGCTTCCTTCCCAGAGCAAATTGGTGGGATCTGCTTGTCCTGGGTCATGCCCCTGGCTGGGACCCAATAAGCTGTCCCAAACTGATTCCCAGTGTGTAGCACACACTAACCCAGTGAAGGTCTCCGAAGGTTAACTGGCCCGATGGGGAGGGGCCAGCATACACAGCCCCTGCCTACATCTCAGTGACCAAGAGCAAATAGGAAAGGGCAGAAATCCCTCACCAGCATGCTTCACAAGAACTATAACCAACAAGGAAAGGGGCTGGGACCTCCACTGTACACCTGTATGGAAGAAACCAAAAACATGACAAGAAAAAGAAACAACAAGAAAAGCCCCCAGCCCAAAACCCTGAGAACATTGATCCAGGAGAGGGAAATACAAAAGAGACTGAGGGCAGCAAACATTCAACATCAGACATAGCATCAATGGACATTAAGAGATATCTTTGGGACCTTGTAGATGAGCTCAAAACTGAAATATTAAATCAGGTAAAGCAAGATATAAGTAGATTAATAAAAGAAATGCTAAGCACCTCTCAAGAAGACAGAGATGGAAGAAAGTAGGAACACAAAAAAAGGAGAGAAACATTTGATAAAAAATATAAAGAAAACCTAAAATACATGAAGCAGATTCAAAGAGATTACCAGTAAATTAAAAACTCCATTGAAAGCTGTCAAAACTGCTTGAAAGAAACTAAGGATAGACTATCAAAACTTGAAGACAAGTTTGCAATGTGTGATCTTGAAAGGAAAGATCTTTAAAAAATAACAAAGAAACAAGCAATAACAATACAAAGGCTAGAAAATAGCAAGAGAATCTATAATTTAAGAATAAGAAACATGAATGAAGAAGCAGGAATAAAAACAGGCAAATTACAAAGGCTATTCACGAAAATAATTAAGGAAAACTTCCCAAGCATAGGAAAAGAAAATGATATTCAGATATATGAGGCATACAGAACTCCGGCCACCTACAACCAAAACAGAGCTACACCCAAACATAATAATCAAGATAATAATAATCAAGGTAATAATCAAGATCCCAGAAATCCAACACAAGAATAGAATATTAAAAACTGTCAGAGAAAAGAAACAGATCACCTATAAAGTAAAACTCATCAAAATCATGACAGACTTCTCGACAAAAACCATCAAATCAAGAACAGCTTGGAGAAAAGTATTACAAGCCCTGAAAGAAAATAACCTCGAACCCAGGTGGATGTACCCTACAAAACTATCTCTCAAAATTCATGGAGAAACAAGATGCTTCCATGACGAAGAGGAACTGGGGGAGTTTGTGAACACCAATCCAACTCTACAGAGAATACTAAAGGATAATCTACAGAGAGAGAGAGAAAAAAATACCAGGTTTTCAGGAACAGTGGCAGAAAGGCCTCAATGTATGGGGCAGGCAGTTTAATGTAGGAGAAAAGTAGACAAACAATGGCAGAAAAATCACGTAGCAGAAATGAGGCAGAGAAGGTTGGCTATAGTCTCTAACATAGATACACTTTTAAAAAAAGAAAAGAAATACAGGCAGAGTAGATCAGGAGGTAGGGCCCATCGAGATGCTCTGTATAGAAAATATAACCAACCTGAGAGAGGGTTTATGGACCAAAAATCAAATATGAGAAAACAATGCTGTATGTGACAGGGAGACAGAAAGAAATAGGGGCAACTCGACCACCACCTGCAGATAGGTTGGAAAGACAGGATACTTATGTGCAGTAGAGAACTACTCAGTTATAATGAAGGAAAACCTTGAAGCTTTTGTAAGTAAAGGAATACAACTTGAGATCAAGTCCAGGAGCAAGAACGTTCGGAGCCACTTAGGTAAATAGCAGGCTGCTCCCCAATCTAAAGACTGAGGGAGTTAGTGGGACCCAAAATGCACAGCACCCTGTGGGAGTGAAAGAGGAGGAATAGTCTAAAATAATAAGGCAGAGGATATTGTTAATAGTGTACCAGGATTTAAAACACACATTACTCACACCACTCTGATTAGATGGATTATATTCTGTTCCAGTTTGTCTACTTGTACCAGATCTGAGGGCACAGACAGTTATCCTGAAAATAGCAGGATATAGTATGGTAATCATCCTAATTTCCTAATAACTTAATCTGAAGCACTGTATAACTTACACTGTTTTACTATGACTGATCTTAATTGAATCTGGTTTGTTAGATTGCTGTTTTGTATTGACAGATTTTATTCAAAGCTGTTATGATTGATAGTATCAAGTCTGAGAGTATAGGCAACTACACTGAAGATGACAAGATTCACTAGGATACCCACTCTGGTTTGATTATTACCTGCCTTTGAAGTTTTACACTGTCTACAATGTTTTGTTTTTACTAATATTGTTATGTATTGTTATATTCAATTATACTGCTATATTCAAATATGCCTGATGATATAGACAATTCTATTGAAGATAAAAAGAGATAACACAGTAACCATTGTAGATCACCTTGTTCTGTGGTTTTATATGACTTTTTGGTTTCATGTTTTTATAGGAATTTGGTTTTTTTTTTGTCTTGTTATATTTGTTTTTCCCTCTAATACAGAAAGGATAGAAATACATGTAGAGAGTCATGCATGCATAGCTGTTTACAGTCTCATTGTTTGAATGTCTACTTTGTGTGCTTTAATTTTGTAACTTGAACAACTATTTTTAAGAGGACAATATGTAATTTATCAATTAGTGATTTCTTACTGTTTATCTTTTTTAAAATTCTGTATTATTTCTACCCTTTTCCTGTTTTTTCTCCTTAAATAAAAAAGATAATAATAGTTAATGTATTACCTATTACCTATATTTTTATGAAATTTTGTTTCACTTTTTTTCCATAAAATAAATAAAATAATAAAACATAACACAAAGATTCTCAAATATATCCTCTGTAATCCCACCACATGTGGTTTTTAATCATACCAAACTCAGCATTTGTTATTTATAAGAAATGGTTAAGTGGAAATTACACATAAAGATGAAAAATACAGTCAAAGAAAAGAGAAAGAGCATTCTGGGTGAATAGAAGACAGAGCACCTGCTGTATCTATGCTGTCCTCAAACCCTCCAAAATGTTATGTACAGAAAGTTTGAACTGACAGAAATGAAATCTTCAGAAAGTGAGATAATAGTTAAAAGATGTGAACAGTTTTTTTGAAGAAGGATGTGAGGGAGCTCATGGAGCTGTGAAAGATGGACAGCAAGTGCTTGCAGAGGAGAATGCCTGCAAGAACAAAGCCACACTTCCAAACCCTGGGCACCACACTTCAGAACCGCTTAGTGCAAAGACAGGTGTAGGGGCAAAAATTGGCCTATTATTGCAAATTAAAAATCAAATTAAATTTGATTTTTAAGCACAAAAACAGGTATAGAGGCAAAAATTGGCCTTTTATTGCAAGTCTAAAGGAAGAAGACTGGGTAACAATATAAGTAGATTTCACATCAAAATATGGCTTTTTGTACCAAAATAATTATATTTTAAATGACTTATTTTACATGAAAAATTATTTTAATTTAAAATGAAAAATTTTAAACTCACAATTACAATGCCTAAGTCTCCTTATGCCTTGAAATTCAACATATGACTTTATTAACTCATTTATAAATGTATAAAATAATATATAAAGTGTTATCGTTCAGTGTTTGATCAACTCAAATTGTACATACTGCATCACCTGCAGCATCAATCTTAATTACTGCTTATTTTTAAACAGATAAACATTTTTAAATGCACTTTTAAATTTGATTTTTAAGTACTAAAATCACCTGGTGAGAATCATACAGCCTCAAAAAACAAAATCAATCCCTGGTACCAAAATAATAATAATAATAATAATAATAATAATAATAATTTTAAAAAATAAAGTTGATGAAATTTCCTTGTAAGTAGGATCAAACAACAAAAATGATAGACAATATCTGATGAATTTCTAACTAATCATGGTTCCAGAAAAAGGAATAAAGCAGAGTGGAGAGTGATTTATTAAAGATATAACAAAAGAAAAATTTTCAGAACTTCATCACATAAAATTCTATATTAAAAAATCAGTGTAATAAATTACCAAGAAAAAAACAATCCAAAGACACATCATGATGAATTTATCACTATACTAAATATGGCTCATAAAAATTTCCAGAAAAGAAAAAAATGTTAAGCATAAAAGTTAGGAAGTCAAATGATACCAAACTTCTCAAGAATGATTGCTATAACACTAGCAAAATAATGCAGACACAGAAAGTTAAAAATCATATGATTTCTCTTATATGAGAAACTCAAAGTATGGATAATTGAAAGAGCAAAACACAAGATGATAGGAAACAAGGAAGTAGATCTTTTGCAGATGGGAAGAGGAATTAGGGATGGAGGGAAAGAGAAGGAAGAGAAGGGAAAATAAAAAGGACTAAGATGTGATGTTGGACCTTGGGATACTGGCAAAACAGGCAGCCGCCAGCATGCTGCTCTGGTAAATGGCTGTGGCCTGGCAAGCCACGGCCGCCCCAGGGCAAGAACCATATCAGCATTTCCTGAGACGCGCGATGTGCCATGTTGGACCTCGGGGCACTGGGAAAACGGGAAGCCAGTTCACCCCTCTGGTGGGTGGCTGTGAGTCTACCAGTGCTTTGAATCAAACATTCATCCACACACACACACTAGCAAGTGAGAGCCAGAGATCTGAGCTTGTCTTGCAAGTTTGACTATAGGCAATATAGCAAATAAGGGGGATTTTCTTCTGTCATCTCTTTGAAGGCAAATATTTTTATCTCTGTTTTGCTCTGTTCTAATCAATGGTATTGCTCTATTCAATATTCTGTTTTTATAATTTTGGTATTTCGTTCGATATGGCTCTACCTGATTGAAGAAAGAACTATTGTGAAGAAAACCAGATATACTTTTATATCTATTGCTGTTGTCCCAGTAACCTGTTGTGAGGTTCTGTACCAACTTCGCTGCACCGCTTCAGTTGCCTGTGTCCTGTCTTGTTCTGCTGTATTTTACTACCTTCAAAATAAAATAAATAAAATAATAAATAATAATAAATAAGAAAAATTTTACAAAGTAAATAACAACAACAAAACAGATCAGTAAAGTACTGAGAAACCTGAAACATGATATAACTAAACAGATAATGGACTTAAAAAGCAAAAAGAGGAAGAGCAAGTTCTCTAAAGGATATAATTGCATGTATATTTAGGGGTGTAGGATTGATAATTGTGTTGCTAAGTTTTTGTTGGATCAGAGAACAGAACTCTCTGCAGCCTCACTGTTTGAATGTCCACTTTGTATGCTTTAATTTTTGTAACTTGAACAACTACATCCAAGAAGACAATATGTAATGTATCAACTAGTGATTTCTCACTGTTCATTTTTTAAAATTCTGTATTGTTTCTACCCTTTTTTCTGTTTTGCTTTATTTTCCCCCTCTTTAAATAAAATTTAAAATAAAAAAGGACTAAGATGTGATGTGTATGTATCAACTCCCCTCCAATTCTGATTATGAATATTTAACTGTGTGTCAAGTTTTATACCAATTTCATCACATGTGAAAATGAAGTATCATTACTTATAACTTCACTTGATGTTTGTCCATATGCTTGATATTTCATCCAGTTTCGCAGAACAGTGTGCTCTGCTCCAAACTGTCTATTTACTTTACTGATGGAAACTAAAAGTTAATTTCACCTCTTCTTTCAAAGAAAGAATGATATGCAAAACTAAAAAAAAAATGCTTTCAATTTTCTGCTGGGAATTTATTATCAATTTAGAATTCTTACATTTAAACTGAATAGATGTAAGGTAAAATAAATATATCAATGGAAAACCTCAAAGAATGTTTTATTCTGTATCATTATCTGGAAACAGTTGGAGAATGAACTGCAAAATGTAAGAGCAAGCAAAAAGACAACTCGAGGTTCAAAGTACAAGGAATCCAACAGATGAATACAGGCCTAGAAATAATCTTTCTAGAGGCAGGATAATAAGAGATTCCAGAAAGACTACGTAGAAGAAAAAAAATGCTTTTTACACTTTTAAAATGAGGAAAACAAGGGGCCAGGGATTTAGCTCAGTGGCATAAGCACCTGCCTAGCAAGCCCAAGGTTGCAAGTTTGAGCCTCAGTACAAAAAAAAAAAAAAAGGAAAACAATGCACAGAAGAGTTCTACATTAACTTTTGGGTGAGAATTAGCAATGAAGCAAATAAAGCAGATTTTAATGTGAGGTAATTATAATCTGCATGAAACCAAAGATTGAAACAAAAAGGCAATATAATTGTCTCACAGTTGGTATATTTTGTCATAAGTTATTGTATAAATAAATTATTCAGGTTCTCAATTCTCTTATTTATAAAATGGATGATTGAGTAGTATAGCACTTATCCATTTATAAGATTATTGTGGTGATTGAACTAATGACTATTAGAACTTAAAGATATACTCAGAATATATGATATCATCAGTAGATGTCATCTATATTATTAGCTATATGTAAAGAAAATACTTGAAATCAACTTAACTGGAAATTGTGATAGGTAAATAGAAATTCTTGTTTTTATACAAAGTCAATAATCATATAAGCAAATTACTTAGAAATTTCTGAGATAAAATCTAGAATAAATAGATAAAAGAATTGAAAGTAAGTATTATAAAGAGTGAGACCTGGATAAAACTAGCTAATTTTTAAATAATACTTTCAATACTATTTGACTTTCTAAAAATCATTTGTAGTTGTTTAAAATTAATAAAACTATTAAAAACAAAGGAATATTATAACAAATTCCCAATTACAGAAAAAGACTTTAATGTACTTTTCTTAAAATTGACAGATAAAATAGAATCAAAATAAATTTAAAATAAGATGCTTTAACAATATATTTGAAAAATATGCTTTCATAGTTTGATGTAGAACATGCACCACAAAGAATGCATTTTTTCAAAAACCAATGAAACATTTTGAAAAGTTGACCATGAATTATGGCTTCAAAGAAATTAACATAAAGTTTAAAATACAAAAGCCAAACCCTCTAACATATGATTCATAATTAGAAAATAAGAAAATAGGTTCAGTGGCTTATTCCCAGTTCCTCAGGAAACTGGGTAAACCCAACTATTGAGGAGACTGAGGCAGGAGGATCACAAGTTTGAGGCCAATCTCAACAATTTAATGAGACTCTGTCTTCAAATTTAAACAGTTAAAGTGTGAGAGGATAGGTATGTAGCTCAGTGATGGAGTACTTGCCAAGCATGTGCGAGGCCCTGTTTGGTCTCCAACACAAATTTTTAAACAAAAAGAAGACAGGACAAGAAAATAAGAAAAAACACAAAGTAGTCTAATTGGCAACTTTAAGGCACTCTTTCAATAGTTTGAAATTTTTTAATAGCTTAAATTTTAAAAAGTTAATGAAAATTTAATACACAAAGAAAAGGGAAAGAGCACAACTGAAAGAATAAAAATGCAAACTCAATAAAACACTGGAAAAGAAAAGAAAGGAGAAAATATGCTTCCAGAAATTAAAATAAACTATAACTGTACAATAAATAAGAATGTGGAATTGACAGAAATTTCAAGAATACATCAAGGAGACAGATCCGGCTCTGCCTGCTGGGTGCTGCCACCAGAAGACCCTTTCCTAAGGGGGCACAGCATGGACAGAAAGAGCCAAACAGATCCACCTCTGCCTGCCAGGTGCCACCACAGGAAGGCACTTTCTTATGGGTACATAGTGTGAGCAGAGAGAGCCAGACAGATCTGCCACTGCCTGCTGGGTGCCACCACTGGAAGGCCCTTTCCTGAGGTGGCCAGAGCAGGCAAAAAGAACCAGCAGATCTGCCTCTGCCTGCAGGGAGCTGCCACCAGAAGACTTCTTCCTGCAGGTGGCCAGTAGGAGCAGGAACACACAGCCAGGTAAGCCCAGGGTACATGTAGGCCACCATTAGAGGCCCTTGGTTCCTTTGGGCAACCATTACTCAATAGTGGAATCAGACAAAGGCACCCTTGTGTGTCTGCCACCATCGTGGAAGTCCCAGTGTAGACACACAGGCTGAAAGAAGCAATCTCACCTACATGCAACTGTGATCATCAGGGAAGCCCCATTGTAGCTGCACAGGTCAGGAGAAGGCTGCCCACACCTTGCTACCTCCCTGTAAATCTGGGGCTTGAGGAACCCAGATGCCTGTCCCATATCCCTAAACCATGGAGGGGCAGCCAATGTAAGAAGTACCTGGGGTCCCACATCCAGCTCGTTTGGGAGGACCCCAAGAGAATGTCAAGACGAAAGAGCAAAGGCAGTCTCAGACCACTAGCCCACACAGAACAAGTCTGGGAGTTACAGTCACAGAAGAAAATGAAAGTCATCACCTGAAATCTCTGAGAGAATAGCAACTGAAGTAAGGAAACAACTTCATGAGACTGTAAGAGAAGTCAAATCAGAAATAATGTCCCAGGAAAAAGAAGAAATCACATACATAGTGAAAGAATTGCTCAGCAAGTCTAAACATGACATAGACAAAAAAAAAGGAGCGTAGGAAAAAGATGGAAACTTTGAATGAATATAGAAAGGAATTAGAATGCATGAGACAGATTCAAAGAGAGATCCAGGAAATTAAAAGTTCAATCAATACCTGGCAAAACCACTTGAAAGAGACTTTCAAACCTTGAAGATAGGATTGAAGCTAGTGATCATGAAAGAAAAGATCTCTTTAAAACAACATGGAATCAGGAAATTACAACTCAACAGCTGTAATATGACACAAAGAAGCATAATTTAAGAAGGATAGGTGTTGATGAAGAAGCAGGGGTCAACACAAATGAAATTAAAAGGCTATTTACAGAAGTAATAGCATAAAACTTCCCAAACATGGGAAATGGATCTGACATGCAGATAAGTGAGACATACAGGACTCCAGCTAGCCATAACCAAAGTAAATGTACATCCAGGCATATAATAATCAAGATCCCAAAAATTCAGCATGAGAATAGAATATAAAAAGCTCTTAGAGAAAAGAATCAGATCACCTATAAAGGAAAAGCAATCAGAATTACAGCAGACTTATCAACACAAACCATCAAGTCAAGAAGTTTGGAGTGAAGTGTTTCAAACCCTGAAAGAAAACAGCTTCCAACCCAGATTGATCTACCCTACAAAACTATATTTCAAAATTGATGGAAAAATAAGATACTTCCATGATAAAGAACAACTGAAGGAATTCATGACTACCAAACCAACCCTACAAAGAGTGCTAAAGAATATTCTAAATGAGCATGCTTCCAGGAATAGCAGCAGAGAAGAATCGCCAAACAAGACAGGCAGTTGAATGAAGAGGAAAAACGGAGGGCCAACCACAGGAGGATAGCATGGCAGAGACAAATCAATGTATGCTGGTTGTAACCATTAATGTAGATGGCCTCAGGTCAGCAACAAAAACAAACACAGGGAGAGTGGGTCAAGAAACAAGATACATTGATATACTGTATACAAGAAACACATTTCTATATGCAGTAGAAACATGGTTAATAACATTAATATTCTAAAAGTTTATATGAATAAAGACAAAAATGACCAATATCCTCTTAAAATGGCCAAATGACTTGAAAAATAATTCATCAATGAAGAAATAGAAGTGCTCAATAAATATTTAGGGGGAAATCTACATAATAGTGCTTAAAGACCAGACAAATTAAAACACTAAAAATGAGTCAGTTTTGCCTGATTAAATGACACATTGCTATAAGGATTGAAAATTCATGCAACCTTTCTGTGTAGCATTTTTTCAATAGACATTAAAAGTCTTAGAACTATGTATACATTTTAATCAAGACATTGCATTCTAGGAAACTGTTAAAAGGAAATAACTAGAATGTGAAAAAAATTGACTCCATAATGATTTTAGGGTAAAATTGACAACAATAATTTCTCTTAGCTCATTGAAAAGAAAAGTTTGTGCTAATATTGTATGGACAAGATATCATGTTTATATCTTGTGACCTGAATACTACAAAGACATTATGCAATCTATTAATTATTGTAATTCACCAGAAACCTGTTTTGAAACTGTTTTATTGTTATTTTTATATTTTTCTCTTTAAAATAAAAATAAATGGGCACCTACAGTAAATTAGTGAGACAAATGATGTTGTAAATTGATTACAATGTAGCTGTGGACAATGATAGTATTGAAATATATTCATTCACATGTAAGCATATACTGGTAGAGAAAACAAAATGATTTTAAGTACATACTATCATTCACAATTTGTATTCATGCTTTTCACAAGTGTCCAGCATATAATAGGCTCTCAATAAGTATGTTAGGTGCATGAACTATTTTAAAAATTACACATATACATAATCACAACAAAATATGAATTATAAATGTTAGTTCTATAATTAAAAGCAACTATAGATTATAATGCCTGTATAAAAAATAAAATGTTATTGTTTAATAAAAAGGTAGGATACAAATTATAAATGTGATGACTATGCCAAGAAATAAGAGCTTGAAGAAAAGACTAATTTTTAGATAATAAAATGATCACTTTTCTTCTATCTTCCACTATTTTTCAAAATTTTGGACAATCAATTTGTAATAAGGAAAAAAAATTTTTTTAAATGAGTTGCATGTTCTAGAATACCATACATTTATTTTAAACTATATTACATTATAAATTATATATACATTTAATGCATATGTATATTAATTTATATTACATTTCATAAGTGCAAAAATAGAAACAGTATATAATTAAATAAAAAGAGTTGGAACAATTTCATTTGGTAGGATACAGATCATGATATATGTATTTACACATACACAGGCAAAATAAAGTTGTTTTTATATCCTTTGTAACGTTCTATATTTTCTCTACATTTCTCTTTTGCAATCAGGAGAAAGAGCAGCAGGAAGAGGAAGATGTTTGGCTTTTAAAAAATGGAAAATATATGAATAGGTTGAAGGTCAAGCCATCAATCCTTAACAGATTGTCTCAGCATTGTGAGAATTCATTCTCAATGATAAACTAATTTTTCCCTCAAGTACATATTTTCTGGAACTGTTCATGATGATGCCTCTGAACACTATTAAAATATTAATGTATTCTTCTCATGTTGTCCTCTCATTTTGCCCACTTTCTATCCAAGCAATAAATCTATACTTTACCAACCTCTGAAAGAACAGGGAAACTTGCTCAAGGTGACACAGTGCTTCTTGATGCACAGTAGTCCTAGCTCCCAGACCAGAATCATCCTCTTGGAAAATGAGTTTCTAAAACCCATGAAACAATTTTAAAATATTTGTTCTTTACATCCTCTAAATCAACAACAAGGAAAGTTTTGATTACTCCTGTTATGAACTCAATTACAAAAACCTCCAATAGTTCCTGTCTTGTGAAGAAAGAAGAATATAATCATAACGTAATCTTTAGTCACCCATCATAGTGAGCACCAAAGGAATGTTTAATAACTGCTTTGTGTTTAATATCTTGCTTCACTAATCAGGGGATGCCTATAAAATGATGATCAAACCAGAAAAGTCTAACTTTCACTGTCTTCCAACTCCTGTCAATGTTTCCTGGAATTCTAGAAAGCTTCCACCAGCACCAAGAAGATAACATTCTAACACAAAAAAGTCAACCCTTCTCATATATGCAAGACATACACACTTCATATACATAGCATTCTACCAAGGCTCCTCCCCACCAAAAACCAAAAGACAAAACAGATTTCTACAACCCCTCAGATCCATAAATGGCATGTCATCTAATAACTTGCAGTAGGTTCTAAAGCACATCAGATCAGCCTTTCAAATGGTAAATTTTTATGAACTATTAATGAAACAGCACCACTATCTTTTTAAAAATTCTTCAGGTCTAGCATTTGAAATTTAATCCAACTCCAAACTCTTTAAACATCAAATCCAAATTCTTATGAGGAGTAAACACAAAGTCCAGACAGCATCATTATCCCTAAGTTAGGAATGAAATGTTTGCTGCTGTTTCTTCTCATCATTATGAGAAATACTACTCAACAGGGGATGATTAAAAAGTCCATATGCCACATGAACCTCATGAATATACCTCTCAGTTGCTTTAAATATCAATCATATAAAGAAAACTAATACTGTGACTTAATACTCTTTTTACTTTGCCAAAAATCTCTCTCGACCATCACACTCAGTTTAAAAGCAATACAATCTAATTAACTTTTTGCAAGTTAGAGTACCATTCACATCTCAGTATGCATATAAGACCATTTTAATCTCCACCTAAAAGAAGGAAGAACAGAAGCCCTTGAGGTCTCTCTCTCTTGCTGTGACTTCTACTACCACATTCACAATCATGTTATGAGAAGAAAATAAGCAATACTCTAAAATAAAGAATTCTACTGTAAACTTTTTAATCCATCATTAATTTCCTCTTTAGTCATAAAACAGAATTTCACATTTTGGAATGTAAGAGTGTTAAGATAAATATCTTTATGTTTAAGGAAAGCAGGTTAACTTTAAAAGATACCTTTTCCTGTAGAAAGACAAAATAGTACATTGAGGAAAAATATGCTAATTGATGGCTTCTAAGTAAAACATGATCATTGAGTAGTTCTAAATTGGTTGTCTTGTGTGTCAAATTAATCTCTTCATTATGTGGAACCAGACTGGTTATTTTGTGTTTCAATCCATCTTTAAGAGAAGCATTTGATTAATCAAGTTAATGATGACAGTTTAGCTAGTGACAAATGATATATTTATTCAGGCACTTTTTCAGATGATCTAAGCTATTGTGAGCAAAAGAAAAAGAAACAGCAATTTGGAAGACTAGTTTAGTATTTCTTGTTTAAATTCTACACTTACTCCAGAAAATAAGATCAGAAGTAAGGATTAGTTAATGAGTAAAGTTTCTAAGGTACCTATTGCCACCGTAAAAAGTTATTATCATCAAATGGAGTATATGGAAGGCTTCCTGATTATTTTATGTTAAGGAACATAGTAAAAAGTTGTATATTTGAACTAATAATGTAAGGTTTGTAGATTTTAAAAGCCAATGTGATCAGATAATTTCAACTCAGTCTTTCAATGGTAACATTACTAAAATAACAACTGTTTTAGAAAATAAATTAGTTAATACAGACTGATAGAAAGTAACTGTTAATGTAAAATAAGTGGTTAGCTCAATCCTTTCCCTTCACTTCATGTAACTCAATGACTAGTCTGGGCAGCCCAATCTATCCATTTACAGCTTACGCACTAAACATGGGATGGAAACCACCAGCCTAATCCACAAGCCAACTCTAGTCTGCCACTTGCCTTGTAAATAAAATTTGATTGGACATACTATAAAGTAGTAACTAAGACAGCAAAATATTGGCATAAAAATAGGCATACAGACCAACAGAACAGAATAGAGACCCCAGAAATGCATCAGTGTATCTACAGAAAACTGATTCTCAACAAAAACACTAAAAACCTATGTTGGAGACAAGACAGCTTGTTCAATAAATAGTGTTGGAAAAACTAGAAATCCATATGCAAAAAAAAAAAAAAAATAGGAATACAGTCCCCATTTCTCACTGCCTTTGTCACTTTCTTGTTGCTGAGACACTATACCCAACAAACACAATTTAAAGGAGGAAAAGTTTATTTGGGCTCATAGTTTTAGAAATTTCAGTCCATGGTTGGTAGCTCAAACACAGAATCAGCATGATAAAGACCTGAATGATGAACACTACTCACATCATGGCATCAAGGAAGCAGAGAAAGGGGAGCCTGCAAGGGAGACATACATTACAGGTAATGCTTCCAGTGACTCAACTCTAACCAGGCCCATCTCCTAGAAGCTCCCTTAGCTGTAGTGTCTCCATAATCCAGTCACCCTCCAAAAGCCCTGCCTTTGAGCACTTGAGAGTTTTGGAGGTTATTCTTGATCTAAACTATAAAATTCACTATATAAAAAAACTCAAAATCAATAAAAGACCTAAATGTAAGACCTGAAACTACAAAACTTCTAGTAGAAGTTTCTCAAAAGATGACTTTTAATAAGACTTCAAAAGCATAGGCAACAAATGCTAAAAGATATATTTAAGATTATATCAAACTAAAGAGCTTCTGCACAATTGAGAGTCAAGAAACGAACTACAGAATGGGAGTTAAAGCTTGCAAACTCTTCAATTGGCAAAGGATTAAGATCCAGAATATGTAAGGAATGAAGAAAACAAAACAAAAACCCAAATAATCCAATTAAGTGAGCAAATGATATGAGTGAACATTTCTCAAAAAAAGAAATACAAATGGCCAAACAAGCATATGCAAGATATTCACCATCATTAGCCATCAGGGAATTACAAGACTGCAGTGAGATATCATCTGACCCTAGTCAAAATGACTACTGCCAAAAAGGAAAAACAAATACTGGAGAAGATATGGAGAAAAGGGAATTTATAAGCTATCCATGGAAAGACAATTTAGACATTATAGAGAATAATACAGAGATTCCTCTAAAAATCTAAAATCAGATTTAGCATTTGATCCAGCAATCCTTCTGCTGAAATTCAAAGGAAATAAAAGAAACCTATTAAAAGAGATACCTGAACTCCTGTGCTTATTATAACACCATTCACAATAGCCAAGATATACAATCAACAGGATTCTCCACTGATGGATAAATTGATAAGGAAAATGTTATAGATAGATATTTTGATATTATATATAATGAAATATTCAGCCATAAAAAACATGAAATCTTGTCATATGCAACAAGATGGAACTAGAGGACATTGTATTAATCAACATACATCAAATACAGAAATTTATCTTACTGTCTGATATGCAGAAGCTTAAAAATTGATGCCAAACTAAAAAGTAGAAAAATAATTACTACAGCCTAGGGAAGAAAAGGTATAAGTCAGATAAAATGAGGTTGGATAACAAGTATCAAAACATTCATGTGACAGCAAACTATACCTATCTGTGCAGCCACAGAACATTGCTCAGAACCTCATAGTGCCCCATCCAGATTTCCCAAACAGTCTGGAACTTTGGGTTGTCATTCGGGTCCTGGTCGACCCTGACCAGCAAATCCCAGGTAGCTGGGAGCCGCTGAACGTTGAGTGGTGTGAGCTGAAGACCTCCACAGAAAATTCTTCCTAGCCATGCAGCCTTAGTATGTGGCTCAGAAGCTGAGTAGGGCCCCACCCAGAGACCTCAAGAAGACAGAGAGCTTTGATGTGCCATGTAGCATGAGCTGAAGGCCTGCCCAGTGTACTTCACATGCCATTTAGTCTTAGTATGCCACTTAGAACCTGATAGGGCCCTGTCCAGTTTCCGCAATCAGCCAAGGAGCTTCAGTGAGCCACATGGGGTGTGCTGAAGGCTCATCCAGTGCACCCCCCAATCAGTGGAGCCTTTGAGTGCCACTAGGGACCTGGTAAGGACTGCCTAACATCCCCCACTCAACTGGGGAAACTCCCTGCAGCACAGACAGCCATCCTCAATGCAAGAAACAACTGAGACTTTGCATTCAACTGCCCCAGGGGAATACAGGAAAATGACAAAATAAAAGAGCAAAATGTAGTCCAAACCACCAGCCTATCCAAAACAAGCCTAGGAGACATGGACATAGAAGAAAATGTAAAACATACATCTGAAACTTCCAAAATGATAGCAACTGAGCTAAAGAAACAACTGAACTAAAGAACTGAACTAAAGAAATAACTCCATGAAGCTATAAAGGAACTCAGATCAGAAATAATCTCTCAGGTAAAACAAGAAATGATAAGTGTAATGAAAGAAGAACACATCTAAAGAAGACATAGTTAAAGCAATAGAGGAACATGACAAATGATTGAAACCTTGAATGGTCAACATAAGAACTAGAATGCACCAAACAGATTCAAAGAGATATGCAGGAAATCATAAGTTCCATCAAAAGCTGACAAGACTACCTCAATGAATGTGAAGATAGACTTTCAGACCTCGAAGACTATTTGAGCTAATGAACAGGAAAGGAAAGATCTTTTAAAAAATAACAAGGAATCAGGAAATAACAACTCAACAGTTGCAAGATGATGCAAAGAAAAAAATATATTAATAGGGGTAAATGAAAAAGAAGGTGACAACACAAATGATATAAAAAGACTATTTACAGAAATAAAAGCTGAAAATTTTGCAAACATAGGAAAGAAAACTGACATACAGACAAATGAAGCATACTGAACACCAATCACCCATAAGCAAAATAAATCTATACCCAGATCTATAATAATAAACATCCCAGAAATTCCACATAAGAACAGAATATTAAAAGCTATTAGAGAAAAGAAATAAATCACCTATAAAGGAAAGCCCATCAGAATCACAGCAGACTTCTCAACAAAATGAAATCAAGAAGAACATGGAGTTGTTTTTCAAATCCTAAAAGAAAACAACTTCCAACTCAGATTTATGTACCCTGCAAAACTATCCTTCAAAATCAATGGGGAAATAAGATGCTTCCATGGCAATGAACAGCTGAAGAACTTCATGACCACAAACCAACCCTGCAAAGAATAATGGAAGATATTCTAGATAGACATAAAAATAACACCAACAGAAAGAAACCAAGGAGAAAGGTAAAGAACCACAGACAACAGAAAGATAACATAACATAACATAACATAACATAACATAACATAACATAACATAACAGAAAGATAACATAACAAAAATAAACCACTATATATATCACATAACCATTAATGTAAATGGCATTAATTTACATAAAAGAAACAGACTGGCAGAATGGATCAAGAAACAACATCCAAGGATATAACTGTATGTATGTTTAAGTGTGCAAGATAGATAACCATACAACTAAGTTTTTGTTAGTTTATCAAACTGTCATTGTTTGATTGTCTACTTTTTATCATTTGATTTTGTGATGAGCAACTACTTTTAAGATAACAACCTGTAATTTATCAACTAGTGATTTCTCACTGTTTTTTTTTCTTTACTACTTCTACCATTTTTTCTATTTTGCTTTTTTTCTCTAAAAAGAAAAAAAAATCCAACCATATACTGTATACAAGAAACCTATCTAACCCAAAATGAAACTTATAAACTAAGAGTCAAAGTATAGAAAACAATAGTAGTCCATGCAACAGGAACCAAAAAAAAAAAAAGTGGGTAGCTATTCTGTTTGCAGACATTGTGAACTTCAAACCAAGAATGATCTGAAGAGATAAAGAAAGTTACTACTATACATGAAGTTAGGGGAAAACTTGAAGAAGAGATAACAATCTTAAATATATATGCACCAAATTCCAGAGCACCCAGCTATACAAAGTAAGTATTAACAGAAGTGAAAAATCAAATAAGCAATAACACAATTATAAAAGGAGACCTCAACATGCCATTGACACAAAGAGACAGATCAACTAGACAGCAAATCAACAAAAAATAACAGAACTGAATCACACCTGTGAACAAATGGACTTGATAGACATATACAGAGTGTTCCATCCAACAACATCAGAATATACATTCTCAGTAGTACATGGGACATTCTCTAAAATAGACCATATACCAGCCCACAGAACAGATTTAAGTAAATGCAAAAGAATTGAAATTATCCCATGCATGTTATTGGATCATAGCACCATGAACTAGAAGTTAATGACAAAAGAAACTGCAAAAACCCCACAAACACATGGAAATTGAATAATACACTCCTGAGCAATCACTAGATCACAGAGGAAATTAAAGAAGAAATTAAACAACATCTACAAGCAAATTAAAATACAAATACAACTTGTGGGATGCAGAACCTGTGGGGTGCAATGAAAGCAGTCCTCAGAGGAAAATTTATTGCAGTGAATTCCCATTGCAATAAACAGTTCAGGAAAGCAGAACAAACACAAACACAAATAAACAACATGATGCTACACCTCAAACATTTAGAAAAAGAAGAGCAAGTCCAAAGCCAAAAGAAGGGAGGAAATTATAAATATCAGAGCAGGAATCAACACAATAGAGACTAACAAAACAGTACAAAGAATCAATAAATCAAAGATTTGGTTCTTTGAAAGAATAAATAAAATTGATAAGCCCCTAGCCAACCTTATTTTAAAAAGGAAAGAAAAACTCAAATTCATGCAATAAGGAATGAAAAGGGCAAAATCACTATAGACCCTGTGTAAATACAGATCATCAATACCTACTTTGAAAACCTCTACTCTCCTGGTTTGGTAACACAGAAGAAATGGAGAGATTCCTACAAATATATAAATTATCAAAGCTGGATCAAGAAGATGTAAAACTGCTGAATAACCCAATTTCAGTTAATGAAATTGAAAATGTAATTAGAATCTTATCAACAAATAAAAGCCAAAGTCCTGATTGATTTACAGCTGAATTCTACAAGGCATTCAAAGACTTAAAGCCAACACTCCTCAAACACTTCAATGAAACTGAAAGGGCAGCAAGCCTCTTTAACTCATTCCCGGAAACAAGTATTACCATAATATCAAAACCAGAGAAAGAGCTAAGCAAAAAAGAGAACTACAGACCAATCTCCCTAATGAATATAGATGCAATAATCCTCAATAAAATACTAGCAAACAGAATGCAGCAAGTCATTAAGATTATACACCATGACCAAGTGGGATTCATCCCAGGAATGCAGGGATGGTGCAACATATGCAAATCAATAAGCATAATACATCATATCAATAGATCCAAAGATAAGAATCACATGATCATTTCAATAGATGCAGAAAAAGCTTTTGATAAGGTCCAACACTCATTCATGATAAGAACTTACAGAAATGCAGAATAGATAGATGGTCTCTACCTCAATCTGACAAAAGTCATCCATGACAAGCCAGCAGCCAACATCATATTAAATGGTCAAAAACTGAAAGTTTTCACTCTAAAATCAAAAACAAGATAAGGATGTCTACTATCACCACTCCTATTCAATATAGTGCTGGAAATATTATCCAGAGCAATTAGACAAGAGAGAGAAATTAAAGGAATAAGAATAAGAAAGGAAGAAGTTAAATCATCATTATTTGCAGACAATATGATGCTCTACTTAGAAAACCCCAAAACTCCACTGAAAGACATCTAGATGTAATAACCAAATTCAGTAATGTAACTAGATACAAGGTCAACACTCAAAAATCAGTAGCATTCCTATACACAAACAATAAATTCACTGAGAAATAAGAGAAACCAAACCTTGTCAACAGCATCCAAAAAAATGAAATACTTAAGACTCAATCTAAAAAAAGATATAAAAGATCTGTTTAGTGAAAATTACAGTACTCAGAAAAAAAGAAATTGAAGAGGATCTCTAAAAATGGAAAGACATTCCTTGTTCATGGATAGGAAGAACAAACATTGTGAAAATGGCCATTCGCCCAAAATCATTACACAGATTTAATGCAATTCCAATCAAAATACAATTAGCATACCTCACAGATCTAGAGAAATCATTCCTAAAATTCAATCTGGAACCAGAAGAGACCTACATTAGCAAAGGCAATTCTAGGCAACAACGGCAAGGCAATAGGCATTACAATCCCTGACTTGAAGTTATACTACAAAGCTACTGTGATAAAATCAGCATGGAACTGGAATAAAAACAGACCTGAAGATCAGTGGAATAAATTGGAAGATACAACCATAACTACAAACACACTCAGCCACCTCAGCTTTGACAAAGAGACCAAACACATTCACTAGAAGGATAGCCTCTTTAATAAGTGGTGCTGGAAATACTGGCAATCCATATGCCAAAAACTAAAACTAGACCCATGCCTATCACCATGCACTAAACTAAAGTCAAAGTGGATCAAAGATCTACATATTAAAATATTAAAACAGGCTGGGGAATTAGCTCTGTGATATAAGACCCTGTGTGGCGAGCATGAGATCATGAGTTCAATCCCTGGTACAAATAAAACAAAACAAAACAAAATAACAGAAACACTAACTATGCTGGGAAAAAGTAAGTAGAAATCTTGAAGACATAGGGGTCAGCAGGAAATTCATGAACAAAAATGAAACTGCACGGGAAATACTTCTTACAATCAACAGCTGGGATCTTGTCTTACTAAAAAGTTTTTGCATATCAAAAGAAACCTCCAACAAAGTGAAAAGAAAACCCACAAATTGGGAAAACAATCTTAGTCAATTGTCCCTTACACAAGGGACTTATCTAGAACATATGAGGAATTTAAGAAAAATCAGACCCCCAAAATTCAAAGACCCAACTAAAAAATGGGCATCTGAGAAAAATACACACTTGTCAGCTGAAGAAATACAAATGGCAAATAGATACATGAAAAAATGTTCAGCACCATTGGTCATTAGAGAAATGCAAATTAAAACATTTCATCTCACTCCAGAAAGAATAGCAAGGATCAAGAAAACCACCAATAACAAATTCTGGAGAGGCTGTGAGGGAAAAAAGAACACTTCTGTGCTGTTGGTGGGAGTGTAGACTGGTCAACCACTGTGTAAATCAGTATGGAGCTTCCGCAAAGAGCTGGGATTGGAGGTCCCATTTGACCCAACTATTCCACTTCTGGGCATAGTCCCAGAAGAATGAAAACATCATACCACAGTGATATATGTGCATCCATGTTTATAGCAGCACAATTTGTAATAGCTAAATCTTGGAAACAAACTAAATTCCCATCATCTGAGGAGTGGATTGTTGGAGACCACTACAAAGTGGCTCTGAGCAGGATTTAAAATTAACTAATTGGCTTTCTATGTTTATCTGTCTGTCCTAGGCCTCAGTCCCTTGCATGGCAATGGGAGCTGATTCATAGTAAGTGAGCCTCTATGAATCACCGGTCCTGGCAGAGGCCAGTAGCAGCCTGTGAGGCCAGAGATACCTCAAAGGGCAAGATAATGCCACAGCTGAAGACACCTTGGATCCAACACTAATTAAGTAAATAGAAACTTCAGCTGAAGGAATTTCACTCCTGCAGTCACACTCATACCATAAATGTTATACTGGAGGTAAGACAGTTCTCCTAAATTGGAATAATTTATTACTTAGAGAAGTCTTTGAAATGACTCTCAAGGTCAGGCTCATTTCCCATGCTTTCCTCAGTTTACCCACCCTTTGTTTCAGACCTAATAAATATGGGCGGTCCAGAGAAGTCTTTGTCTTAGCCTTCAGCATCTCTAATTCAGCTAAAGGGTTTTGACCTTCCTAAAGCCCTAAAATCATACTACTTGTCTCATTTTATTTACGCCTTCACCAGATACTCATTTGGGAGATGAGGGATCTAGGTTCAGGATCCAACAGTGGATAAAAAAGATGTGGTATTTTTATACAATGGAATACTACTCCTCTATAAAGAAAGACCACATTGAGGCTTTTACAGGTAAATGAATGCAACTTGAGACCATACTCATAAGTTAAATAAATCAAACTCTCATGTGTAAATATCATATTGTCTCCCTAGTGTAAGAAAAGGACAGAGTAAATAAGATACAAAATCTTCAATAAATATTGTGAAAGGGTAAGAAACTGCTTAAAAAGGAAAAAATAGAGAAAAGGAGAAAAGAAAGAGAAAAGACATAAGATATAAATTTGTATATATACAATTAAGATTACTAAGATGATTGTACTACTCATTCTATTAGTTCTTGGAATAAAACAGTTAACATCCATAGGATTAGATCAATTTTGCATGACTATATCTGGTAATTTGAATAAGGCTTTTGAAAATAACTGTAAAACAACAAAATTTGTTATGTTTCTACCACCTTGTTTTGAAAGCCTATATTGTTATTGTTTTGGGCTCTTTGTTATAGTTATTTATTTGACTCATTTCTTGTTTTTCTTATACTTTAGCTCTTTTTTGTTTGTTTGTTTTATCTTTCGCTCTAATACAGAAAGGATAGATGTACATAAATAGGCTTATATATGCCTAGAACTTCACCTAAAGAGTTTACAAGAATTGACTTTATTATGTGTAATGGTATGAATAGCTACTTTGAAGAAAATGAGACATCATGGCAGCTATTGATGATTTCCTGTCATTTTGTTTTGAAGTCCAATAATGCTTTTATTCTTGGTTTTAATTCATTTTAGTCTGTTTTCAATTGTTTGACTTCAATATGTATGAAGGTATGGGCAACTATTTTCAAGAAAATGAGACATTATGGCAGCCATTACTGATTTCCTAGTATTTGGTTTTGAAGGCCTGTAAGGCTCTCATTCTTTTGTTTTGATTGCTTTTATACTATTTTGATTTGTATTAACTTATTGTGCATGAAGGTATGGACAGCTATTTTAAAGAAAACAAGAGACATTATGGTAGCCACTGCTGATTCCCTGTTTTCTTATTGTGAAATCTTGTTATTTACATTGCTTTGCTCTGATCTGCTTTGTTCTGTCTTGTTTTGTTTTGCTTTGTTTTATTTTGTTTTATTCTCTTTAAAATAAAAAATAAAAATACTTGTGTGATAAAAAACATAGTTAATGTTTAATATTTTTAAATATGTATAACAATAAAATATGAATTGCATTAACCTCCTTCCAATGCTTCACTTCACTTTGGACACACTTGTCCCATAATTCTTGCCATTCTGGAACAGTTCTGGAAGTCATATTTGCTGAATGTCTTTAGTTGTGCTGTCATGGCTGCCTCCATGCCCTGAATCCATTCAAAACGTTTACCTTTCATGGTTATTTTGACTGGGGATGAGCCAGGGTTCCAGATATGCTGAATATGGTGGGTAAGGACCTGCCTTCCTATTGGATGAAACTCAGCAGCAGGATTTACTGCATTTTTAATCACATCTTAGAAAGACAGTGTAGAAAGAGGGCTTCCGGAAATGCTTCAGAGAGTGGCAAGAAGGATGGGACAAGTGTTTAAAGCCAGTGTGTTTAAAGGCAATTGATGGCAATATGTTTTTACTGTAATAAATTTTAAAAATTTTTACATTATTGTATATTTTATGAACAACCACAAAAGAGATCAAATAAAGGCTCTAAACATAAAGAATAAGGGGATAAAAATCCTGCTTGATAATTACACATTGCAAACATATATTGAAATATCACACTGTACCCTATAAATATGCAGTTTTTGTAAGTTAATTAAAAGAAAAATGAAATTAAATAAGTAAAAATAAAATTTTATTGGAACACAGTCACAGTAATTGTCTATCACCACTTGCATACTTAAAAGGCAGAACTGAGTTATGACAGATACTTCATGGCTCACAAAACCTTTTTTAAAATAATATCAGGCCCTTTACTGAAACTTTGCTAACTCTGCTCTACTATACTGGTTTTCAAATTTTTAGCAGGATTTTTTAAGCAAAAATCCTACAAGAAAGCCTAGCAAATAAGACATCTGAAACTGATGTTTTATTAGTTCACATTAATTTTATAAATTAAATTGTGTAACATTTATCTAATAAGAAATAAGCCAATGAGAAGACCAGTAGTTTTAGTAAATGTAGAACTGGAAAGGGGAAATGGCAGAGGACAGTTGTAGCCATGTTTTTTATTGTTGTTGGGTGTTTACGTGTGTGTGCGTTTTGTTTTGGTTCCAGAGAATTGTTTTACACAGATAAGTGGTTGCAAATAGTAACAGTTTTTTTTTAAGTTGCTTTGTAAATTCAGGATATTCTACAATTAAAAGATATTCCATGAAACTGTACAACTGAACCTTGCAGCCCAAGTTACATTGCTGATCTCCAACGTTTTAAAATTCAGTACCTATCCCTTTTGATATGTGTGCTTTTTATTACCATTTTTTAAAACCGTTTTTTTGAAATCAAAGAGAAATTGTAGATTGCCATGATGATTAATTAATTACATGCAAAGTATATAAAAATGTCTGGGGGCTGAGGATTTAGCTCAGTGGCTTAAGTGCTTGCCTGGTAAGCACAAGGTTGTGAGTTCGATCCCTGGTTCAAAAAAAAAAAAATACCCAGTGTTCCTTCTTGCTTCTTCTGGAAAATCTTTTTCCCAAACTTCAAACATGCTATCTTATTAAAAGTTCCTATATTTCCTGATGATACCCTACAGCACAGTGATTAACTCAAACCAATCTAATCACACCTCCTTTCCAGGATTCTTTCCTTGTGTATAAGAATAAGAGTGATTCACCTCCTCTTGGAAGTTGAAGTAGAAAGATAGGAAGCCTGGATATTTCCACAGATGGTTCTCAGTCTTGCAGAACTAGCACATTAAAAAAAAAAAGCCCAGAGAAAAATGGACTGCAGTCTATGTTCTTGTGGTCCCTGAGACCCAAAAATATCCTGTCTGCTCTGTGGTTTGCTTACAAAAACCAATAAATAAATAAATAAATTCACATTCTTTTGTCTGTGATAGTTTAAACAAAGTTTACACTGAGTATCTGAACTAACTTATACAAGATTAACAATTTTGATTCTAAATGTATGAGTAATCATGGAAGAATACATATGATAATGGAGGTCTCTCATTCTTTCTGACTACTCACTGTAGGAACTGTTTTGGGCAAGCTTCCCTGTCCTTTTAAGGTTTTGTGGCATACAGAATCAAATTCTACTTTAGAATTTGAAATAGCAATAATAGTTAACATGTTTATACCTCCTGAGTCAGGAACCATTTCAAACAACTTAGCTAGAATAACATACTTTATTTTCACTTTAATCTAAGTAATTACAACTATTAGCTCTATTTTATAGGTGAGGAAACTGAAATCAGAGCAGTTGAGTAACCTACACAGAGTTATAAATGGTAAATAAAAGTACAGACTACAGCTCTCTGTCATTCCAAGGTCTCTACTCTAGACCTCCTTTCCAATTTGCTCTGAAAATCCACTGTCATTGCTTTCCAAGTCATCCTTGTATCTCAGCTATGCCCTTGCAAGCAATTAGCCCACAGTGGAAGGAACCATGGGAATCTAATTGGCAGTGATGGCAGTTGCAGAAGGGTCCAGGTCCTAGGACAAGAGCAATGCAGTGCTAATGTTCAGTTAGCAGTAACAGTAAGCACTGTTAATGATGCAAGTCAGAGCATCTATCCCATGCTAGTGATATTTTCTGTGTTACTTGGGGTATTACTCCTCACTGCCCCCTAGCTTTATAGTCTTCCACTTAGGTCTAAAAGCTACTCCATATCTTTTAAAAATATATTCCTTTACCATTTAAATCAGACAGTAATTAAGGGCCTTTGTTTATAAATCCAAGTCAATTGAACAAAGTAGCTATTACATATAATTAAGAAACTTAAATTACAAATACATTAAAAGCTTAGCATTTCCAGGGAAATAGACTTAGCGAAAGATGGTGTCTTAGTTTTATGCCTCGACAATGGCTTCCCACTTTTCTTCCATACATATTTTAAAAGAGCTTATGTTCCATATTAAACACCTGGTCCTTATATTTCATACCATAGAAGGACGGTGATTTGACAGAAATACAACGCAAAGAAGTATAGAAAACTGTTTGGAAAAAGTCAAGGCTATACACAAAGGGACTTATGAAAAGTCAGTTGCAATAGTCCAGGCAATTTATTTTCAGGGCTTCCCAGAAGGGTGGTAGTAGAACAAATAGAAAGGAAGGGGCAGATCTGAGAGCATGTTTAGAGGTTAATTTGGCAGAGCTTGGTGCCTGAATGGACATAGGAAAGAATATAATGAAAGCTGACAAGGGTCACTTTCATATGCCTTGTTTTGGTGACTGAATAATGCTGATCCTATCATTCAAGACAGAGTAAAAAAAGTAAGAACAATCTTAGAGACAAGATAAAGAATTTCTGTTGGTTTTGCTGCATATGAATAGCATATGAATAGCCATATGATATCTAAATATTATCCAACTAGAAGCTGGAAATGGCTATGTGATAATCATGAATTTAATATAGAATAGAAATGTAGAGTTAGACATGTAAACTATATTTTATCTATATGCATATAGAATGTCAATATTTAGATATTAGTAACCAAAATCATGAAATTAAAGACTATCTAGAGAAAGTACAAAGTGCAAAAAAGGCAGTGAAAAAGAGAAAATTGAATATAAGGAAGTATGTCAGGCATAGGCAAAGACAGAGGATCTCATAACAGAAATGGAGAAAAAATGATCAGAGAGATAAGGCAAAAACATGTTCAATACCCAAAATCCAAAGATGTGCAGAGCTTCAAAACTGAGAAATTGATCAACTATATGAAATTCAGTAGAAAAATCTAATAAGAAAAGGACAAGTTAGCAACATCTATAGATTTTGTAAGTAGAATGGACCCACAAAACGCATAATGCTGGCATTCCTGAGAGTGCTGACCTAGAAAAGGTCTCATGTACAAAACATATCTAGGGACTTAGAATGTAAATGTGAATGATGATATAACAGCATTGAGGTGGGGAGGAATCTGTTCTGATTGCCCACATTGCAAGTGATTGTGTTCTGATTCTGGACGGAAAGAGACAAGTCCTTACATATTCTTCATAGGCTCAGAAGCCTATAGAATATGATTCTTCACACAGCTGAAGGAATTACAAATGATCTATTCTCAAACACATTCTCTCCCTCCTCTGTTTTATTACATTTTAAATAAGACTTTAAAATGCTAACTTATCAGAAATACACTAGAGAAAAAAGAAACAGCATGGATGTAACCCCTTACTAATGAGGCACTAATGCATAATTATTATAATACATGTACTTCTCTCCACAGACGAATATTTATAAACACTGAAATAGTCTAGTTTGCAATGAAGTCTTATGTACAGATTGTTTTTCTCTTGTGGCTTGTCCTTTTTTCTTATTGTGGTAATATTTAATGAATTTTCTAGGCTCTGCTCATTCTCTGAAAATACTGAATGAACTTGTATTCATATGTACTGCTTTCAGAAAGTACATGGAGATGAGATATGAAAGATACCACCACCAGTAAATAAATCAGCTATCTCCATTTCAATACTCAGAGCTGAGATAAAACACAGTGTGTTAAAAGAAATCTGGTTGAATCAAGTAATTCCAACAGATAGCATTGAGAGAGAGGACATGAGAAAACAAATCAAAAAATCAAATTAAACATTCATAAAATTTGAGGCAACCCACTAACCAGCATCTTTTTCTTTTCCTGAGCTCTGAGCCAATTGAGAACCAAACAAGAAATGGCATGTAGCCCAAAAAAGCAATCAATATTGAAAGATATAGCTTAGGTATCAACAATGGATAAAGGAAAAACCATGTACTCAGTCCCACACAGAACTGAAATGCAAGTCTACCCGGTCATCAGATAGACAAGTGTTGAAGGAAACTATTCTCCAAAGATTCATTTCACCATGCATAAATACCATCATTGTTCATTCAGTTTTTGCTACAGGAAATGTATATAGAAAAGCAGATTAAAATGTGTGCTTCAGGGTTGGGGGTTTGGCTCAGTGGCATAAGCACCTGCCTGGCAAGTGAGGGGTCAATGAGTTTGATCCTCAGTACAAATAAATAAATAAATAAATAAATAAATAAAGTGTATTCTTTCTATAAGCAATTGTGCACATGCTCAGAGTGACACAAAGTGTCTAGGTTTCACATACCTAATTTCTCTCCTAAACACACTAGTTAGGTAATTCACTGTTTATCTGTAGACTGGAGTATGGGGTAGGACAACAGAAAAGTTCTTCCCCATGGAAAATGTGAAGACTTGGCAGAAAGTAACTTCCATTCCCTGATCCCAATAACTCTGGTTATTAACTGATTTCGTTAAAGATTGGTTTGCTCTTTATCAACTGAAAGATAATAAAATAGACTTGATTTTTTTTTGGCTTTATTCATCAAGACAATGATCTTAAGTCTACAGATGTGCGTTGAATATGTATGGACAGACTCACTGGTAGGGACAAGATTTTCAACTGAAATAATTATTCCCTGAATTAAGGTCTAGGTGACTATAGAAGACTAACTTTGAGAAAAAAAAAATTCCCAAATTATATTCAGCATTTTACAAACACCTCTTTTTATTCATCCAAGTCTTTCTTGAGAGTTAATGGTATTCCAAACAGTGGGTTACACCATGGAGACACAAAGATTAACAAAGTGAAACCCCTGATTTTTAAAAAATGACTCTTCTCCACTTGCCAGGGATTTAGCTCAGCAGGCAGAAGCACCTGCCTGGCAAACGCTAGGTCATGAGTTAGATCCTTGGTACCTGAAAAAAAAAAAAAAAAGACTCTGCTCCTATGGTTGGATATGGTTTGAATATGCCTCTCTTCCCCAGGGTTCATGTGCTGAAATTTAATCCCCATTGTGAACTATTAAGAGAGTGAAAATGTAATCCAACTATAGTGTTTAGTGCTGGTCTCAAAGGGAGGTGATTAAGATTAGATAATGTCATTAGGATGGAGCCCCTGTGACCTGAGTAGTGGTGGATTTAAAAGAAAAGGGAGAGTGGCCAGAAGAGATACTATCTCTTGCTATGTAATGCTCTGTGCCACCTCAAAATTCAGCCATCAAGAAGATCATCATGTGGCAAAGGCTCTTGAAACTAAAGAACTATAAGAGAAATAATGCTTTTCTTTATAAAGTTATCCAGTCTGAAGTATTTCATTATAGTAACACAAGACACACTAGTACAACTGTGAAATAATGCTTCCAAAATACTAAAAAGTTAGATAATCCAAGTATATAAAATAATTTAGGATATGAAAAAGTAACCTCTCAGATCAGAGGAGGACTGGAAATTGTGTCACATGACTATAATCCCAGCACTATTGAGGCTGAAGTGGAGGAGTTTGAGGCCAGCTTTGTCTACACAGTTAGTTCAAGGCCATCCTGAACTACATAGCCAGACCCTGTCTGAAAAAAAAGGAGGATGAGTTAGACTACTAAATCAGGGATGATGATATATCTGGGAAGCCATCTGTAAAAAAGTGAGCGTTTATCTATGTGTAAGCCAAATTAATTCCAAAGATTTTAAAATGTAAAAAATGGATCAAAGATTTTAAAATGTAAAAAATAAAATTCTAGAAGTTTTAAACTAAAGGAAATGGGGGATTTTTTACAGCTTCAGAATAAAGACTTTGTAATTATAGCTCCAAACCTAAAAGTTGTGTTCTCACCTTAAGATTTGAGTAGGGAAGGATCTATTTCTAAATTCCCTCATGTGTTGGAAGAATTCAGAGCAGTTTGCTTCTCTAATACTAGAAACAGAGAATCAGCTTGTTCAACTCCAGTCTCTGACCTCTAGACATTCTTTCACAGGGCCCACCTGAAAAGACTGAGATACCCCAGGGTAACTGTAGAGTCAAACTTTAAGGAACTTTACTACATATGCAAACTCTCTTAATCTTTCCCAAATTCTCCTGTTTAGGAGCAAGTCTCAGGTTCTGCTCCCACCCAAGGAAAGGGGATTACACAAGGGCATTACTTAATGGGAAACATCTCAGGTAAGTTTACCATAGATCCCAAATAAAGACTATTCCAAGACATCAGTAGATTACTGGAAACAAAAACTGAATAGTCAGTTCCAGACAAAATTAACAAATGCCCTTGATTATATGAAAAGATGTTCAGTTTCATATAAACTAAGAAAAATGCCTTTCTAAAAGCAACTTAATGTGGTGATTAGGGTGGAGTGTCAGTTGGCTTGACCTTGAGATCTTCCCTGAGTGTTGGTGGAGCACATTTCTGAGTGTCTGCATAGGCCAGGGGAGGCATGGCTTTGGGGTCTATGTCTAGATGTTTGCTCCTTCCTCTCTGGCACTGTTACCCTGTTCTGCTTTCCAGTAACCATGAACTAAGCAGCTTTACTCCTCTAAATTGTTTTGCCATGATGTTCTTGCCTTAAAACTGGATGACCACATACTGAATCTCCTGAAACCATGGACTAAATTAAACTGCTCCTCCATTCAATTAAGTCAGATATTACGTCTCATCAACAGAAAAGCTGACTAATATACCTGTGATATTGGCAAAACTCTAAAATCTAGAACTGCTAGTGTATTATCTGTGGAATAATATTCAGTCCCAATTATTGCTGATAGAAGTTTAAACTTGTCTAATTCTTACAGTGAACTGTTGGTAATTGGCAATAGGTGTATGTATTCCCTGTGTTTTAGAAATACCACTTTGGAAAATTTATCTTTAAGATCTATCTTAGCTTGGAGGCCAAGGATTTAGCTCAGTAGCAGAAGCGCCCGCCTTGAAAGTGCAATGTCGTGAGTTCAATCCCCAGTACCAAAAAAAATTTTTTTTATCAGCTTATATGTGAAACTACAAAGATTTTGACAACTTTTTAAGAGCAAAAGATTGGAGACAACTCCCTCAGAAGGAGATCCCTGCTAAATGCCACACTATGTATCGCTATCCTCTGAACCCATGATCAGACCACAATATAGACCTGCAATATTAATGAAACACCAAAGCATCATAGGCATCCAATTATATTTCACCTCCATAGCTATCATCACAGCCTGTGTTTCTCCAGATAAGCCCATCACTTACAGCAGGCAGGGAGCGATGGTGGAGGAGTTGGTATTGGTACTTCTTGTTTGCCAGCCTGAATTCCATAAGGGTCTGTCTGTTTCTGTACAGCAATGGCCCATGCATGGTGCTGGTTCACAGGTTGCTTACTGGTGTGGCTTTATTTTCTCTACCTCTGGTCTTTGAATGGTGCTGACTCATGGAGAAAAGCTGGAGTTTATCTCATTTTCATGGTTTTGTTTTGGTTGGTTTTATTCTGTTTTGTTTGGTTTGATTTTATTATATCTGATAGCATGGGCAACTATTTCAAAGATAACAAAATACATTATGGTAGCCATCATTGATTTCCCATTATCTTGTTTTGAAGTTCTGTATCACTTTCACTGTTTTGTTTTGACTGGCTTCATGCTGTTTTATTTTGCTTGGATTTATTCTCTTAAAATAAAAAAAAAAAGAAGAGGAGATGGAGAGGGAGTGAAGGAGGGAGGAAGAAGGAGAAAGGAAGGAAACTGTATTTAAAAAAATGCATCATTCTAGGCTCCATCCAGGCCTACTGAATCAGGGCCTGGACTGTAATAAGATTCCTAAGTGATCTGTAAACACAGTAGAATTTGAGAGGCAATGATAATAGTGATTCACCTCCCAGCACTCCTCCACTCTGGGCAAAGACATACTTCTATCTGCTCCCTAAAGACAGGACTTACACAGTAAAGAAGGGGATTCTTCTGAAGTCTACAAAATGAAGAGAAAGGCTCACAGTTCCCATGCTGTGCTCATCAATCCAAGGTCTAACAACAGACTTCCATTTCTAGGTAGAACATTAGGAATTTCTCCTTAGAGGAACCTACCACTCAAAAGATAAGACCTGCATTGCCTATCAACAGTTACTGTCTTTGTGTTTCACACAGGGGGAAAAAAATGTGTGTAATTCATTTACAATGTGTGCCACAAGCATGAGATAAGATGTGATCATATAGGTGAGAATACTATATAACACTCTACATTTACTGAGAAATTACAATTCCTACTTTTCTTTTACTATCTAATTCAATTCTCACAACTGAAATCAATATTATTACTATCCCTTTCCACAAGTGAAGAATTTGAAAGTTAGAGAAATTAGGTAGACTAGCATATCAATGGCAGATTGAAAATGTACCTCCCACTTTTGCTCCCTCCAGAAACAATGCTCATTTTGCATAAGTGAGATAGGGAAATACCTTTAGAAACTGGTACAAAAGTAAAAAATGGTGATGACTTAGCAGATCCAAGACCACAGGACCCTGACTGTCAAGGACTAAAGCAGAGAACCAACGTATTTTATAAAGCAAAACCCTGGAAATGCTTGGGAAATAGAATACCAGTTTCTTCTAGACATGAAGGTAAAGGAAAAGAGGTAACTAAAAAGAAAGAGGATTGGCTGAAATTTCTGTTTAAGAAGCACTCATATTCTTGCAGATCCTCCTCCACTTCCATTTCCTTTTGAATCTAGGAAAGAAGACTAGGGATTTACCCTCTGAGGAGAGTAAAATAGGCTCTTTGCTCTGAAAAGACCAGGTATAGTCAAGGGTCTGAGTGCTGTACTGAAAATAGTCTCTGGAATTTCAGAACACTGACTATCAAGCATGTGCTCTCTGGGGAGGAAACTGGAAAAGCCTGAAGCCTCACCAGAGTAAAAGAGTTTCCTGAAGACACCAACCTAGAGGTTCTCCAGCTAAACATATCTCTGTACAGGGAAGTCACAGATATAAGGTACACTTGTGTTACAGCTCCCAATCCACTTTCAGTGATATACAATTATTCACTGAAAGACTAGCAAAGCTCAAAATATGTGATAGTGCAAAATGTTAGCTAGAATACAGTATAGGACTCTCTCACACATGGCTAGCAAAAATGTAATTTGATGTAACTTTTTTTGTTGTTGTTGTTAATATTGGGGATTGAAACCAGGGCCTTACATGTGCTAGGTAAGTGCTCTATCATTGAACTGTATCGCTAGCCCAATATAACTTTTTGAAGAACAATTTGTCTTTATCTTTCACAGCAACTGAACTGCCAGGACTTTATCTTTTAGCAATTTCATTAGCAATTTGCATGCAAAGACAGACCAAGCTATATGTAGACACTGGCGCATTTATCATTAAAAATATAAAAATTAAATACCTGAAGTAACAATCAGTAAAGAAACCTATTTGTAATATCTATTTGTAAAACAGAAGACTACGCAACCATTAACAAGAAGAAAGTAGCTAATCTGAAAATTGTTAATAGCTAAATATAGAAAGAAGTGTTGTTAGTCTGTTAATGAAGGGATACTTGGTTTTTTATTCTATACATGGAATATTTTTACTGTAGCCAGCTGTTTTTAATTTTAAAATAAAATACTGACATTTTAAGATTACATATCTTTATTTAAAGTATTAACTGCTATGAAAAGTAAAATATTCCTACATCTATGTCCTTGACCTAGAATTCTCCCTTGATATAGCTTGACATTAAATTAAAATCTAGTAAGTTCAAAACTAAGCTCCTTGTTATCTCAAATATGACTGCCACCACCATCAAACAAGTTTTATTTCCTAATGTGACCACCTTTCATCCAGTCTCCTGAGTCAGAAATGGAACTGTACCTTCCACTCCTCATTATATCCGATCATGAAATACTGTCAGTTTTATCCTTTGAGTTGCCCATAAACCTATACCTATCCATTCACTCTCCATTAATTAATACAGTCATCATACCTGCCCCACATTTCTCTAATTTCTCACATTTCTCTTATTATCAACTCTCTGCGTTTAGTATTTCTTGAATCTGTATTCCACAAAATTACTAGGCTGACCTCTCAATAGCCCCAATTTGATCAAGCCACTCCCCAACTTAAAACTCTTCAATAATGGCTTGTCTCCTTCAGAATAAAGTTTAAATTACCTAGAATAGCACATAATTGTTGTCTGGCCTTTGCCTTCTTCCTCTATCACCTCAATGCACAAACCTGCCACTCCAAATACTTGGCAGTCTCTCAATTTCATCATGTCAATTCAACATTATTCTATCTTGAAACATTTTTGCCTCCTTCAGTGCATAAACCCCATTATTTATCAGCACTGTTTCACTTGGTACCTCTACTTTGAGAATCTTTACATCACCTCTTCTATTTTTAATCCTCAGATCCTATTACATTGCCAGATACTCAATGAGGTCTAATTAAACATTTGTAGGATAAATGAAAAAAGTCCAGTGATGCTGAGCCTTTTAGACCTTTCAGTGATGCAAAAGCCCACTCAGGTATGTGTGCCACAGGTTCACCATCACTGAACTAGACAAACCAGATTATTATTCTAATGTAAGGAATGACAACTCCTCCAGTCTCCCAGAAAAATTCTTCCTTAAAAACAGTGAATCTTCTCAGTTCATCTTTTTATCCTTGTCAATGCAACTTGCTCTCCTAACTCACATCTCAAAGATACCTTGATGAATAATGCTTTTGCATTGTGCCTTTAAAAACTGAATCATCCAAACTACTTGAAACGTGCACTGAAAGACACTACCAGTGAGATGTAATCTAATATTAATGTAAGAAAGTAACAGCTTCAATCAATCAAGGTCAATAGAAATTAACCGGAAGGTATTAAAGAACAATTTAAAGTCCATCCGTTGTTAACCCCTTAAAATCACAACTTAGACAGAATGGGGAAAAATTCCAACAGATGTAACCTAGAAGAAGTTATAGATCATGGTAAATATTTGCTACAACAATGCAATTAGAAAGAGAAAATCCAAACTATATAATGACCTTATGTGGAGTGTAAACATTCAAATCTTAACTCATTTTCCTGTTCCCTAAATGTCCTGTACTTGTAGAAACATTCTCCAATACCTTGACACTTTTCTTTTTGTATAAAATTTTATTTACCTGAATTATTAATGGTACTTTTTGTTTGTGCCCATAACTTAAATTTTCTCTCTTCATTCACATGTTGTGAATGTTTTGAATTACACTTCAGGAAATGATGAACAAAATATTTCTTTGGAAAATTGCAGAGTGTCACCAATGTTTTTGTACCACTAAGAGATTATTCTGTTTTTTCAGTTTTCACAGAAAAATGAGCAGTTCTTCTTTTTATAAACTGTCAGTAACTGAAATTTTAAACTGTATCAAATGGATATAAGATAGACTTTATGGTATGGATTGCATGTCAGATGAAAAATATAGTACATAGAGATTCCAGTTGACAAACAGTTCACAATATGAAATAAGCACCTTCAAAAAATTCCTTAGGCCAATAATAGTAAACAGTAATTTCCAATACTTGTTAAAGTATATTTTAGTCATATGGCCATCTTTTTACTTGCACCACTCCATACAGCACACAATATTTATACCCAAAACCTGTTTCATTTGGCCAGAAGTTTCATTGAAGCAAAAGTCATGGATAGAAATCCTCAAGGGCTGTAATTAAAGCAAGACAAATTCCTCAACTTTAGCTGAAAAGGAAGGAGGTGATTCACAGTCTTTCAGATCTTTTAAAAATATACTGCTTCATTTTACAACAAACTAAACTGTAATTACTGAAAAGGAAGAGAAAGCCATTGTGTTTTGCAAAACTTCCTTGAAACTCTGAAAGATGTCTCACCAACTCCCACTGAAAACACAAAGATTCAGTAGAAGTAATAAGAGACCATATGTACAAACACCCTGTGATTTCAAACAGACAAGCTTATTGGGAAGAAAAAAGTTTCCTGTCTTTGATTTCTTTTAGAATGATAAAATGAAAGGGACAGTAATACATATTTTAAGCCCCGTGAATTCACAATGGGGCTTTAGAATAAAGAGGTAAAAACCTTTGAACTAACAAAGGTCCATCACTATACACTTCTTTTCTCACAAATGCCTTGCAAAGGAAATTATGCTACATAGGGAGACCAGCTGGCTTTTGCCTCTCACTGTTAGTACATAGCACAGTTTCAGACTGTATCAGTCCAGCCAGAATGGACCACATCATTGACTCCTCTTGGACCTTTCCTCTTATCACATGGAGCTGTTTTTAGCCCAGTGCCTCAGGAAAGCATTCACTCACTGACTTACATCTGAGTGTCCCTTTGTACTACCCCAAAGCCTGAAGTCAACAAACTCTATTACATTGATTAAAGTGGTCCCAGGGACTACATGGCCTTTTACACTGTCCTTAGATTAAAGACAAAAAAGGATTCCTTTTTTCAAGAATGGTTTAGTTTTGGCTGAGAAAAGTAATTTGGACGGGGTGTTGAGTTTGTGGATTTTTTTGATGGATTCATTTTATTTTCTCTACAATTTTCGAAGAGGTCAACAAAAATACGAGGGCTCTTATATCACAAAAAGAGAGGAGGCTTTTTATTTTCAATCATCTCTAATTACTTCTTTGTTCCAACAAGACAGCAGTTACAGCAGCTGAAATTTAAGAAGCCAGCACTGTGTCCAGATGAAGCATTTTCCAGGGCTCTGGAAAGGAAGAGACTTCTGTAATAATCAGCTATTTCTCTAAATTTGACCGAATGGAAATGGCTCCTCAGTCAAATTTAAAATCTAAAGGAAAAACTGGCAGATCAATAACTCAAATAGTAGATCAAGGAAACACGGCACAATTTGAGAGTCTATTTTCTACAATAGGAGGAAAAGGTACAGCTTAGTAGTTACAAGAGCTAACCCCTCACTCTGGTTATTTGACTAGCTTCACCAACCAATGATGTGATGTGAGTAAAGTTACTTTATATCAAAAGCCCAATTTTTTAACCTATAAAAATATCTATAATAGTATCAATCTCTTTGGGCTATTTAAAAAGACTAAGAATAAAGGTATCTTAAGTATTTAGCATAATACCTAGCATAGACTACTCCATACATTTTAGGAATTATTGTTATTTTATATGAAATATTTTCTGCATGCTGACAAAGCAAGTTTAGAAACAATACATGACATGACTGGTGACATGAAGATGAACTCCAAAACACTTGGATTTTCATTCTGGTTTTGTGGTTATTTTGCTGCTGCTATTGTTTTGTAATGCTGGGGATTGAACCTAGGGTCTCACATATACTAGGCAAGCATTCTATCTTGAAGCTAGACCTCTCCCTCCTACCCCGACTTTAGTTTGGGTTCAGCCATTTATTTGCTGTGTGACCGTGAGTTTCAGAGATTTAATATTTCTATCTGTAAAGTGGAAAAATAATGAATTTGTCCCTACAAATGTTTCTCTATATGATCAAAACACTGAATTACTGCTATTCCCCACCATTGTGAACTACTTGGCCAAAAGAGAATTTTTATTTTTCTTTCCTGAACTCTCATCTCAATAACTAATCCCATTTCAGTCATCAGTACTGCAATTCATCTAGTCCTTCAGAACAAAACATTTTAAATTACCCCTAATACTTCTCTCTTTTTCATAGTCCACACGAACCCAACATCAAGTCTTCTTGGCAATTATCCATAACATAAACCCAGATTTGACTACTTTACTTTTTAGCCACAGGTACCTTGCCAGTCTAAGTCACTGTCATGTGTAGCAGGGATTGCTGAAATAGCTTTCTTTCCATTGAATTATACCTGTCTTATCACTTTCTTCATCACTGAGACACAATACCCAGCACTGATAACTTAAAGAAGAGATTTATTTTGGCTCACAGTTTCAGAAGATTCAGTTCATGTTAATCAAGCTCAAATGTAGAAAATCACATGGTGACCAGGAAGCAGAGACAGAAGGGAGGAGTTGAGGAGGGAGAGACACGCTTCCAGGGCACACTCCCGTGACTCCCCTAACCTAACAGCAAATCAGCCACAGCCCACATATTCCCATCACCTTCTACAAGCCACACCTCTGAGCACAAGGCTTTGGACAGACTTTCCAGATCCAAACTTCAACAATACCCTTTACAATAATGAAATCTCTCCCTTATCTCTAATAATGCTTCTCATCTTACAAGACTACTTTTTCTGGTATTAATAAAGCTGTAGTACCTTTCTTCTGGTCAGTGTTTTCAATTACGGTGGGCCCCCTTATCCTCATTTTCACCTTCTATGGTTTCAGTTACCTGTGGTCAGCCATGGTCAGAAAGTATTAAATGAAAAATTCTAAACATAAATAATCAACAAGTTTTAAATTGAATTTCATTTCAAGCGACATAAAGAAATCCTACACCAGCTTGCTCCATTTCATCAGGGACATGAATCATCTCTTTATCCAGTATACCCACACTGTATATGCTATCTGCCCATTAGTACCTTAGTAGTTGACTCTACATCAGACCAACTCTTGCAGAATCACAATACTTATATTGAAGAATTGTGTATTTTACTCACTGATGGTCCCGAAGTGCAAGAATAGCAAGATTGTCATGTCAGCTATAAAGTGTAAAGGAATACATGTCAGCTATAAAGTGTTTACTTTAATTGAAAAGGTAGACATTCTTTTTTTAAATTTTATTTAAAGAGAAAAAAAGCAAAACAGAAAAAAGGGAAGAAACAATACACAATTTCAAAGGAAAAGAAAAAAATAAACAGTAAGAAATCACTAGTTGATAAATTACATATTGTCTTCTAGATATAGTTGTTCAAGTTACAAAATTAAAGCATACAAAGTGGACATTCAAACAGTGAGGCTGCGAACAGTTCCATTCAACAATCCCAACAAAAACCCAGCATCATGCTCATCAATCCTACACACTTAAACATACATGGAGTTATATCCTTTAGACCGCTTTCCTTTCCTCCTTTTGCTTTTCAAGTCCATTATCTGTTTAGTTATATCATGTTTCAGCTTGCACAATACCTTACTGATCTGTTTTTTTGTTATTTACTTTTTATTTTTTATTTATTTTAATTTTTTATTATTAGCAAAATACAACAGAACAAGACAGAACAAAGCCAACTGAGAGAGTGCAGTGAAATTGGTACAGAAACCCTCAACAAGTTACTGGCATAACAGTAATAGGTACAATAGTATATCCCATTATCTTCACAACAGTTGTTCTTTCAATAAAGTATAGCCAAATCAAAGGAAATACAGGACATTCTAGAACTTATCAAAACAGAACATTAAATAGAGCAATACCATTAATCATAACAAAGCAAAACAGTGACAACAATAATTGCCTTCAAAGAGATGATAGAAGGAAATCCCCCCTATTTACAACACTGATATGGTCAACCTCTCAAGAGATGTCTAGATCTCTGGCTCACTTGCTAACGAGGTCAGCAGTGGTGGTGGGTTAATTCTTAGCCTGCTCACCAGTAGGCTCCTGGGAGCTGCTGAGTGATTCTTCTCCTGCCTCATGACAGGGGTTCTTACCGATAGGGCCGGCAAATTGCCTTTCTGTGCTGCGCCTTGAATCCCTCCAGCTCTGGGGCTGCTCATTCTCCTCCCAGCTGAGGTCAGGGGCCCCTACTGGGAGTGGGGGCAAACTGCCTTTGTGTGCAGCACCTTGAATCCCTCCAAGATCAGAGCTCTGGGGCTGCTCATTCTCCTCCAAGCTCAGGCCAGGGGCCCTTGCTGAGAGGGCTGGAAAACTGCCTTTCTGTGCTGAGCCTTGAGTCCCTACGTGGTCGGAGCTCTGGGGCTGCTCATTCTCCTCCCAGCTCAGACCGGAGGCCCCTACTGAGAAGGAGGGCAAACTGCCTTTGTGTGCTGCACCCTGAGTCCCTTCCTGGTCGGATCTCTGGAGCTGCAGGTTCTCCTCCCAGCTCAGGCGTGGGCGGCTTACCAAGAGGGCAGGCAAATTGCCTTTCTGTGCTGCAACTTGAGTCCCTCCATGGTCGGAGCTCTGGCGCTACTGATTCTCCAAGGTAGACATTCTTAATTTAGGGAAAAATATATACTACGGCTGCTAAGATCTACATTAAGGGCAAATCTACCTATAAAATTGAGAAGGAAAAAAACATCATACTAGTTTTGTTCTCACCTCTCAAACTGCAAAAGTTGTAGGCTAAGGCATGATTTATGCCTGGTTAAAATGAAAAAGTCTGGATATTATAAAATTCACTACTGTGCAGTTTAAGGGATATAGTATATATAATAAAATACACCCCACAGATGAAGGACTATTTAAATCTTTCCAGTCCACCCACTTTTAACCTTTATTAAAATCCTTATGTATTTGCATCTTTTATTTTTTGTAAGCAATATTTATTTGGAGTTTGTGTTTTTATCCAGCCTTTCACTTTTAATCTTTTACATGGAGTATTGTTTTAGCCCATTTATTTGTAATACAATCCCTGATGTGGCAAGTTTGCTTCATATTTTACTATTTATTTCATATTCCTTATTTTTCTTTCACTTTTAGATTCTTCAAATAAATTTTTCACCTTTTCTTGTGTTAACTTGTTACACTATTCATTGTTCTATAGATTACTTAGATTGCATCATGTGTACATGAATTATCAGATTTTAGTAGAAATTATTACTTTTTCATTTTTGAATACTCCTAGAAGGATAGAACACCTACAACTCTACTTAATTTTTTCTTGATATTTACATTTTTTATTGGGTGTTTTACTTATACAGCAACTTAGGACTCTAAAATACATCATCATTATTATTTTATGTAGTCAATTTTTGTTTTTTTGGTTTGGTTTAGTTTAGTTTAGTTTAGTTTTTTTGAGACAAGCTCTTCTGGTTATGTAGTTTAGACTGGCCTTGAATATACTATGTTGCCCAAACTAGCCTTGAACTTGTGATGATGCTCCTGTGTCACTCTCCCAAGTACTGGAATTATAGGCATGTACCACTATGCCTGGCTTAATAATGATTTTCATTTACTAGAGGGTTTTTTTTTCTTTCTGATGTTTTTTTGTTCCTTCTTGAGTATACATGTTTCTCTTTGAAAATTTCTCTTTAATATTTCTTTTTGTATAGAACTTGTGGCAAGAAATCATCTTCCTTTTTCCTCTTTTTGTATTCTTTTCTTTTTTATGGTACTGGTGATTGAAAGTAGGAGTACTCTACTACTAAGATACATCCTCAGTCCTTTACATTTTCTATTTGAGACAGGGTCTCACTACGTTGCCCAAGCTAGTCTCAAACTCTCAATCTTCCTGCCTCAGTTTCTTAGTAACTAAGGCATACAGGTGTATACCACTATATCTGGCTACACTTCATTTACATTTGTCTGAAAAATCTTCATTTCAACTTAGTTTGTAACATAATTTCTTCCAGTATGCTAAAAGTGACATCTCATTGTCTTCTGCCTTCCATGTTCCTAGTTAAGAAATAAGAGGTAGGTTTTATTGACATTCCTTTGGGGATACAATGACACTTAAGACCTTGTCTATTTACTGGTTTTCACCAGTTTTTTCTATGAGTTAATAGGCCATTTTTTTCTTGTATGTCATTGACTCTTGCATTGAACCCACTTGAATCTGTGGACTGATGTCTTTCATCAGGATAAGAAAATAGTTAGAGCATCCCTAATTTATTTTCTACTCTCAGGATTTCAATTATATGTCCTTTTCAACAAGCTTGATATTACTTAACCATTGGGTTGTTTTGTTGTCCTTGTTTTTATTTATATTTTCTTTCTGTACTTCTGTTTGGGTCTTTTCTATTAACTGGTTTTTAAAATCCAAAACAACAACAAAGTATAAATCCACCAAATGATGCCGTCTTTCATCATTAAGGCTTTCCTCTTTTTGCTAACAGCAAGGACAAGTATTTAGGGAACTCATCTTCTCAAGACAATATAGAATTGAGCTGGGTTCAGGCTATGATGACAGTGTGGCAAATTTAATATAGTCCTACTTGGGCCTGCTCCTAGGTCATAGTTATCTAGGGGTTTTAATTTAATTTTAATCTTGGTAGGACCTGATTTCTTAAATCTGCATAACTGAACAATGTTCAGTTCTGACCTTCAGATGTTTACTACTTAGCCCTGTAACCTCCTGTCCCTCACAGCTTCAAGTGTGACAAAACTGCAAGAGTCTCAAATGCCAAAATCTTGATAGCTTGTATTTTCCAGGAATGATTTTCTGCCAGACGTCAAACCTGTATTTTCAGCCTCCACATACACCCAGATTTAGTAAATGTCCCAATGATAGTACCTCTGGATCAATCCAACACTCCTTCAAGGGTGCTGAAAATAATTTTATGAGCATCCTCACTTGTAGAAATATTCATTTCCTTGAAGGAGAAAAGTGGAGGGCCAGCAACAGGAGGATAGCATGGCAGAGACAAACCAATGTATGCTGGTTGTAACCATTCATGTAGATGGCCTCAGGTCAGCAATAAAAAGAAACACAGGGAGAGTGGATCAAGAAACAAGATCCATCCATACACTGTACAGAAGAAACACATTTAACTGGAAAGGAAATTCATAGACTGAAAAATCACAGGAGAGAAAACAATTATTCCACATGACAGGAGACCAGAAAAAAAGCAAGAGTAACTTGCCCATCAACCGCAGAATGGATAATAAATGTGTGGTATTTTCATGAAGTGGAAAGCTACCCAGCTATAAAGTGGAATAATCTCAAGGCTCTTGTAAGTAAATGGACCCAACTGGATATCGTGTTCATAGGTGAAACAGTTCAAACTTATACACATGAACCCTAGCATAATAAACAGGAATTAATGGAATCCAAAAGCAAAATAGTTATTGTAAGAGTGATAGAGAAGGAAACACCTGGGAGGGAAAGGTGGTAGCTACTATTAATTTCTTATTGTCTTGTCTTGAACTTTTGTATCTTTTCACAATTTTGTTAGGTTTGGTTTTGTTCTGTCTTGTTCTGTCTGATGATAAGGGCAACTATTTTGAATATAATGGGATATATTATGATAATCATTATTTCCTACTATATTGCTTTAAAGTCTTATAATGCTTTCATTCACTTAATTTGTTTTATTCTTTGGTTTGATTTTACTATGTTTGATGGTTTGAATAGCTATTTTGAAGAAAATGAGATATTATGGTAGCCATTGCTGATTTCCTATCATCTTGCTTTGAAGTCCTATCATGTTTTGTACTTCTGTTTTGATTGGTTCTATCCCACTGTGTTTTATTTAATTTAATTATGTGTGATGGTATGAACAACTTTTTGAGGAAAATGAGATATAACAGTAGCCACTGTTCATTCCCTGTTATCTGGTTTTGCAGTCCTGTAATGCTTTCATTCTTTTGAATTGTTTTATACTATTTCGTTATAGTTGGTATTATGTTATATTTGTTATGTTATGTTAGTGTGTGAAATTGTGGTCATTTCGAAGAAAACAAGAGACATTATGGTAGCCACTGTTGATGTCCTGTTGTCTTGTTGGGAATTGCTGTGTTGCTTGCATTGTTCTGTTCTGATTTGCTTTGTTCTATTTTGTTTTGTTTTCTTTGTTTTATTCTCTTTAAAATAAAAAAAAAATTTAAATCTTCATTTCCTAAATATCAGGAAACTATATATATATATTTCACTCTGCCTTTCAGAAGCTTTCAGTTTAGTACCCTGAAGACCTTGGAGGTTATCAAATGTCTGATGGAGAAAATTAACCATGCATTTATTACTCCAGCTCTATACAGCCACTAAAATCTTTATTTTCTCAGCATAAGTCAAGTTTTGATTGTTAGGTTATGGCAAAACTATCAAATGCCCTCAGAGGAAAGAAATGTCTTGAGGTTATCAGCTTTCCTCCCTGAAATTATACTCCACATTGTTCTCAGTGTTGCCATGACTTTCTGTGCTTTTAAAACTGTGCAGATCAAAATTTATCTCACTTTTTCTAATTGTTTTCAGCAGGAACCCTACCTCGATATAACATAGTATATCTTACTTAGAAGTGGAAATCTATATGAATCTCCTAATAGGCATTGCTGCTTTCATCCTGAATATACTGTATCCAAGGTGATTCTTTTGAAGCATAAATTAGATTATATCGCTCCCATTGCATTTATAATAAATCTAAATTCTTTCTTATCCCTCCAGACCAATCTGTTCTTGATCTAATACCACTTGATGCCATGTCTTAGCTCTTCCATAGGCCGTCCTATTGCTCTCCAAGCATGCTATTCTGAAAGAGTGTTGCCCTGCAACACTGTCGTATCCTACACCATCATAGAAAAATGCGACATAGGACTTAGTTTACTCTGTTCAGTCACTTTATTCCCAACATTTAAGTTCATGTCTGGTCACATGGTGAATGATGGATAAACGCTTAATAAAAGAATAAAATTGAAACTATCTTACCTAATATTTGGCTGGGATTCTGAAGCCTTGATTAATAATCTCCTCTTTGCAGCCTACATTGTCAAATAACTGAGAACTGACATCATAATTTAAAAATGAAAATGTAATGAAATTATTATAGGAACACTGAAGCAACTTGGTGCTCCAAAGATCACAGTTTGAAACTAAGATTCCTTCCAATTCCAATATTTTATACAAAAATGCCACATTAGGGAAAATCTGAAGCTGAATATTCCAACAAACCTGTCCTACTGTTACATATGTCTGCAACAAAAACATATATCCTTAGATGTCATAGTTAATTGAAGAAACTGAATATTAAAGCCGAAAAATAGTATTAAATATTAAGCTTCAATCTAGCAAAACATAATCATTTTAGTTGCAGACTCTGAGACTACAATCCAAATTATCTCTAGGCTTCTTTCTGAATTAGAGAGAGAGACAGAGACACAGAAAGAGACAAAGAAAGATTTTAGAATGCTCTAGAGTCTAGACATCTAGCTATGCTTGTAACAAGTTCATGTGTGTGGCTAAAAGTTCTGCAGTTTGGATTCATTTTACAGTTTGGTGCTTAGGTGTAGAGCTATATGATTCACACGTAGGTGAGAAATAAAAAAAAATAATAAAATGTTCCCACTGACCTGTCCTCTTCTACCCTTGAAGATGAAAAAGAACTTCATGCTTATGTGGCCGCACAAAAGTAATGATTACATAAGTTTCAAACAACTCCAGTCCCTAGAAAGAACATTTCATCATTAGTAATCACTCAAAGGGACCTGGTATTTTCTTCCCACCTCTATAAAAAGTATCAATTCATTCTCTCTCTCTCACTAGGCAGCCTCCTATCACTCCTCAAGATTAGATTTCCCTAAGTACCAGCTTAGAAGGCACCAGGATTACGAGGTATAACTTTGGTACCTCTCCCTTGTCACTGCAATACATATTCTTCATGATTCCCCTGACCCAAGTAGTATATGGTTTGCTTTGCTTAAATAAAACAGCATAAAAAGAAGTAGTCACTACACAGACAAAATTTGACTGCCCTAAAACTTAAAATGAGCAATAATTTCTTTATGCTGGAAAATTATTTTGAAATAACATAACTCCACAACCAGAAGGCAAATTCATTCTCGCTCCCTCTCTCCCTGTCTCCCTGTCTCTTCCCTTCTGTCCCCACTCTCTCTCCTTTATCCACTGTTCAGTCTCCCCCTATTTAGGTGCTGGAGATTAAACGCAGGGCCCCACACATTCTCCTCTGCAGTAAAGTCTACTCCAATGCTTCAAAGTAAATTCTTTTATGGGAGAGACATTGCACACTTTTTCTGGTGTTATTCTTAGCTTAACATATTAGCATCATCAATATTACTTTAATACCAATCATAGACCACAACTGACATTCTACATTTAATAGAAACATTCTGGATAATTTCAGATTCACTCAAGTTCTACTTATTCTCCATGCATTAACTTTGATGCATTTTTAACTCCTAAGTACCCCTATTGGGTATGGGTAGCTGTAGAATAACAAACCACCTGAGAATCTTTTCATCACTACCACAGCTAGACTTCTCAAAGACTGAAAATGCTTTTTACCCTTAGTCCCAGAATGAAAGCTGAAGAAAATTTTGTTTCTAGATTTCTGAAGAGTATGATGACCAAATATATAACTGTTTCTTCTCACATCAGAAGCTAAGCTTTTTTTTTTTTTTGGTACCAGGGATCGAACTTGCGACCTCACGCTTGCCAAGTAGGCGCTTATGCCTGCTGAGCTAAATCCTTGGGCCTAGTAGCTAAGCTTATAATCCAGAAGTTTCAAACAGTGGTCAGCAGCCAAATCCTACTACACATATATGAGTTTTATTTGACCTGCACAGACATTTTAAAGCTTTCAATTCATCATCAACTTTTAAAAATTTTATAAAATTCACTCTGATAATTCACATGTCCAGCTTCCCTCAAAAAAGATTATACCGGCTGTGCTCTGCACAGGGTCTCTGCCTAAGGAGCAAATGGGGCTGGCTCCTGGCTCCTCACTCCTTTGCCAAGCCATGCACACCAGACATGCCCTTGTTTGCTGCCAGGTCCACCAAGAGGAAAAGGGGCTTTTTTCTAATTTGTAATAATGTGCTAGGCAGTGTAGCAAGGACACTCTCAATGAGCCTTCAGGCACACATGACAACAATGACCTGGAACCTTTAGCGCAGCAGGGAAGCTTGATTGACTACACTTCCCACCACTCACTTTCACCTTCTGCTTCACCAAATGATGAGGTCTGCCCATTTTCTCCATAAAATTTTGCGTTTACAACTTTTCATTAATATCAAAAGGAAATACTTCCAATTAATTCACCTAAATTGTGTAAATTCACATTTATTTTGCAAAGATAAGCCGTTCAGCTCCTGAAATCAGCACACTCTCATGGCTCAGGTTTTACTGTCAGGTAGATGTGGGTAGCTGTCTTGCCTTGGGAAACTAATGGGACCTGTCTGTATTTCCTTACCTATAAAATTAAATTAACATTACCTGTTCCCTAGGCTTGAGGTGCAGATTAAATTAGATGACATGCAACATAATGCTTGGTGTATAATTGCTCAAAAATGTAATTTCATGTTAATTGCTGAATTCATGTTAAAAGCAGAGATATTATTATAGTTACAGGATTTCATGGCTTACATGTTATTGTTGGCCCAACATTTCTTATTGTTTGTCTTTTGCAACAATTTTATTATCATTTTACAACCAAAGGTCATTTCCAATTTGAAACAGCAGCCTGATACTGACACTTCACTGAGGAGTATGATTATTCCTATTTATTGGCAAAGTTCATAGTTTCTTAGTATTAAGTAGTACAATTGACTTTCAATAAGTTAGTCCCAGTAAGTTCTGGAGGAAGGTAATTAATATTGCAGCTTTACTACTAACTATTCATTAACTATAATTCTCACTAAAATTGCATTTTGACACCTCAACTAAATATTTGTACAAAAAAATCAAATCCATACAATTGTGAATTTCACCCTTCAGACTCTAAATGACTTCCGTTCTCCATAAAATTTTTTCTAATCACTATCATTTTCCTTTTTTGATTTAGAAATTGCTCTTATTCTCTTATTTCTATAATCACGAATTTTCTATGATCATGAACATTTGTTCATACTTCAAGTATAACCAGTGTGAGGACAGGAATTTCATTTCATTACCCTCTATCCAACAACAGCACATAATAGAAATTTTGAACTTACTGTATTATAAAAGTAAATTAATGAATAAAATTACTTTCTAATACTGGAAATTGAGAAAAGAACAAAGTCCCTTTCCCTTTTAAATCCAAAAATATTTTTCCAACATGATTCAAGGAATACAATTAAAACAAGAATCTGTTGGAAGCTAAGAAAAGATGCACTTAAGCAGTGCAAACAAGATTAAACACTTGCCTTCAGTTTGCACAGATGTCCTGGTAATATCAAAATGCATTAAATCCAAATTCAGGGAGGGTCCAATCACTCTCACCACCAAATAGATACATTAAAAGTCTGCAAATGGAAGCACTAACTCAGGGCACATGATCCAGAAATCTGATATGAAAAAGCTGTAGACTGTCACTTTTCAAGTGGTCTCAGGAAAAATTTAAGGTGATAGAGGACAAGAAGATTTAGCTATCGGTAGAAATTTGGGGAAACTAAAGTTGCCCCACAGAGAGAATGAGCCCAGGGCAGAGAGTTCAATGGCCTTCCAACATTATCTCCTCTTTAAAAATAATTGTACACCCAGAAGATCTTTACTCAAATGTAGGTAGAGAGCATCAAGTCTTTAGCAGTATTTTCTCCATGAACCAAACAGAGGAGCTGACACCCTTTAGCCAAGTTAAATATAAAATATAAAGAAAGGTAAGACTTTAATCTTGATCCCTTCTTTATGAAACCCTATCTGTTTCATTCATCCTCTTACTAACTGCCTTCAAAAAACACAAAACTGGTGCAGTATACCTTAGCAATCCAGGCTCCTCGTTTGTTCTATTGGTACAACTGGGAAATGAGATGCTACCTCTCTGTGTGTAATGTAGCACAAAGGTATGCTCACTGAGGCATACAACCAGAATGTGTCAGTTTGGAAGGGGAAAAAAATCCTCCCATTTCTAACAAAATATTTTACCCTAAAAACTGCAGCTATTTCTAATGTAAAACTTACTAAGTGATGTACCCAAGGGGAGAGTAGGTTAAGGTTGCAATAAATATATTATCACACAAGGTCTGGTTTGATCTACCCTCCTTTTAAAGGATAATGAATATTTTTAGCTGTTCAAAATCTAGGCAACTTATGATCAGATACTCCGCAGTGTGGAAGGTTACGCTGGCTTTGTTTTAATCACCTAGATTTTATGCTGTTGAAAAGAAAGTATTAAATGCTGCTACTTTGATAAATAAATGCTTTGTTTTTAAAGAAAGAAAAGAGACATTTCTATTTCCACCAGTGAAAAGGCTATGAGCAGAGCTGCAATTCGTTGATTCCTGTTACTTGAGTAGGTGCCTGTAAAGGGCCAGGTGGTGTTTATGCAGATGACTGAGCAAGTTACAATGTGTTCTTCCTTTTGGATAAAACATTAGTGTATCAGATGTGACAAATCAGATGTTCATCTTCCGCACTTCTGCATTATTTTACATTGAGAATTAGATGATGTGTTGGCTTAGCTTTTTGTTTTTGTTTTTGTTTTTCCTAGAGAATAAGTTCATAAATAAAGTTCTTTCTACACGCTGCATAATCATAGTCCCACAGAATAGCTAACTGCTTAGTTAATATGATGATTACAAGTATATCTGTCTTGCATTGTACATGAGAAAATGTACATATTCTGGGATAACAAAAAGCACCCCATCCATATCCTCTGCTATCAGAGCTGGTTAATATATTATCATTCCTATGCTCCTGTTGTCAGAGGAAACACAGTCTTCCTGTGAGCATCTTGAGATGAAACACCTGATGCTCCAGTGTCTGAGCAGTGGCAAAGCATGAGCCTTCTCTGTGCACCAAACTTCCAGACTGAAAACAAACTTCTAACACAAAACTATGCCTTACGGCTTCAAAATATAACAATTCAGATTTTTTAAGAGTACAAAAATAATTTTTAAGTATCCATGTAACATTTCTACTTACAGAATCTGTAAAGACATTGTCCACACTTAACGTCTCTCTGCTTTCAGCACTCTCTGACACCTATTGGCTGCTCTCCTCAGCACTGCCTTTTGGCCAAGAAATACAGAGGTTCTCCATGAGTACCAATCTCCAATAAAAACAACTGAAAACTGAACCATTTTGTATTTTTGATATCTTTATTTTGGGAGCTCCTATTATGAATTAGATCAGTACCATGTCATTAGCAAGAAATTAATAGAATAAGGCAAGGGAATAGTTTAAGAGCTTCTAAACATCCTGTTAATGTTCTTAATTTATACAACCATTCAACAAATATTTATTGAGTTTCTATCATATACAGTTCAAGAAAGAAGAGAGGGAAAGAGGAAATAAGTAGAATAAAGATATGCCATGTGCTGGAACTGGTAACCTTAATGAGTGTAAATTATATATGTCATAAACAAGTGCTAAGATGAATAATATTAACAATAATGAGAATAGCAAATGGTGAATTAGAAGAGAAGGGAGGGAGGAGGAAGAAAAAAAGGGAATAAACCAAAAGAATCAAGCTGTATTACATACATGTACCCACTCCCCAAAATACTGTAATCTGCATGTACTCCAAACAGGTACGTATTTTTTAATTAATTAAATGAAAAAAGACAGTGAGGGAGCAGATACAAGTGTCATTAGAAAAATATAACTATGCTAATGTGAAATCTCAAAAGTAAGTAGGGTTAGAGAAGACTGTGTGGAAAAGATGGTATTGATGCTGATCCTGGAGGATGACTAAGTGGGATGATAAGAAAACTGAGGAAGAGAAAATGAGAGGATAGAAATGCCAAGTTGCTAAAGTGATGCTTTGTCACTAAATGTGACCACTAATTGCATTATTTAGTAACAGTGATTAATATATTAATGTATTTTATAAAATGTATTTAACATATTTTGTTATTAAAATGCTGATATATTTTGATGTGCTCAATGTTTTGATATAGCTATTGATTTAATAATAATATGTATTTGTTGATAATACCTAAAGTGTACATTTACAAAATCTACACAGCAATTCATTTAATTCTCGCAGCATTGAGTGAAAGACATACTGTGAGAATTCCCACTTCACAAATGGAAAGCTAGCAGAGATTAAATAACTTGCCCAAAATCACTCTGCAAGCATGTGCAAGAGCTGGATTGTCACCAAGCAAGCTGACTCTAAAGCTGTGACCTGTTACTACAGGGTTAAAGGGTAGAGGATCAAATGAACTAATAAGTTAAGAATATGAAATGTCATATAATTCAGTCATTTTTTTATTTCACTCTGTCGTCCTCTAGGCTCACTATATCATTATCTTCAGAGTCTTCCCTTCTATCTCCTGAATCTCTCTAGCCTATCCTCTCTTCTTGCCACTATCTTACTGGTCCTCTTCTTTCCCCTTCAGAATTGGTACTAAAGTCTCCCTTTTCCAACTGATTCTTTTTATCAGAAGTTACAGAAACCAAAATCATTTGTGGAGCGTGTTCTAAATAATTTGCTTCTGATCACAGTTAAAATTACAAAGCTGGTAAAAGATTTTACTAATGAAAAAATTGAATGAAAATTGTATTGTTTATCTTGATCACACAGCCAGTAAGGCCAAAAGGCAAAATTTAAACCCTGGTCTAACTCCCAAGCCACTATTTCATCCCGCAAACCACACTTCCATCATTTTTTTGAAATTGATCTATGAATGCTACAGTGATGTAGGATGTTACATGCCTTAAATGAAACTCTAACAGAGCGTCATGGAGGGCCTTTGTGTATCCCTATTTTATGATGCTTTATGAATATAATTTTAATATCATTGCTATACATATATATACAGTTGTTTCTTCCCCTGCTTTCTACAATATCATTTCCTTTGAAGCAGGAAAGATAATAGTCATCTTGGTATCCCTTCACCTTACAGATGTGCTTTACACGTGTCATTAAGTGTACACTCAATGAGTGATTCCTGAAGAAGTCTTACTCATTTTCCTCATTACTGAGACGAAATATCTGACACCCACAAATTAAAGGATAAGAGGCTTGTTGTAGTTCACATTTTGCAGGTGTTTCTTTCAGTCCATAGTCCACATCTCCAAGGAAGCACAGGATAGCAAAAGGCATAGCAGAGAAAAAGCTGCTCACCTCATGGCAGCTGGGAAGTACCCAAAGAAAGGAGGAGCCCAAGACCCTTCAGGCCCTACCCTCAGTGACCTATCTTTTCCCACCAGATGGACCTCTTAACAGCAGGTCAGGTATAAACCCTCATCGTCTAAACACCTTCCAAGCACAGGAGGCTATAGGGACCATTTCAAATCCAAACTCTAACAAGAAGTAAACCCATCATGATCGTAGGTAATTCAAAAATTGCTGCAGAAACTCCATTCAACATACAGTGTTGAGAACAGTGTGAAAATAGAAAATATTGGAATACCTAATGGCCTTAGGTGATTATATTCATTTTCTACTGCTGTATAACAACTAATCATGAAATTAAATACTTAAAATCATCTACATGTACTAATCTCACAGTTTCCACGGTCAAAAGCTCAGGCACAGCCTATCTGGTTGCTTTGCTCAGATCTCACAAGGCTGCAGTAATACAGGTATCAGACACTTACATTACATGCATTTCTGAAGTCCAAATGGCTGTTGGCAGGCTTCTGTTGCTTGCTGTTACAGGACTGAGGTTTTCACTCTCCTGTTGTCTTTCACCTGAAAGCTATCCCCCAAGGCCCTAAAGGCCTAAGATCAGCCTTTTGAAGAAACAGTACAGGAGTGAAATCCTTTGAGACTCAAAATGAGCAAATGTGGCAAAGAGATGTAAGGAAGTAATTGTAGAACATGAGCATCATTTGCTATATGAACCTTTGTAAAATTTTAAAAAATCACATGAAAATTGCATTTCTTTTTATTTAAAGAGAAAAAAACAGGAAAAAGGTAGAAATATTACAGAATTTCAAGAAATGAAAATAAACAGTAAGAAATCACTAGTTGATAAATTACATATTGTTCTTTTAGAAATAGTTATTCAAGTTACAGAACTAAAGCACACAAAGTGGACACTCAAGCAGTGAGAGTGCAAACAGATCTGTTTAACAATCCAAAAAGAACTCAGAAATATGGTCATCAATCCCACACACCTAAACATACATGCAGCTATATCTTTTATAACGCTTCCTATTTCCTCTTTTTTTACAATAGCAATTACACACTTTTAAAATTTTATTTAAAGAGAAGAAAAAAAAGCAAAACAGAAAAAAGGGTAGCAACAATACAGAATTCTAAAAGAAAGAAAGAAAAAGGAGAATGACAAAAAGCCCCACTAAGAAATCAGTAATTTATAAATTACGTACTGTCATCCTAGATGTAGTTGTTCAAGTTACAAAGTTAAAAGGTACATAGTAAATATTCAAACAGTCAGACTAAAAAAAATTCTGCTCAAAGATGAGACAAAGATTCAGCAATATGGTCATCTATTTTACACACTCAAACATACATGCAGTTATATCCTTTAGGGCACTTTCTTTTCCTCTCTTTTTTACAATAGCAATTACACATTTTGGTTTTATTACACTTGTAGTTTTTATTTACTTTTTACACTAGAGACACAATATGATATTTATAAATATGATTCTTATTTATTTCACTAATGAGGATAGTCTCAAGTTGTCTCCATTTACCTATGAGGGCCTCAAGATCATCCTTTTTTATAGCTGAGTAATATTCCATTGTATAAAAATGCCACATCTTTTTCATCCACTCTGCAGTTGATGGGAATCTTGGTTGTTTCCAGGATTTAGCTATCACAAATTGTGCAGCTATGAACATGGGTGCACATATATCAATGTGATATGAATTTTTCAGTTCTTTGGGGAAAATACCCAGGAGGGGGATAGCTAGATTGAATGGAACTTCCAATCCTAGTCTTCTGAGAATTCTCCATATGGAGTTCCATAATGGTTGAACCAGTCTACATTCCCACCATCAGTGGAGCAGTGTTCCTTTTTCCCTGCAGCCTCACCAACATTTGTTATCAGTTGATTTCTTGATGGCAGCTATTCTTTCCGGAGTAAGGTGAAATCTCAGTGCTGTTTTAATTTGCATTTCTTGAATGACCAGTGATGGTGAACATTTCTTCATGTATTTATTTGCCATTTGTATATCTTTCTCTGAGAACTGTGTTCATCTCAGATGCCCATTTTTGGAGAGGGTCTTTCAATTTGGGGGGCTTGATGTTTTTCAATTCTTTATATATTCTGGACACAAGTCCTTTGTCTGAGGGGTTGCTGGTTAAACTTTTTTCCCACTGTGTTGGTTTTCTTTTCACTCTGTTGGTGATTTCCTTTGAAGTGCAGGAACTTTTCAATAATGTGAGATCCCATTTGTTGATTTTTTGAAGTGTTTCCCATGCAGTTTGCATTTTGTTCATGAATTCTATGCCTACCCCTATGTCTCCAAGACTTCTACCTACCTTGTCTACCAGTAGATTTAGTGTTTCTGTTTTAATACCTAGGTCTTTGATCCATTTAGACTTTAGTTTTGTGCATGGTGATAGGCATGGATCTAGTTTCAATTTTTGGCATGTAGAGAGCCAATTTTTCCAAAATCATTTGTTAAAGAGACTATCCTTCTTCCAGTAGACGTATTTAACCCCTTTATCAAATATCAGGTGGCTGAGTGTCTTTGTAATTGTGCTTGCATCTTCTAATCTGTTCCACTGATCCTCAGGTCTATTTCTTTGCCAGTACCAAGCTGATTTGATCACTGTGGCTTTATAGTACTGTTTCAAGTCAGGAATTGAGATGCCTCCTGCCTTGCTTTTTGTTGCCTAGAATTTCCTTTGCTTTTCTAGGTTTCTTCCTTTGCTATTCTAGGTTTGCTATTTTAGGAGTGTTTTCTCTAGATCTGTGAGGTATGTCAATGGTATTTTGATTGGGATTGCATTAAATCTGTATAACAGTTTTGGGAGTGTAGCCAGTTTCACAATGTTGGTTCTTCCTAACCAAGAGCAAGGAATGTCCTTCCATTTTCTAATATCCTCTTCAATCTACTTTTTCAGCATAGTATAATTTTCACCATATAGGTCTTTTACATTTTTAGTTAGGTTGATTCCTAAGTATTTCATTCTTTTACATGTTATTATAAAGGGTGATATTTCCATAATTTCTCACTCAGTGAGTTTTTTGTTTGTGTACAGGAATGCTATTGATTTTGGAGCACTGACTTTGTATTCAGCTACACTGCTGAACTTGTTTATTACCTCTAGAAGTCTTTTAATGGAGTTTTTGGGTCTTCTATATAGAGTATCATATCATCTGCAAATAGTGATAATTTAACTTCTTCCTTTCCTATCTTTACTCCTTTTATTTCTCTCTCTTGTCTGATTGCCCTGGCTAGTGTTTCCAGAACTATGTTGAAAACGAGTGGTGAGAGTGGACATCCTTGTCTTGTTCCTGATTTTAAAGTGAAAGCTTTCAGTTTTTGTCCATTTGGTAAATGTTGGCTGTTGGTTTGTCATAGATGGCTTTTACAAGGTTGAGGTAGATGCCGTGTATTCCGAGTTTCTGAAGGGTTTTTATGATGAACATGTGTTGGACTTTGTTGAAAGCTTTTTCTGCATCTATTGAGATGACCATGTGGTTTTTGTTTTTGGCTCTATTGATGTGGTGTATTACATTTATTGATTTGTGTATGTTAAACCATCCCTGCATTCCTGGAATGAACCCCACTTGGTCATGATGTACAATCTTCTTGATGATTTGCTGTTTTCTATTTGCCAGTATTTTGTTGAGAATCTTTGCATCAGTGTTCATTAGTGAGATTGGTCTATAGTTCTCCTTTTTGGTTGGATCTTTCTCTCGTTTTGGTATCAGAGTAATACTTGCCTCCAGGAATGATTTAGGGAGGATTGCTTTTTTTCTCCATTTCATTGAAGAGTTTAAGGAGTATTGGCATCAAATCTTCTCTAAATTTCTTGTAGAATTCAGATGTGAATCCATCAGGACCTGGGCTTTTCTTTGTTGGTAAGTTTTTAATTACATTTTCAATTTCAATAGCTGATATTGGGTTGTTCAAAATTGCTATATCTTCTTGGTTGAGCTTTGGTAGTTCATATGTTTCTAGAAATGTGTCCATTTGCTCTGTGTTTTCCACTCTATGTGAGTAGAGATTTTCAAAGTAGGTATTCATGACCTTTTGAATTTCCATGGGATCTGTAGTAATTTCTCCCTTTTCAGTTCTTATTGCATGAATTTGGGTTTTTTTCTTTTTTTTCTCTTGATAAGGTTAGCTAGGGGTTTGTCAATTTTGTTGATTCTCTCAAAAAACCAGCTTTTTGACTCATTAATTCTTTGCATTTTTTTTTAGTTTCAATTGCATTGATTTCTGCTCTAATCTTTACAATTTCCTCTCTTCTATGAGCTTTGGGTTTAGCCTGCTCTTCTTTTTCTAGATGCTTGAGATGGAGCATTAGGTTGTTTATTTGTGCTCATTCTGTTTTCTTGATATGACAGTTTATTGCTATATATTTCCCTCTTAAGGCTGCTTTCATTGCATCCCACAGATTACAGTATTTTGTTTCTATATTTTCATTGAATTGTAGATATTGTTTTATTTCTTCTTTAATTTCATCTGTAGCCCCCTGGTTGTTCAAAAGGCTGTTATTTAATTTTCATGTATTTATGCAGGTTTTACAATTTCTTTTGCCATTAATTTCCAATTTCAGTGCACTGTGGTCAGATATTATGCATGGTATGATTTCAATCCCTTTGCATTTACTTAAGAATGTTTTATGGGATAACATATGGTCTATTTTGGAGAAGGTCCCATGTGCAGCTGAGAAGAATGTATATTCTGATGTGGTTGGGTGGAACACTCTGTAAACATCTACTAAGTCCAATTGCTCACAGGTATGATTCAATTCTGTTATTTCTTTGCTGACTTTTTGTCTAGTTGATTTATCTCTTTGTGACAATGGGCTGTTAAGATCTCCTGTTATAATTGTGTTCTTGTGTATTTGGTTTTTTATGTCCATTAGTATCTGTCTTATACAGTTGGGTGCTCCTATATTTGGCACATATATATTTATAATTGGTTGTCCTTCCTCTTGAATTTTACCACAAACAAGTATGTAGTGACCTTCTCTACCTCTTTTAATCATTTTAGGTTTGAAGTTCACATTGTCTGCAAATAGAATAGATACCCCTGCTTTTTTTCTAGGTTCCTGTTGCATGGAATACTGTTTTCCATCCTTTGACTTTTAATCTATGAGTTTCCTTTTGGGTCAGATGTGTTTCTTGTATACAGCATATTGTGGGGTCCTGTTTCTTGATCCATTCTGTCAATCTGTTTCTTTTTATAGGTGAGTTGAGGCCATTTATATTTATGGATATCACTGATATGTACTGGCTCGACTTTGCCATGTTATGTTCCAGTTGTTTCTTTCTTCTTTTCCTCTTATTTAATTGCTTATCCTACCTGGTGGTTTCTTTCTGTTGTTGTTTTAGGGATTGTGGTCATTTTTATCTCTGTGTAGTATGTCTTTCAGTACTCTTTCTAGAGTTGGTTTCTGTTGTTCTTTGTCATGAAAGTATCTTGTTTCCCCATTAAATTTGAATGAAAGTTTTGCTGGGTACATCAGTCTGGGTTGAAGGTTGTTTTCTTTCAGGGCTTGAAATACCTCATTCCAAGATCTTCTTGACTTGGGGGTTTGTGCTGAAAAGTCTGCCATGATTCTAATGGGCTTTCCTTGATAGGTGAGTTGTGTCTTTTCTCTACCAGCTTTTAATATTCTGTTTTTATGCTGTATGTCTGAGATATTAATTATTATGTGTCTGGGTGTGGATTTATGTTGATTGTGGCTGGTGTTCTATATGTCTCACTTATCTCCATATCAGATTCTTTCCCCATGTTTGGGAAATTTTCTGCTATTATTTCTATAAATACTTTATGTATGTCATTTGCCTGGACTCCTGTATCTTTGCTAATGCCCATTAGTCTTATATTGTTGCTCTTGGCATCATCGTGGAGCTTCTGGATTGTCATTTCATGCTGCTTTGTTATTTTTTAAAGTTCTGTCCTTTCCTGATCACTAACTGTGATCCTGTCCTCAAGGTCCGAAATCCTATCCTCAGCTTCCTTTAGGTGGTTTTGCATGCTTTCAATAGAAATTTTTGTTTCTTGGATGTCTCCTTGAGTTTGTTTCATGAATTCTGCTTGTTTTCTATATTGTTCATTCAAAGTTTCAGTCAGTTTCCTATGCTCATGTACTTTTTTCTCTAGTTCTTCTTTAGCTGCATTCAACAACTACTTTACTAAAGTTGTTATTTCTATCTTTACATGGGAGACTACTTCTAATTTGATTTCCTCTATAGCCTGATGCAGTTGTTTTTTTATTTCACTTGCTATCTTTTCATAGATTCCCAGTGTGTTACTTTTGAGATCTTCTATTTCAATGTCTCCTATACTTGTTTCTGGTGAACTATATGTTTGAGACTGCATTTTGCTTTTTCATTTTGTCATTTTCACTCTGCCTGGTGTTTTCTATGTGTAGGAGGGGATCACACACACACTCTCTTTTCATACACACCAGTGTCTTACAGTTAGTTGGAGGGGATTTTACTACTGGCCCTATTTATCCCCTGTACACCTCTATTGTAGCAGTATACTCACCACATTGATACAGTCAATCCAGTGTAGTCCAAAGTTCACTACCTGGGAGCAAAGTTCCAAATTTTCTCACACTAACTAGATCCTGCTGAGATCTTCTGATGTTCCCGGTGGCAGGGCAGGCCCTTGGTGGAGGTTCTGGGCAGCCTTGCCCTGAGGCAGGCTTGTGCTGAGTTCCCGGTGGCAGGGCAGGCCCTCCCTTGGTGGAGGTTCTGGGCAGCCCACCACTGAGGCGGACTTGCACTGAGTTCCTGGTGGCTGGGTGGGCCCTTGGTGCAGGTTTGCATTATTTTTTGTAAAAATAAATTACACAAGTATAGCCAGTCATTTAATGGAATATAATATGCAGACTCCTGAACTTGGCAACATGGTAAGGTGAGTTAATATAGACATTCACTGTATCCACAGACATACAATAGCTATATAGGAATGCAGAACACATTAACTTGGAACTAATGAATAAGAAAGTAAAGAATAAAGTAAAATTATTAACTCCTTTAAATCTGTGTGTGAAAGCTTGAACTCCATCTGAACATGGAATGAAATCTACCAGAATCAGCACAGCAAAAGCTTTGAGAACTTAATTAGGGTGCAGACAACAAATGGAAAGTAGCTAAACTGTGAACACCAGATTATCTCTGCAGGCTTTGGAAAATACCTGATGTTGAAACCAAGCCTACAGAAACAGAGTTGTAGTCTAAATCAAACAAGCTCAACTGTCTACTATATTTTCTAAATTCATTTTTCATAAAGATTTAACTCAATCCAAAAACTGACAATGTAGTATTCAAGATGTCCAAGATACAATCCAAAATTAATTGGCATACAAAGAACTCAGAACACTTCAACAGATACCAATACTGACATGACTAAAATTTATAAAAATCAAACAAAAAAATCTAAGGCAGCTATTATAACTAGGCTACATGAAGTAAAGGCAAACTATCTAGAAACAAATGAAATGATAGTCTCAGCAAAGACCACAAACTACAGAGCAAAAACTAATTTAAAAATCCAGAACTGATAAACATATTAATAAAAAATTAAATCCAAAAGAGGGGCTCAATAGCAGAATGAGATTTTTTTGAAGCCATTAAACTTGAAGATAACTCAGAAGAGTCAGTTCAGCTATCTACTTGATAACTTCAGAATGCATACTAGTTATCTGCATATATGAGACTAAAAGGTGGTCTGAGATATGGTACAGTTACTCTCGTGTGGTTAATGTAAAAATTCAGAAGCATAAGCAAAACATACTCTGAATTTTTTTAAAAAAAGGTTTTAAAAACTATTTACTAGAAGTAGATGTTTCAGATCCAATGTGAACAACAGGAAGGGAAAAAATAAAATATGAACTGAGCCTCAGAGACCAATGAAACATTATCAAAATGTCTAATATCACATTAGAGTTATAAAAAGACTTGAAAATACTAGTTGAGCAGGGTGACCAGCTGGACAACATCTTGGAATTGGGCAGGATGGGCCTGAACCTGGAACCATAGTGGCTTCAGTTGGCCATTCTGGGCTTGGAGCAGATTGGTGGGAATGGCTTGGACTGGGTCCCACCCCTGTGTGGGACCCAATAGCCAGGGACAAAGTTGCCCCTGAAGTTATCCAGAGCTGGTTCCATCTGTGCAGCACACATGAATGTGGTGAAGACCCCCAGTAGTTGAATGGCTCAGAAGGGAGGAGCCAGCCTGCACCACCCCTGCTTGTTCCTCAGTGATCAACAGCAAACTGGAGAGGGCAGCAATCCCTAGCCAGCATGGTTCAGAATAACCATAACCAATACAGAAAGAGCCTTGGGACTTCCACTACACACCAGTCTGCAAGAAACCAGAAACATGACAAAAGAAAGACACAAAAAAAAGTTTCCAGCTGCCAACCCAGGGAATATGGATCCAGGAGAGGTAAACATAGAAGAGATTGAGGGCAGCAAACCTGCAGTTTCAGAAGCAGCATCAGTTGAAATAAATAAATGTCTTTGTGACATTATAGAAGAACTCAAAACAGAAATACTAATACAAGTAAAGCAAAATATAAAAAGATTAATAAAAGAAATTCTAAGCACCTCTCAAGAAGACATAGATGGAAGAATGGAGGAGCACAGAAAAAAGAGGGAAACCTTTGATGAAGAATATAAAAAAATCTAGAATACATGAAACAGATTCAAAGAGATTGCCAGGAAATTAAAAACCCCATTGAAAGCCAGCAAAACTGCTTGAAAGAAACTAAAGATAGACTATCAAAACTTGAAGACAGGTTTGAAATGTGTGATAGCAAAAGGAAAGAGCTCTTAAAAATAACAAGGAAATACGAAGTAACAATACAAAGAAGATGACAAGAGGATCTATAACTTAAGAATAAAAAATGTGAGTGAAGAAGCAGGGATAAACAAAAATGAAATACAAAGACTATTCACAGAAATAATTAAGGAAAACTTCCCAAGCATAGGAAAAGAAAATGATATTCAGGTAAATGAGGCATACAGAACTCCAGCCACCTGCAACCAAAACAGAGATACACTCAGACATATAACAATAAAGATCCCAGAAATCTAACACAAGAACGGAATATTAAAAGCTGTCAGAGAAAAGAAACAGATCACCTATAAAGGAAAACTCATCAAAATCATAACAGACTTCTTGACACAAACCATCAAATCAAGAAGAGTTTGGAGCAAAGTATTACAAGCCCTGAAAGAAAATAACCTTGAACCCACATGGATGTACCCTGCAAAACTATCTCTCAAAATTAATGGAGAAACAAGATGCTTCCATGACAAAGAGGAACTGGGGGAGTTCGTGACCACCAATCCAACCCTACAAAAAATACTGAAGGACATTCGATAGAGAGAGAAAAAAAAAAAAACACCAGAGTTTCAGGAGCAGTAGCAGAGAGGCCTCAATGAATGGCACAGACAGTGGAATGAAGGGGGAAAGTAGACAACCAATGACAGAAAAATACCATAGCAGAGATGAGGCAGAGAAGGTTGGCTATAATTTCTAACATAGATGGCCTTGATACACTAACAAAAAGAAACACAGGCAGAATAGATCAGGAGATAGGGTCCATCGAGATGCTCTGTATAGGAAATACAATCAACCTGAAAGAGGGTTTATGGACTGAAAGTCTAAAATTACAAAATAATGCTCTATGTGACAGGGAACCAGAGAGAAATAGGGGTAGCTGCAGATAGGTTGGAAAGTCATGACATTTTTGTGCAGTGGAGAAGTACTCAGCTATAAGGAAGGAAAACCTTGAGGCTTTTGTAGGTAAAGGACTGTAACTTAAGATCAAGCTCAGGGGAAAAATGTTTAGAACCACTTAGGTAAATAATGGGTTGCCTACCTAATCTAAAAACTAAAGGAGTTAGTGGGATCTAAAATGTACAATGCATCTTATGAAAGTGAAAGGGGAGGAATTGTCTAAAAAAGGAAGGCAGAGGACATTGTTAATATCATTATTTAAAACCCATATTGCTCTCATTACTGTTTTTAGTTTGGTTATATTCTGTTCGTCTGTCTACTTGTACTAGATTTGAGGGCACAGACAGCTATTCCAAAAATAGCAGGATGTACTGCGGTAACCATCCTTAATTTCCTATTAACTTAATCTGAAGCCCTGTATTACTTGCATTTTCTTATTATGACTGCTCTTATTTGAATCTGGTTTGTTAGATCACTGTCTTGTCTTGACTGAATTTATTTGAATCTGTTATGTTTGATAGTATCAAGTCTGAGAGTATAAGCAACTACTCCGAAGACAATAAGATTCACTAGGATACACATTCTGGTTTGACTATTACCTGCTTTTGAAGTCCTATAATGTCTCCAATGTTTTGTTTTTATTGATATTGTTCTGTACTGGTATGTTCAACTATGCCTGATGATATAGACAATTCTATTGACAAAAGACCTCATAGTAACCATTGTAGATCACCTTGTATTGTGGTTTTAAACATGTGCTATGTCCATCCTTTTGTTTTGAATGACCCCATTTTGTTTTCTTTCTCATTTAGTTTTGTTCTTTTCAAAGTAAAATTTAAAAAAAAAAACTAATTGAGCAAATAATAGGTGCAAACCCCAAATTTGGGCAAAAATTTACAGATCCCAAAGAAACTCAGCAAATAACAAGGATATGCATATCACAATGAAACTCCTAAAAACAAAAGATAAAGTTTAATATCTTAAAGTAGGTTGAAAAAAATTTATATGGGAGAGAGAAGAATTTAATTACTGTATTTTTCTTATCAGAAATTATGGGGTCCAGAAGGTAGCAGAAAATTTATTTTTAAGTTTCTGAAAATGAAAAACAAGTCAACCCAATCCTATATTAAAAATATATATCAGAATAAAGTCAAATACAGATTTTCTTGGATGAAATAAAACTAAGAAAATTTGTCTCCAGTGGGTAGGCTTTCAAAGAAATGCTAAATAAAGATCTTCAAATTAAAGGAAAGTAGTAACAGAAAGAAGCCTAGAAAATCAGTAATAATAAAAGGAAATCAGAAATTGTAAATATATGAGTAATGAAATACACTATTATTTATTATGACAGGGCCAGGGGTTTAGCTCAGCAACATAAGTGCCTGCTCGGCAAAGACGAAGTCATGAGTTCAATCCCTGGCACAAAAAAAAAAAAAAGTTTAATATGACATGTAAATTGCTGAAATAAATATTGTAATACAGTTTAAATGTACATAGGTGTGATAACTAGTACAATTACTGTATCACAAATGAGAAAGGATATAGGGTCCTAAGGTTTCTTGTTTGTTTGTTTTCTTTTCTTTTCTTTTATCTTTTTGAAACAGGGTCTTGCTATACAATTCAGGCTGGCCTTGGGCTCACTCTGTAGCCCAGGCTGGTCTCGAACTTGCAATGATTCTCCTACCTCAGCTTCCCAAGTGCTGGGATTACAGGAGTGTGCCACCAAGCCTGGCAATGTTTCTTAATTGTATCTAAAGTGATAAGGTATTAATTTCAGTGATAGTGTAAAGTTTGATATGTATATTTTATACTTGATCTTAGCCAAAAAGCCAAGAAGTGATACTATAAACATATTTTAAACCATAAGGAACCAATACTAAAAACACTATACCAAAAGATACATTTTAAAAACAATGTAGATACACAATAGAATCCTAAATATTCAAATAGATACAAAAAAGATAAAAATGAAAAACAAAGGTATGAAAATGAAAGGAATGAATAGAAAAATAATAATTTAGACCTAATTCCAACTATATCAAAGATTACACTAAATGTACACTAAATCTAAACATACCAATTAAATGACAGAGATTATTAAGCTAGGATGTTAAAGAATTCAAATATGTACTATCTGAAAGAAATCCATTTTAAACTAAAGGAAAAAAAGCTAAAAATAATGAGATTGAATAAGATGTACCATGTAAACACTAATGAAAGAACTGTTGGACCAGATATGGGGGCACATACCTGTAATTCCAGAACTCTGGGAGGCTAAGGGAAGAGGTTCTCAAGTAAGAAGAGTTCAGCCAAGGCAATGTAATGAGACCCTATCTCAAAATTTTAAAAATGTAGAGGCTGTGATATACCTCAGTGCAAAGACCAAGGACTCAATCCCCTCCCCCCTCCAAAAAGAAGACAAAAGGAAGGAAAGAAAAGAAGAGGTTAGAGTGAATGAATATATTAGTATCAGACAAAGTCAGAATAAGAAAAATTACAAAAGACTAGGAGAAAATTTATGTAATGAAAAAAGACTCAAGTCACCCAGAAGAAAAACCTACAATTCTAAATATTCACACACCTTCCAAAAACTAGGATTAGAGGTCCCATTTGACCCAGCTATTCCCCTTCTGGGTATTTTCCCAGAATTAAAAACATCATACCATAGCAATATATGTGCACCTGTGTTTATAGCAGCACAATTTGTAATAGCTAAATTTTGGAAACAACACAAATCTCTATCAACTGAGGAATGGATAAAAAAAGATGTATTTTTATACAATGGAGTACTACTCAGCTATAAGGAAGGATAAACTTGAGGCTTTTATAAGTAAGTGAATCACAACTAGAAGACCATACTCTTTTTTTCTTTTTTCTTTTGTTTTTTGTTTGTTTTGGGTTTTTTCTTTTTGTTTTGGTACCAGGGATCAAACTCATGACCTCACGCTTGCCAGGCAGGTGCTTATGCCACTGAGCTAAATTCCCGGCTTCAAAGACCATACACTTAAGTGAAATGTCAGACTCACATGTGTAAACACCATATTGTTTCACTTGTATAAGAAACTGAAGGATTCAATAAGATCCAAAAGGTACAATAGATATTGTAAAGGGAATGAAACTGCTCAAAAGGAAAGAACAACTGGGATAAGAAAAAAGAGAAAAGAAGGATAGTATAATTGTACTATTGATCCTCCTAGTTCAGGGAAAGAAACTGTGATTGCTTATATTGTTTGATCTTTTTTGCATGCCCAGTGCTTGAAATGTGAGCAACTATTGTGAAGATAACAATATGCAATGTGGTTACTATTGTTCATTTCCTATCAGCTTGTTTTGAAATCCTAAAATAAATAAATAAATATTCATGTACCTAACAGAACCATATCACATAGGAAACAAAAGCTGATAAAATGAAAAGACATATGCACAATTCACAATTATAATTAATGACTGCAACACACTTTTCTCAGTAATCAGTTAAATAAACAGACAGAAAAACAGAAAATATATAGGAAGCTTGAAATCTACCAATTCATAATATAATTGACATTTATAGAACACCGATTTCCACACAGTGAAACACTGTAAACACTGTCTTAAAATGCTTAGGGAATATTCACTGAGGTGAAATTCTTAAATGTTAAAGAGTTAAACTCATTCAACCCCTGTTGTGTGGCCATAATAGCATTAGATTTGAAAGCAAGGAGAGAGCGATAACTAGAAATCCTTCCAAGAGAACAAAATAAAACAACATGCTATGAAGTAATCCACAAGTCAAAGAAAATCTTAAGAAAAACTAGAAAATATTTTGAATGGAACAAAAATATATCTAAATTGTGGGCCATAGCTAAACAGCATTTAGAAGCAAAATTATGGTTTTAAATGCATATGTGAGAAATAAAGGTCTCAAATCAATGGTTTTATCTTTTAACTTAAGAAATTAGATAAAGATAAGCAAAATAAACCTAAAGAAAGCAGAAAGATTGAAATAATTTTTAAAAAAACAGAAAAGCAAAAGAGAAAAATCAATGAAAAAAAAACTTTAAAAAATACACAAAACTCTAGTCAGATTGATTAGGAAAGAGAAAAAGATAAACTGCTAACATGATCCATAAAAGAGGAAATCACAGCAAAAATCAAAGATAGTAAATAGAGAGAGACTACTACAAAAAAACCTATATAAATAACAACCAACATGAAAAACACTAATTAGCAAAGACACTTTGAAAGACCCTACCAAAATTCATTCAAAAGAGAAATAAATCATTAAGTAGTACTAAATCTGTTAAATAAATAAAACTTACAGCTAAAATCTTTCCCAAGTGTTCCCAGGTTTAGCTTATTTGGCTAAGGCCCCACTCTGTAAACTTGAGGTTCAGAGTTCCATCCCAGAGCCAGCAAAAAAAAAAAAAAAAAAAAAAAATCTTTCCCAAAAATACAAACTCTAGACTTCACAAGATGAATTCTCCTAGATATGTAAGAAAATATTAGCACTAGTTCTATACAATATTTTTCATAATAGAAAAGAGTATTTGCAATTTATTTTGTGAAGCTAGCACAGTCATGACCCTCATCAAAGATAATACAGAGCCAGGGATTTAGCTCAGTGGCATAATCACCTGCCTTGCAAGTGCATGGTCGTGAGTTCGATCCCCAGTACAAAAAAAAAAAAGATAATACAGAAAAAAGGGGGAAACAACACAGCAATATTGCTTATGAACATAGACGCAAAAATACTCAACAAAATATTAAATAATCAAATTTCTTGTATATACAAATAATAATGCATCACAACTCAGAGATGAATTTTCCTATAAATGGAGGATGATTTATCATTTGAAAAATAATCAGTGTAATCCACCATTTAACAGACAAAACAAGAAAAACCACACAATTTTAACAATACATCTAGGAAAAAAATTCATGAAAAATTCAGCTTGTAATCACTAATGTAAGAGAGGTCCACCACAGGCACGGGCCTACATTATCTGTCCTTGTAAATCACTTTGAAGATAGTTGTTTTTTAAAATTTTTTTGTTGGACCACGCCCAGCGACTTTCATTCAACCAGGAGAGCCAGGACCGCCAAAAGGGGAGCCAGGCCGGCGCCGCTGCCGCGAGGTGAGTTACAACTAGCCAGATCAGGCCCGGAAAAGTTTGGGACCACTAATCCTGGCGGCTGGGTACCTGCCCAACCCCCTTAAGTCACTGGACTAAGCTCCAGAGGTTCCACAGGCTTGAGTGGACCGTGCCCAATGACCTTCATTCAACCAGGAGAACCAGGTCCACTGAAAGGGGAGCCAAAGCCAAGGGAGTCCCAGTAGCAGAGGGCTCAGGCAGTGATTTCCAACACATCCAGGGAAAGCTTTGGAACATTGCTGGAAACATGGAAATATAGGAAAATGACAAAAAAAAAAAAAAGACCAAAATGCAATCTCAAACCTCCAGCCCATCCCAAGAAAACCAAGGAGCCATGTACATAGAATAAAATACTACACATGCACCTGAAATGCCTGAAATGATATCAACTGAAATAAAGAAGCAAGTACGAGAAGCTATGAGGGAACTCAAATCAGAAATAATCTCCCAGGTAAAAGAAGAAATAATAAAAGTAGTAAAAGAAATACTGAATGCATCAAATGAAGACACAGCTAAAAAATTAGAGGAACAAAGCAAAATGATAGAATCCCTGAATGAACAGTTTAAGAGACAAACAGAATGCATTAAGCAGATTCAAAGAGATATACAGGAAATCAAAAACTCTATTGAAAGTTGCAAAAACTGCCTCAATGAAAGTGAAGATAGAATCTCAGACCTGGAAGATAAGATTGCAGCTAGTGAACAGGAAAGGAAAGATCTTCTAAAAATAACAAGAAATCAGGAAATAACAATTCTACAGCTGCAAAATGATGCAAAGAAAAACAATATAAGATTAATAGGGATAAATGAAAAAGAAGGGGACAACACAAATGATATCAAGAGGCTATTTACAGAAGTAATAGCCGAAAACTTCCCAAACATGAGTATGGAAACTGACATACAGATTAGTGAAGCATATAGAACTCCAAATAGCCATAACCAAAACAAAACTACACCCAGACATATAATAATCACCATCCCAGAAATCCAACATAAGAACAGAATATTAAAAGCTGTTAGAGAGAACAGACAGATCACCTATAAAGGAAAAACTATCAGAATCACAGCAGACTTCTCAGCATAAACAATGAAGTCAAGAAAAGCATGGAGTGAAGAGTTTCAGATACTAAAGGAAAATGACTTCCAACCCAGACTGATGTACACTGAAAAATTGTTCTTCAAAATGGATGAAGAAATAAGATACTTCCATGACAAAGAACAGATGAAGAACTTTATGATCACCAAACCAAACCTACAAAGAATACTGAAAGACATTCTAGATACATATAGGAAAAAACCACTAAGCAAGACAGACAATTAAGCAGAATGGAAAGTTAAGATATGACATCAGAAAGATAACATGTCAACAATAAACCAATATATGACAGTTATAACAATTAATGTAAATGCCTAAATTCACCAATTAAAAGAAACAGACTGGCAGAATGGATCAAGAAACAATGTCCAACCGTATGGTGTCTACAAGAAACCCATCTAACCCCAAAGGAAACTCATAGACTGAAAGTCAAAGGATGGAAAACAATATTCCATGCAACAAGAACTCAAAAAAAAGCAGGAGTAGCTATACTGTTTGCAGACCATGTGAAATTCAAACAAAGAATGATCTGAAGAGATAAAGAAGGTCACTACATACTAGTTAGGGGAAAACTTCAAGACGAAGAGATAACAATCTTAAATATATATGCACCAACTTCCAGAGCACCCAACTACACAAGCAAGTATTAACAGAAATGAAAAATCAAATAAGCAATAACACAATTATAACAGGAGACCTTAACACACCATTGACACAAAGGGACAGATCAACTAGACAGAAAATCAGCAAAGAAATAACAGAACTAAATCACACCTGTGAACAAAGGGATTTGATGGATGTATACAAAGTGTTCCATCCAACAACATCAGAATATACATTCTTCTCAGCAGTACATGGGATATTCTCTAAAATAGACCATACACTAATCCACAGAACATATTTAAGTAAATGCCAAAGAATTGAAATTATCCCATGCATGTTATCGGATCATAGCGCCATTAAACTGGAAATTAATGATCAAAGTAACTGCAAAAACCACACAAACACATGGAAATTAAATAATACACTCTTGACCAATCAGTGGGTCACAGAGGAAATTAAAGAAGAAATCAAACAATATCTCCAAGCAAATAAAAATACAAATACAACTTAGCGGAACCTGTGGGATGCAATGAAAGTGGTCCTCAGAGGAAAATTTATTGCACTGAGTTCCCACATTAGGAAAACAGAATGAACACAAATAAGCAACCTGATATTATATCTCAAATAGCTAGAAAAAGAAGAGCAAGCCAAGCCCAAAGCCAAAAGAAGGGAGGAAATTATAAAGATCAGAGCAGAAATTAATGCAATAGAGACTAAGAAAACAATTCAAAGAATCAATGAGTCAAAGAGTTGGTTCTTTGAAAGAATAAATAAAATTGACAAGCCCCTAGCTAACCTAATTTTAAAAAGGAAAGAAAAGACTCAAATTCATGCAATACAAAATTAAAAGGTGAAATCACTACCGACCCTGTGGAAATACAGAAGATAATCAACAACTATTTCGAAAACCTCTACTCTCATAGGTTCAATAACACAGAAGAAATAGACAGATTCCTAGAAACATATGAACCACCAAAGCTGGATCAAGAAGATGTAACACTGCTGAATAACCCAATTTCTATTAATGAAATTGAAAATGTAATCAAGTCCCTACCAACAAAGAAGAGCCCAGGCCCAGACAGATTCACTGCAGAATTCTACAAGAAATACAAAAAAGACTTAATGCTGACACTCCTCAAACTAGTCAATGAAATTGAAAGGGAAGCAGTTCTGTCTAAGTTATTCCTGGAAGCAAATATCACTCTAGTACCAAAACCTGAGAAAGACCCAACTAAAAAAGAGAACTACAGGCCAATCTCCCTAATGAACATAGATGCAAAAATTCTCAATAAAATATTGGCAAACAGGATGCAGCAAATCATCAAGAAGATTGTATACCATGATGATTTTAATATGTATGATAGTATAAACAAATTTTTTATGAAAAATGAGATAATATAGCAGCCATTGTCCATCTTCGGTTATTTGGTTCAGAATGCCTTGCAATACTTTCATTCTCTTGAGTGGTTTTATTCTATTTTGTTATGTTTGACATTATTGTGTGTAAAGCTAAGCTCAACTATTGCAAAGAAAGAGACATTATAATAGTTACTGTTAATATCCAATTGTCTTGTGAAGTGCTGTGTTGCTTACATTGTTCTGTTGTGATCTGCTTAGATCTGCCCTCTTTTGTTTTACTCTCTTTAAAATAAATAAATAAATAAATAAATAAATAAGAAAAATTCAGCTTGTATCCATGATTTTTGAAAGGAAGGAAATGAAGAAAGAAACCTTTCAGGAAACTAGAAAAAAAAAAAAAGGATCTTCCCCAACAAGACAGAAGGCAATAACAAAACCTTACTGCTAATATCATACTTAGTGATGAAGGACTAATTCTTTCCTCCTATAATCAAGAAATGAGCAAAATTGTTCAGTCTTATCATTCTTATTCAACATTATTCTGGAAGACCTAACAGGAGCAATTAGACAAGATTTTTTTAAATGGGTTTCAGATTAGAAAAGAAAAATAAAACTATCTCTATTGAGATCCCTATATGCCTGCAAAAATCCCAAGGAATCTACAAAAAACTCTAAAAACTAACAAGTACATTTAGCAAGAGCACAGAATGCAAAGTAAACACACAAAAATCAACCATTTTTTTATACACTGGGGATGTACAATGAAAACTTAAGGTAAACTGAAGTTTAAAAACAGTACCAGGCCATCTATAAACTAAAATATGTGCAGCTCTATATGCTAAAAATTCTAAAACACTCATGAAAGAAGTCAAAGAAGGCCTAAGGAAATCCACATTCATGGATTAGAAGATTGAATGTACTTAAAATATCAATTTTCTCTAAAGTGATCGAGATTTAACACAAAATCCTGGAAAGATAGTCTGCGAATATAGATAAGCTGATTCTAAAAATTATAGAGAAAAGCAAAGAAAATATAATAGTGAAAAAAGTTCTGAAAAAGAACAAAATTGGAGAACTCACATTACCCAGTATTAAGTTATACTACAAAGTTATAGTAATTGAGACATTAGACAAAGATGAAAGTTCAGATATATATATATACATAAACATGGTTAATGAGTTTTTGAAAAAGATGCAAAGTCAATTCAATGGATAAAAAATGGTCTTGTTGGTAAATGGTGCTAGGATAATTGGAAATCCATATGCAAAAATGTGAACTTAACCTACATAATACCATATGCAAATATTACTCCAAAAGGAATCAGAGGTCTAAATGTAAAATAGAAAAATATGAAACTACCAGGCATAATGGAAAATTTGCCTGTAATTTCATAAACTTCACAGGATGAGGCAAAATGATAGCAAGTTAGATAAAAGCCTTGGCAAATTAGCCAGGACAAGTCTCAAAATTAAAAAGGGCTAGGGGCTCGGGATTTAGCTTAAAAAAAAATTAAAAAGAGCTGAAGATGTAGCACAGTAATAGAGAACTTGCCTAGCATATAAAGACTCTAGCATGTGTAAGGCAAAGATGAGAAAGAAAGAGAAGAGAGGAGAGGAGAGGAGAGGAGAGGAGAGGAGAGGAGAGGAGAGGAGAGGAGAGGAGTTTTCATGACCTTGGGTTAGCCAGAGTTCTTAGATAGAAAAATCCATTTTTTAAAATGGATTTATACTTCATGAAAACTAAAATATGTTGTTCTATGAAGGATATCATAAAAAAAATCAGGAGAGCCAGGGATTTAGCTCAGCAGCATAAATGTCTGCCTTGCAAGCACACAGTCGTGAATTTGATCCCTGGTACCAAGAAAGAAAGAAAGAAAGAAAGAGAGAAAGAAAGAAAGAAAGAAAGAAAGAAAGAAAGAAAGAAAGAAAGAAAGAAAGAGAAAGAAGAAAGGAAGAAAGAAAGAGAAAGAAAGAAAGAGAGAGAGAAAATACTTGTAAATCACATATTTGTAAATCACCTAGGACAAAAGATTTATTTACATAACATAAAAACTTGTAAAATTCAACAATAAGAAAAAATTTGACCTAATTTTCTTCTTTTTGCTGTTGAAGAACTTAATTTTTTTTAATGTGAAAAATATATGAAGAAATACTTTATTAAAAAATTACATAAATGAAAAATATTAATACCATTAGACATTGTGAAATGCAAATTAAAACCACAATGAGATATCATTATGCAGCTATTAGAATGATTTAAAAACAATACCAAGTGCTAAAGAGGATGCAGAGTAGCTGGCCCTCTCATGGTACACAGGAATGTGATATGGTGTGCCCACTTGGGGAATCAGTTTGGTAGTTGTTTATAAAATTAAACCTATGCTTACCATATGATCCAGCAATTCTACTTCCAGCAACTCACCCATGACACATAAAAGTATGTTCCCAGAAAAGTTTGCACATAGATGTTTATAGGTCAAACTAGACTTAGGACTCCAAAGGAGACAGCTGTCATGCCTGAGGTTACACCTCCTCCTTGGGAAAAGACTGCAGCCAGTGAGGGAACACAAGGCTTGGCCTCCTTGCTTCAAGACACAATTCTGCCCAGCCATTCCAGCTTCAGGATCTGTAGGATCAGTTAAAATATCTACTTTCCTTTAACCCAGTTATGTTTCTCTTACCCTTCACAGGCATGTTTACTGATACACCTCACAAATAAATATCCACATACAAATTTCAGAATCTCAGAGCCTTTTTCCTGGGGATATCTACCTGTGACATAATAAAATTAAGTTTACTCTAAAGAAAGAGAGCAAAGAGTACGAGTTGGAACAAGAATAGGAAAAAATTAACCAGGTTAATCTTGGTGTCTTTTTTATTTTCTTTTACATATTGTTAAATTATTTTATAATTTGAGAAGTAGATGCATGCCTTCTGAAGACACTCTGAAACATACTAAAGTAATTCAATATTTGTATATCTGCTGGTTATACAGCAATTTCTAGAAAACTAAAAAATGTAATAGGTAAAAATCTGGTCTAGAAGAAAAACCTTTAAAAAATGAAATACAGGTTTAAAAAATATCAATTGTCCTTAGCTATATTTTCCTCTAAAAGCTCTACCTACTCCCTAAAATGTATATAACATCATGTACTCCAAACATGCACAGTACTAGTACAAAAAATGTATTACAGTAAAAGACACATTTCCATTAATCCTCCTCAAAATACTGCTTTTCACTTTGAATACATTTGTTCTATCATTCTTGCTATTTTCTGAAGAAGTCTTCACAAATCTGAAAGTCTTTCCTAAGTGTCTTTATGAAACAGGACCAAAAATACAGAGAATGCTGTTGCCAAGTGCCCTCCAAGAGAAAAACAGGCTTGTAAAGCAACACAGAGAGTCCTTGTCCTCTTCATTCACCAAATCAGGCATCTTGCAACTTCTGATTCTTCCCCAAAGTCAAAATTACCATCCAAGGCAAACATTTCAGATCTATTCAGATCATCAAAGCAATATCAATAACACAACTAAAGACACTGAGGAAACAGGGCTTTCAGAACTATGTCAGCACAAGAATGATGGAATAAGTGTGTTCAAAGCAAAAGAGGGTTTTGGGGGGATTGATGCCAGTGTGACTTGTACTGTAATTTTTTTCTAATTTAAACATTCACTATATCATCTGATCACATTGTGTATCATCTTACTTTATCATAAGATGTCTTTGGTTATGAATCTCCACATTGCATGAACCCAACATTAAAATGAGCCTTAATTTTACTTACTCCTGTGACCACTTTAAAGAAAACTTCACACCATCCAAACTATAGGAAGAGAAGTCAAGAACTGGTAGGGAAATCTGCTGTCTTCCAACCTTACAGAATTTGAAGCAGCCGCTGCCTATGTGAATCATCAGGGGACAAATTCACCCTTTGCCTCTTCACCCTACTCCCAGATTCTAAAACTAGCTGAGGATACTTGAAAGCCTGCATAGTGAAAAGATTCTTTTTTCTGATGTGTGTATCTACATGTGTACACACACAGGAATGTGTGTACATATTGCTTCACAAGCTTTCAGACAAGTGGGTTGGAGAAAGGAGTTGCTATATTTAAAAGCTATATATATATATATATATATATATATATATATATATATATGAAAAACCTGCCCACAAGGGCTGAACTTCTAAGAAAGCAGACAAAGTGAAGGATAGATTAACCAAAATTCTCTGTTTGCAGACTAGATTAAATATTGAAAGGAAAAGACACCCCCAAATTTTCTCCTTACAGTAATTCTTTTTGTTTAGTTCTTCTTAATGTTTTCCCGTAGAGAGTAGAATATGAAACAAAGAATCCCAAACTTAACTCAAAGGAACATTAAAGAGCATAAGGAAGAGAAATGAAGAGTTATTCACTGGACAAAAGATTGAAATGCCCTGGTGGTATTTTTTTTTTCCAGAGGATGTCTTAAACTACAGGAGCCTGAGGAAAAGAGTAAAAAGCCCTGGATAAAGGCTAAGACTGTGAGAAGGACCTGGGCTAGAAAAGAGGAATGGCTCTGCTGTGACAGCCAGAGGCAATTTCAAGGCTTGCCATCTGCTTCCTAGGATCTAGGCTATGTCAGTGATTGTTCCTAAACCTGTGTTCAAAAAACAAGGCAATGTCACCAGATGAGATCTGGATTAAACAAAAACATTTGAGCCTGCCAACACTAGGTTAGTGACCATAATATAAAGCATACTGCATCCAAATCTGTAGGTCTCACTGAGGAAGCAAAAAGTCCATCTTCTGTTTTCAAGAATTTCTTATCCTATACAGGAAAAAAATCTAAGATTTTTTTTAGTGACAGATTTATGTCTACAGTTAACTTATAAGTACTAAGTATTTTTAAAAAGCAGAAAGCATGATCAGACGGTGGTCAGAATGAGATAAAGAGCAACAGGTAAAGGGATTTAGCTCAGTGATATAAGCGCCTGTCTGGCAAGCACGAGGTTGTGATTTTAAGCCTTGGTTCCAAAAAGCAACAGGTAAGCATTTCCCAGAAGAGGCAAGTTTTATGCATTTATCTTGGAAGTGGTAAATGTCATAGTTTCATGGAAAACAATAAAAGGAAGATAAAAGAGACAAAAATATTGTCACTCTGTACAGCTCCACCGCAGAAATGAAGAGTGTGCTTGAGATATGCATGGTTGAAGCATTTTTCCATGTATTCCCTCAAAAAATACAGTTAAAATGGGAGGCAGTCTGAGGTTTGCAAATATGATTAGTTTTCCTATGGCAAATGAATAAAATAATTAAATGCAAAGGGACATGACTATGACTTTAGGTGGGGTGGGGGAGAATGGGTTAAACTGTCAAAAACTATGAAAAAATGTGAGGTTTTACTTTACTTACAAGATCACAAGTTAGTTTGCAAAAATCCTAAGGGCCTAATCACCCTTGGCACAGCAAGTTACACAATCATCATTTTTACTTTATTTATACTTACCCTCCAAATGTGGAAGATGATGAAGAGCACCCCCATGAATCCTGCTCAGGCAGTGGGGTTGCATCCCAGCTGAGGAGACTCAACTTACAAAGCCCGATGTTTCATAATGGTCAGTCAGCAAACCCATCTAACCTTTGCTCTGGAGGAAGGCATGATTTTATTATACCAGACAGTAAACAAACATGCATCCTCAAAAAAGATCATCCCCAACAAGAAGACAATTAGTGTTTCTGCTGATAATATATTTAAAAATGCAACAGACCTATGAAAATTATCCTCCCAAAAGTGGAGGATAAAAAAGGCCTGCAGAATGAGCACATGGGAAAATAAGCATTAAGCCATAAAAGATTATAACAGAGCAGTAAATGAGGGAGAAATAATATAGCTTTTTTGCAGAAGAATCAGTGAAAATTATTGTGACCTGAAGGTCTGAGCATTTGGAAAAAGGGCTGAAAAGAAAACATTATATGAGAAAAGGTCAAATAAAACTATTCTGTATTAGTTACCTATTGCTGCACAATAAAATAACCCCTAAAATTTAGTGGTGTGCAACAACAGATGTTCATCACTTCACACAGTTTTGTGGGTCAGGAACCTGGCAGCACTTACTTTGTAGTTCTGTTTCGAGGTCTTTCATGAAGTTGCATTCTATTCATTAGCAGGGGCTCCAATCACCTGAAGCTTTGACTGGGATTGTCAGATCGTTTGCAAGCTGATGGTGCGTCCTCACACCTGGCAAGTTAGTTTTTGGTGCTGTAACAAAACCTGAGTTCATTACCACATAGACCTCTCCCCATGGTTTCACAGGAGTCCTTAAGACATGAAACCTGGTTTTGTCCAGAGCCAGTAATTCAACAAGAGACAGCAAGGTAGAAGACACAATGCACAATGCCTTTTATGGTTTAGTTCCAGAAGTCCTGCTCTGACTCCTGCTGTATTAGATTCATTTAGAAGCAAATCAGGAAGCCTAGCTCACCCTCATGGGAAGGGGAATTATGTTCCACATACTAAAGACTTTCTGGACATATTTTAAAACCACCACATACTCTGCATTCAAACATCTGTCATGGTGATGGAGTATAACATCAATAAGCAGCATATGATCTCACTCCTAGGGAGACCATAGTTGAAACAAGAGACAGGCCCTAGCTTGAAGAGAAGAAAACTAAGTAATATACTCAAGTTATAAAATTTCTATCTTTGTTTTCAGTTAAAATTTATTTTTGTGCTATTTCTTACCTCCTTATCCTAACACCAGTACCTAATTCTCTATTTAGATAAGTGCAGATTTATTTTTGTTTTATTTTGATGAGACCACAGCTCAAGTTGATGTCCCATAGCAATTTTTTTAAAAAGCAAACACTCCTGTCCAGGCAGAAGGAAAGAATTGATCCAGATGCTGAGGAGAAAATTGCGTTGATCTCTAACAGAGATCTGTTATACTAAGGTTACAGTCAGTCCCTTTCAGAGTCACAGAGTTCGTGTGGCTGAATTGAAGAGCCAAAACCCTCTAATCTATGGCAAAACTCAATTTTCTTTATAGATTTATCTCTTCTAACTTGTAGGACATTGTTTACTAGCACTGGGATAACTACATCTATATTTATGAAGATTACTTAAGTAGTGTATAAAATGAGTAAGATCAAAGTCAAAGATACCAAGTAGGATTCTTTCACAATAAACCAAGTATGAAATTAAATAAAGATCTGAATCCAGGCACAGAATTTAAAAAGAAGGGAATGTTTCAAAGGTGATTTCTCAAATATGATACTTAGAATTTGGTGACTAATTATAGGTAGGAGGTGAGAGAAAGGGGACATGGAAGAAAAATCCAGAGGTGTAAGATCTTGTAAGGTACTGAGGGTGACCAACTAGTCCCAGGTTTCCCAGGACCTTCTTAGTTTAGAAAGTTCCAACACTTGAGAATCCCCACAGTTTCTAGGCAATCTGCACATTCAGGCACTATATTATAGGAAAAACAGTAACACAAATCAGGGATGCAAAATAGGGGATATTTTAGCTGTGGAAAATAAACTTTTGTTATGGAAAAGTTCACTTAACATAATACAGAAGATATAAAAAGAAATAAATTGGGAAAACATTTCTGAAGCCTCAGAGAGAGGCTGGAGCTGGGTACTGATGCTGTGGAAGAGGATAAGAACTATCTAGGCAGGCTGTAGAGTTAAGACTCAGTTTTTAAAAATTGAAAAATGGATTGGGTATACTTGGAGAAGAAGAAAACCCTCAAGAGAGACAGAAAATTTCAACAAAGACAAATAACAAACAATGATTATCCCAGAAGCCAGAGAAAGAGGAAAGTTTTTAAAGGCCAAAGGAAGGAAAAATGTCAAATGCCACAGAGGGGAGTTCACAGGATTTAGAAATTTGCTCCATTTTCTATGGTGATCCAAAAGGATAGTTTTAAGAGTAAGTGTTGGAACTATAAGGAGAGCCTAGGCTCAGCCCCAGCCATCAAAAAGGATCATGTCCAATAAGCACCTTCCCCACCCGGCCCTCCAAGAGCCAAGGCAGAGAAACTGAATCACTTTCAATGTAGCTTTGACTCTCAGGAACTGAGAAACTAGTCACCCTCTACTGACAGGTTTATTTTTGTAACTATTAGCTTTATTAAAAACAAGAGACTGGGGATTTAGATCAGTGGCACAAGTGCCTGGCTGGCAAGTGCAAGGTCGGGAGTTTGATCCCCAGTATCAAAAAAAAAAAAAAAAGTATATGCCAAGCACCTTATAAACTTTAGCTCATTTAATCTTCATTACAAAGCAGTGAGGAACTGTTATAAATATTTCTTATTTTGCCTGTCTTCAATAATGAGAAAAATAGTTTTTGTCTACATACTGTATTCTAATGATACCCCCCTGGTATTATTCAATATTTTGGGGTCCTGAGTCTCTATTGCCTGCTTTCGTTCCTGAGAATCAAGTGAAATTTTTTTCTAATTTTTTAAGATGCCTTTGAATTATATTAGAATTTTCTGAGGTGCAATAACTCCACCTACCTTATGCTAGTTACCAAGGTAAGGAAGTCAGCATTCCAATTCTTTCCAAAAAATGCATAATCAGACATTCAAATATCTGCAACATTATATTCACAAGTTCTGTGTTCAAAAGCTTGCTTATTGTTTTATGTTGGTAATTTTTATCCAACTATTAATGATAAACTTCTGAACATCAAAAACCAAGTAACATACTTTTCTCATCCCCTCTAACACTTAATAAATTATTGGACACTATAGGTATTTATTAATATTTGATAACTGAGTTCTAATACTTGGAAGCAAAACAATAACCAGAGCATGTTTGGCTGTCTCTGTGATGGCCTCTGTGGTATTCCTGGCTAGAACAACAATATTAACCATGTCACTCTGAGTTCCTCTCATCAAACCATTTCATTATCCATTGAATTAGTTTGTACACTGGGTGAAAAGGAAAGAGCACAGAAACCAAAATATTATCTGTACGAGTGTCCATAAAAGATCAAATGAATAAATGCTCATCAAATAAATAATCATCATCACAAAAACCTGATTGTGAAAGATTAATACAAACTTTATTGTTTTTGCAGTAGTACAAGTTTATGTATGCATTTTCCCTATGAGATTGATAGCAAAAATACTACTATTTTTCTAAGTCACTCAAAAATAAAATTCTCACAGATGGCATATATATATATAGTTATATGCAACTAATGAAACAGACTCCATTTTTCTCTCTCTGCATTACTCAGACTGAAAAAAATCCAGAGTTATCAGTTCTTCTGTTAGACATACAAGTTGAGACTTGTACTACTATGATTTCTGCTAACTGGCCACAGCCTAGTATTTTCACACCTTTTTTGTACTAAATGGTTAGAACTGATCACTCCACCAAAAGCTGTCACTGAAACATCTTCATTTAAAAATTGTAGTAAGACATGTAGGGGTCGGATTGAATTTTTAAAATGTTATTCTACCTTTTTTGTATTGCAGTAAACTCTTGCAAACATCACCCACTCACCCTTGTATAATTATGCACATATAAATGCCCATAAAAATTACCAAATTTTTTTTTTACACAATTCGTCACATGTAATCACTACATTTCTAGCCTGGACAGCTCTTTGGATAATTAACTGAATTTTTGTAAGTGTTGTTATAGATTGCTCACATAACTTGGTAAAAAGTTGTTTGCTGAAGAAAACTGAGGTGAGGGGGATGGAGGAGTGGGGAGGGAGTAAAACACCAAGCTTTGCTAATAAATAGTTCTCAGAAATATCAGCTCCCAATTTACTACTTGTACACAATGGGCCAGTTGGAACTTGCATGGTGATCCAATTTGCCACAGCTCTTGTTTTTAGTCTTTGTGGAGACGCTGTGTGAGCACAGTGGGGGCCACTCCTTTGGATCCCCTGAGTCAATCAGTGAGCTTTTGTTTCCTGCTGGTCAAAAATATCAGGTGGCTTCGAGAGTCTAATTATCAATGAAAAATTAAATTCAATACAGAAATATAGCCACAAGCACCCCTCTCCTCACCCTTTCTGTGCCCTCATCACCCCAGGCATGTGATGGAGTATCAAGTTATTCCTTAGGATTCCAAAGAGATAGCAAGAAAAAAAAAAAGCACAGGTCTAAGGAAGCAAATAGAAGAATCAATTTTACTTACATACTTTTCTCTTTGCTTGGTGGAGGACCTTTCTAATTACGATGGATGTCCTGGAAATTAACAAGTAGGGAGCTCCTTCTAAGAATTGGTAGGCTAAGCTTTATCTCAATATTGCTTTATAAAATTTTCTGAGCATAGTTTCCACCAGAAATTCAATAGAGAAGTGAAAGAAGATACGTTACTGCCAACCATCTCAATTTACTTGATAACCTAAGTATGCCCTTTTCTAATGCAGCAAAAGAGTTCTTATTATTCATTAAAATATATTCTTATGTTATTCATATAAGAATTTACTTATGCTGAATTTAACCCAGACAGGGAGATTTCTTTCCAAGCAGTTTGGGAAACAAGATTTGACAATGCTGTCACCTGCCTCTTAATTCAGGCTTCCAAATTAAACACAGTTTCCTTACTTCACATGCTAAGTCTAAAGATAGAATTTGAAATCATCAAAACAAAGTACAGTGCAGCTTTAATTTTCTACACATTAGAAATATACTACACACTTCTTTTAAACCTTTGTTCAGAATGATACGCTTTGTTGATTGTTACCAATTAAGATTATGTTGACAAAAATATCCTACTATTTCAAAATATCTACCTTCAGCAATCTTTCTCATGTGATATACCCAAACAAAAGACTACTAAAGCTAAAATCAACAAAGGCAAGCTTTTTTTATGGTGCCCAAATATTCTTACATCATCATACGCTAATTTTAAAAGCCACAGGCAGTCTTATGGCTGATTCACAAATATCACTGAACTCTAAAATCTTCCACTATGAAGATATGTTATCATTCTTGGGTTAAATATCTTAGCAAATTGTTTGATCCAATAATGCATTCTTCCCTGTTAGTTTGAAGGTACAAAAAGTGCTGAATATATGAATCTGTTGGTTAACAAATTAGACTAGAAGCTCTGCCATTGTTCCAAAATTCTTAAGAAACCAGTTCCACTTGTCTATGCCTATTTTGAGAATCATACTCAATAACCAAATTATAGCTAAACTTGACCAAAGGCACTCTAGCAACTCAGTAGAAAAACAATAAAGAAACACTATGATGACTAGAGAAAAGTAGATGAGGGGGATATCAAAGGTGAATGTGTAATACATGAGTCCATGAATTTGCATTTTTAATGTTTCAAATAAAACTTCATTTTTTGCAAACAGCATTCAAAAAACAAAAAGGATACAATCACTTGGTCATTGAAGATTTAACTACTTTGAAAATGGAAATATTTGCTATATATCGAAGAATATGCTATCATCTTTCATTAGTCTTATGCCAAATGATTTTATATTATATAGTTTATTAATAGACTATCTTTGAATATGACATTTTAATAAAGAGACAATTGTTTGATATTCTTTGACTTTTGAAGATTCATATGAATTTTGCTAATTTATTTTACATGTGAATAGCAATATCACAACCAAAAATAGTTACTGAACAGTCACTCTTTACAAATGGACATAAGGTAAGTTCTTACATTTAAAAATAATTGGGTGGGCTGGGGGTCTAGTTCAGTGGCATAAGTGCCTGCTTGGCAAATGTGAGGTTGTGAGTTCAATCCCCAGCACCAAAAAAAAAAGATTGGGGGCCAGGGATTTAGCTCAGTGGCATAAGTGCCTGCCTGGCAAGTGCAAGATTGTGAGTTCAATCCCTGTTACCAAATAAATAAATTAAATTAAATAAATAAAAATGATCAAAGTCAAATACTATTGTAAACTCAAAAAATATTCTCTCACTGCACACAATGCCTCACACAAGCTCAAGGCTGCCTGGATAACTTAATGAAACCCTATCTCAAAATAAAAAATAAAAGAACTAGGAATGTAGCTCAGCAGTAGAGTATCCCTGGATTAAATATTTAGTACTGCAGGAAAGGGGGGAGGGAGATTATTTTTAATATCATTCAAACTTATAACTACCTAAGACACCTCAAATGCTATGCTCTGTGTTAATTCATCTTTGTTATAATTGACAACTAATGAGCACAAATAACTTTTTCCAATCTCTTTCATTTTCTCAAACACTGAATAAGGTTGTCTTTACAGTGATATTTGGCTACACAGAATCCCATCTTTCCCTAAATGAAATCTATAAGTCTACCTGGATTTTTAAATGCTATTTTATCTAAAATAAAAGTTAAGGGCCAAGGATTTGGCTCAGTGGTGTAAGTGCCTGACTGACAAGTACAAGGTCATGAGTTCAATCCCTGGTACAAAAAAAATAAATAAAATAAAATAAAATAAAAGTTAACACAAACATATGCACATAACAGTGCATATTAAAGGTTTACCAATATATAGGAGACTCCTTTCTATTGCGATCTAAGGTAAAGAGTAAACACTTCATACAAATGCATTTCAAGTTTTCTAATTTTTTGAGGCAAACTAGTCCAGAACCTTCTAAAAAGAAGATGGACATGCTATTTAAAATTGCATCATGCATTGTATATTGTAAATTATTAAGTGACTTAATGGACAACACCTAAGAAAGAAAACAGGCAAATTATGGAATAATTTAAAGTTGCAAAGAAGCAGAGTAACTTGCAGGACATTAAACACTCTATTTTGACATGGAATGCCTGAAGCTAAAGCAATTAAAGCTGCAAAATATTGCAGGCTGACATGATGTGTATGTAAATTTGTCATTCATTGGCAAAGGTTTGTACCAATCACGGGAATGTTCAAGGAAAACAATTCATGTATCATAAAATGTTTTCAGTGATGTCCTCTAAAAGAATAGTCATACCTCATTTAGGCATCTGATCATTATCTATAATAAAATTGTAGTTTAATAAGAGTCTCTATGGAAATGCTTTAAAACTGAAGACTGGTTCTTGACACATTATTAATATCTATGCGTCTTAAAGGGAAAATATCCCTTTTAATACACTCGACAACTGAAAAAGAAAATATACACTACAAATTTACACTACATTTAATTTGGTTATGTTTTTACTTAGTGCCCCAGAAAAACTCCTATTTTTGAGTATTATATCTAACTGTGCAGTCTAGAAATAAAGACCAACAGACCATATTTAATTCTACCCAGTGATCTGATTTATCCCAGCTTAGAAATAGTGATGTTTCTACCACAGGAAGTAGTGGGGAGTGAGGAAATAATTTCCCAAATACACTGTTGCTATGGAGGAGGAGGAGATGCCTGCCAAGATTGAAGGTCATGAAATAGGGCCGGGGATTTAGCTAAGTGGCTTAAGTGCCTGCTTGGCAAGTGCAAGGTCGTGAGTTCGATCCCTGGTATAAAAAAAAAAATCATGAAATATTTGGGCAATTGAGAAATCATAGATCCACTCTGCATTGCCAACCCCTCTTTGTCAAAACTCTCAGGTTATTTGGCATTGCAGAGGAATGCTGGACAGAACTGTAGCAGAAGCTATATGGAGACAAGATACATTTTAATATTTATTCATCAGAACTCTTCAGGTAAACTTTCAGACTATATGAACAAGTAATATGCTAGAGGCCAAGAGAGCATTTTCATAATTACCAAACATGGCTTCAGAATAATCACAATAAATAAACCAAATAGTTGTTAAATGATAACTCTTACATTTCTTAAGACATTTCACCAATGAGTTTAATTTTTCCAAAGCCTATGAACAAGAAAATCTCTCTCTCTCTCTCTCTCTCTCTCTCTCTCTCTCTCTCTCTCTCTCTCTCTGTGTGTGTGTGTGTGTGTGTGTGTGTGTCTGTCTGTCTGTCTGTCTGTGTGTCTGTGTGTGTCTGTCTCCTGTCTCTATTTCTTTCTGTCTTTCTCCCTCCCTCTATTCCTCCATCAAGAAAGCTGGTTCATAAGATTTCACAGCCTCACAGCTCCAATTTGCCTCTCTGAAACTATGTATTTAGTCCTTCTTGGCTGCTTTAGAGAAGGTATAGAAAGTATAACTGTAGCCTTATGCATTGGAGAAAATCACCACTAATCACATGCTACAGCTGGAATACAAAAGCTATACAAAACGCTGGGTATGGGGGTGCACACCTGTAATCCTAACACTCTGAGAAGCTAAAGCAGGAGAATCGCAAATTGAAGCCCAACCTGGGCAATTTAGTAAGGTTCTGGCTCAAAAACTAAAAAAGGAAGTTATACTGGAGACCTTGACCCACCAAATATTTAATTTGATATGTAAACATGTGTTAATAAATCAAACCAATCATATTTAAACACTATATCTCAGCTAAATGAATTAGACACTTAATTTATATATGCAAATATTGGTAATGAAAGGAGCCCTACTCCAGAGCTTAATGATATTGACAACCCCCTGTGTAACCTACAGAACAAGAATATTAACTTTTGAGAACTCAATGAACATTTGTTGAGCATTTCTGATAGGCACTGTGGGAATTATTTAAATGTTTATTGTATGTTCTCATAAGACATAGTTTAAAGAGACAAATAATCAAATATCATACACCAAAAAATGTCAAAAGTACTGAACAAAAAAAGTGTATTTGATAAAAGACAAGAGTAAAAGGAAAAGAAGAGAAATGAGAAAATAGCAAGTGGTATATGACAGACAGAATGGAAAATGGTAGAATGACTCCCAAAACTGGCTTGAGTGCCACTTGGTGCACACATACTATACCCTCTCTCTCCATCCACAATTAACAAATTCACAATGACTTTACCAATATATTCTTTTCACAACATTCTTTAAAATGTTCATGCAAACAAATATTTACAACTACTTTCTAGCACTATAACTTAGGAAAGGGACAGATAGTCTTAAAGTTAATATGCCAGCAAAGCAATTGCTAAGTTGAAAAGATGATCACGTTTCAGTGGTTTCATCAACAACATACGTGAATCACAGCATTGCCACACAGTTGGTGTTAACAGCTTTTAGAGACTTAAGAAAAGAACTAAAACAATGTTAAAGTTATCTCCACCTTTAGGCAATAGCCACCAATGGTCTTTTTATGATCTGGAAGTTTTAAAATATTCTAACATTCTTTCTCCTAAGCTTTCATAGAGAAGGAAGAAGCTGAAATGTGGTTTTCTTTGTTATAAGCATGGAGTATCTGGGAGGCACAATATTAATCCCGTCTGTACCATAAAATGTATGATCCACTTGAGCCCTGCTCTCTTGGGAATTATGAATCACTGTAATACTCTGGGGATAGTTGTCATATCACTAAGTTTTCTGCTGTGTTTCCTCAATTTTTTTCTCAAATGTCTTGATACCTAAACTATTTAAGAAATATGAAGCCCTCAAGTGAAATAATTTTATTATATTCTTTCAATATACTCTCCACTTTTTTTTCATAGTCACAAATTATGTAACATAAGAAAACTAGGTTTCCCCAAGTAAAATGATACTAGTTCTGTTTTTTTTCTTGGTAGGGAAGGCTACTTATTACAGTCTTATTTCTTGGGTAAGTAGCTAAAATATCCAATTAATAGGTTTTAACCATCAGCTAGAATTTGTTTTTAGAACAATGAAAATGTGTTGTCATTATGCTCTTATTCCCCTGTTCTTTTCTTTTTTTTTTTTTGAGATGGTTCATTAGAACTTACTTTAGCTGCTCTTTTTTCTAATTCTTTATATTTTCACATCTTTTCAACAAAATAATAATACATAAATAATACCTGACAAGACTACATATTTTCCCCTACTGGTATGCTTTTATTCTCCAAGTATCTGAAAAAAGCGGGTGTAGTAAAATATAGAGAATCCAAATGTGAGCATTTGAACATGAAAAAGCATCAGTTTTCTCTCTTTTCCTGCCACAGACATCACAGATTCCAGTTAACAATGCATTAAGCAATACAGAACAGCAATTTGGAGCCCAAACATCATGCCAAATACTTCTGGTGAAAAATAGTTGCTAAATGTAGCTTCACTTTGAAAGTCACTGTTTTCATTAACAGTGACTTCTGACAACCTTGCTTGAATAGTACTACTATCAACCATGAAATTTAGCTCTTTCTGTTTACTCTTTGAATTATACGTATTAAATTACCAACTCAATTTATTTTTCCAGTTGTCATTGCCCTGTTAAGAATATTGTTAATAAGCTAAAGTCTCTCAATTCTTTTTCTAAGCCTATGTAGCTGCCTGAATATACTTACCCATACAACTCATAATGTAGATTCCAACAGAAAGTAGAGTTCATCCTTTGATATCTGCTAATTCCTATCATTATTAATGATGCTTGTTTTCAGAAACCATGGTAAAAGCATATTCCATGCATTTCTCTACTTGCTACACCAATCAGCAACAACAAAAGTGTAGTGAGGCATACAAATTTTCCAGACCTATGAAGAAAAGATGATTTTAATTAAAAAGTAGACCAACTGTAATTAATAGAAGAATAAACTTTCCTCAGTACCAAAAGGGTCGAGGATTTAGCTCAGTGGCTTAAGCGTTCACCTGGCAAGCGTGAGGTCATGAGTTCAATCCCCAGTACCAAAAAAAAAAAAAAAGAATAAACTAATGTCCCAAGACTAATGTAACTTTGCCAAGTGCTATTCTTCTCACTGAAATCTATGACATTAGCCAAAAACTGAAATTAATTTTTAAAAAATATTACTACATCACCATAGCAGTCAATAGTGTAATGAATGTTTATTGTATTCCTAGGTTTTTCAAGTTAATATGCCAGGTACTTGAAATACAATGAAGCACTAGACATGGTTCTTCCCGTTAAGGAATATATACCAAATTGAAAACATCATTTGGATGTGCCATTTTTAATTAATCAGTGACTTTACATGCAATTATACAAACTTCTTGAAATACCTACTTGATAATAGGCACTGATGTAAGGACTAGGGACAAAAGGTGTACAGATAGATACACATACCTCACATATTGACGGTAATGCTAGATACTAATTCACTAGCTATGATCAAAAACTATGCAGATTAACTTTCTTGACAATAATCTAGAATTCAGAGACTACTACTTAGAACTATGATGACATTTTATATAATAAACAGATTTTGAATGTCTCATTTCATCATTCCCTGATCAATCCACAAGGAATTTTTCTCATCCTGCTAAAGAAAAGTACCAGTAAGTACTCTCAAAGACCAGTGTCACTCATCCTGCAATAAGATTAGAAAGGAACCTCAAGGATAAATCTATCAGCTGAAAAATTAGTTTAAATAAATATTTATGTGCATTTAGTATTGTTGTAGTCAGGGATTGTGAGGAGAACAATTAGAATAAGGACACAGAATTTAAAATATTATTTATGATGGTCACCCAGAGTTAACACAAGAACATACAGGAAATCTATCCACAACACTAAAAAATAGAATATTCCACCAAGGGCCTGAATCCCACAGCAGTGTCCTACATGAGTCCAGATGAAGACCCAGAGCTCATGACAATGCCTCCCACAAGTCCAACTAGAGGTCTAGAGCCCACAGGGACTCACGCCAGTCTCTTTTGTAGATTTGCACTGGGAAGGCACAAAAGTCAGTGGTAGAAACTAGAAAATCTATTACAACGGGGTGAAGAAGCTGTGCTGATAGGCTGAAGGTTCTTTGCTGAAGCCAAGAGGTCACACTCAAAACAAAGACCAAGGCTGTCTTGAAAAGCACCCCAGCCATCCTCAGTGACACAGAGGCCCCAAGCTCCTCCAACAATAAGCACAGTTGAGTATATGCCAGAAAGCCAGTGTGATGAGTTTGTCCTGGAGATTAACCGTCACACGTCTTCCCCTCCGGAGCCAGGAAGCGATGCTCGATGTAAGGACCAGGGTTCCCCCAAAGTGAAGCACAGCCATTCTCACCAACAAGGTCCTGAGGTCCTCTGGTGACAATGGTCGAACTCACACTGGAGAATCTGGTCATGATAAGCTCCTCCGGGAGAACCAACAGCTCAAGCAGCAACATGTAGAAGAATCCACATCTCCTCTTCCTTCTCCACATCTCTACTTATGCTGGCAACTTTCCTCAGATGGAACATCTAGGCTCAGCACCATGGTTATTTAATTCCACTGGCATTAAGTTGACCACCAGTTTTTAATCCATAACATGTATATTCATGGTAAGCCATGAAGACATGGTTTGAATTTATGATAAGGAGCTTTTTCTTAATGAAATAGCAAAGTTTTCAAACACTGATGTCACTGATGTAGTGGATCCCTAAAATGTTGGCACAATTAACTCCAGTAGACGTTACTAGGACATTATTTTTTTTTTTTTTTGAGACAGGGTCTCGCTATACAGTTCACGCTGGCCTTGAGCTCACTTTGTAGCCCAGGCTGGTCTTGAACTCATAATGATCCCCCTGCCTCAGCCTCCTGAGTGCTGCAACTACAGGTATGAGCCACCACACCTGGCTTTAAGCCAATTTTTTAAAATCTTAAATTTATAAGATAGTGGATCAGATTTTCACCCATGTAGCAGATAATAGGTTTTCTTACCCAAATTCATTTCACATAGCTATAGAAAAGGTGATCTTAGTAGAATACAATCCAATCACAGTGCTGTGCTCCAGGGAATACAGAAAAGTAAAAGGTCCCTGGTTATAGTTGTCAATGCTTTCTATGGATATGGTTATGTCACCCACTGACTTAGGAAGCAGCTGGAGTCTTTCCTAAAGTTGATGTCACACGTAGACTTAAAGTACCTCACTAACTCAGGTCTTTCAAAAAATCTCCTGACAACATAGTCCCAAACTAATACATTCTTAGAAAAATCTTGAGAGAGAAGCTCCACTGTTAGATTACTCTTGCTCAAAAAGGTTACTACAGAAAGGTAACATTGTTTTATAAAAAAAATAAAATAAACAATATGATATATGTTGTATCTCCAGATTTTATCTGAATAAATATGTAATTCTATTTTTTAGTGATAAGGAAATACATAGTCATGGAATTCTATCTATGGAGCAAACTTGGCCAAAAAAGTAGGGAATAGGTCAATATATTTGGTGCTGAGGGACAAGATTAAACATTTTTATAGGCTAGTGGCTCTCCTTGTAAGGGCTGATTTGTGTTGTTTTGAAGAATACAGTTTGACTCTCAATATATACCAGAACAATAATTTTTATTATATCAGGGTCTAACTATGAAAGCATATAAAAAAATAAAAACAAACTAAAATTTTCTTTTTAAATGCTAAATTTTCAATTTAAGAGTCTAGGGTAAAAACATATTTTTGTCTTTCTAAATGCTTACTATTCATACTAAGAATATCAAACCAATGCATTAAGAAGGATTATAAATCTTATAGGCCATATAAAAACCATCCTACAATAAGTAAAATCCCTAATCTCCAAAACCAAATTCTTTAAAAATGCATAATTCTTACTGTTCTTTAAAGTAGAACGTGGAGTAAAAGAACTGGCATTAGAAAGAATACAGCAGGAGAGCTTGTTTTGTTTCATTTTTAACATCATAGCATCATTTCCCTCAGACTTGTAAAGGCTAGATAGAATCTTCTTGTGATTCTGATATTGTGAAGTTAAAATATATATATATATATATATATATATATATATATATATATATATAGGCTTCTGTGTTATAATATAATATGAGATATGTACTCTATATCACAAAACTGAAGAACCATGATTTGAGCTTACCCATAGCCTAAACCATGTTAGAAGTGTGCTTCATAATGGGATTTTATTACAGTTTGTTCCAGTCACCATAATGATGTGTTGGTATTTCAATGTTACCCACATAACTTGAAGCGTAATTTTCAAATCAGAATTTCATACAGATATCAGTCCAAAGCAATAAAGCGTTTTTACACATTTAAAAGGTCTATGAAATTTTCTTGGAGGTTGAAATCCTTTATATTCATCAGGGCCTTGTATAGATATTTATATAGGATAATAAGGCTAAGTGCAGACACACAAATCAGTACAAATTTATCTGTATGAATAAAGAGATGCTTCTGTTTGCATATGGATATTCATGAAAATTATGGGAAAAAGTCAAAACTAAATAAATATTTAATATTTCAGCACCTGTCATATAGTTTTTTGTATGTGTGTGCTTTACTACTATTGACTAGCTGTAGTACTGCTACTCTAACCAACTTCATTAAAGAATAAAAGAAAAGTAATAAGTCATTTCACACTCTGTCTGACCATTATACAATAATAGCAAGATTTCATGCAAGGGTACAACATTATGCCCATCTGCAATCACAGTCTCTTTGCAAAAATCTCAATTCACACTTCACATGCAGCTAACCTTGTTACCATCCCTTCCTAAATCCATCAGTGTTGCAGCTGCACGTCTTCACAGCCCAACATCTTAAAATTCATCACTTTGGCACCTTAGCATCGCTATAGGTCAAGATAAAGAATCCAACCAAGAATAATTAAAGGGCACCCAGATGTTTAGTTTACTTATCTCAAGCTTCTCCTTTAACATATTTGAATTGCCTTGTGTGTACTATTTCTTTCATATTTTTAAGATATATGCAATGTGATTATTTTAAGGAGGTGAGACCTGGAACAATACATTGCAGACTTTTTTTTTACAAGTATAGTTCTTTGTAGTTGAAATTCGAACAAGAGGCGTGATAATGAGTAGGTTGAGGGAAGGAAAGGTGTTATCTCATTAAGGTAATTACTAAGACATCCCCACCATTATATTGGTTTGAAAATGTGGCAATTAAAGCACCCTACATGGGCTCCTGGAGACAAGAGAACAAGACAGTTCTCTTGGAACTTCTTTGGTACGGTTAATGTGTGTCATGTAAATGAAAGGGTAGACTATTGCTATTTAATTCTTTTCCTCAGCCCCCCACCCCCACCCTCAAATTTCTTTGTGGGTTATCGTTCTATAATTTTTCCCTTAACCTGAACATAGTCCTCGTGAAAGATGCCAGATTGGCAGCCCTAGAAGTAAAAGTCTCTATTTACCCACAGAAAAACTGGGGCATGTGAAACAGGAAGGCAGCATACAACCAACCTAAGTTAGAAGAGATCTGACCTTCTTTTCAAAGACAAGTCTCCTGCTCTGGTAAGGAGGATGCTAAAGTCATACCCAAAGTCACAAAGGCTTAAAATACCTGTAAAAATTGGTAAGGGCTTTTCTTAATTTCCTTCACCACAACTTATCCTAGCTAACTCATGTGGCTCTCAATTCACTCAAGTTAAATTTGAACTATTCATTAAACCACCACCTTTGGTCAGTAATCCTGTTCCCTTGTTAAGTTGCTTGCCTTGCTCTCACTCTTTTGTAATTTCCACTGGCCTAACCAAAATCAGTGATAATGTGATACACCAAATGGCCCATAGAAATCAATCTTTAAAATCTTGCTTTCATGCTTATTGAAGTACTATTTATTTCAAGTTAAGGAAAGCAATATTATTGTCCAGCAATAGGGCTGGGTAGAGTGGGGAGTAGCTCAACAGTAGAGTACTTGCCTAGCATAGACCAGGCCTGAGTTTGATCCCTGGCACTAAATAAATAAATAAATAAATAGTACAGCCATGGGAAAATGGACTCACTTTATAAGAGGAAACATTATGTATCACACATATAAATACTTAAATTATATAGAAATATGTGTAATATGTAGAAAAAAATACAAATATCCCTGGTGAAATAACAACCACATATAAATGCACAGCAAAAATTAGAAAGAGTCAAGTGTTAGGAATGGCTTTAAGTGAGCAAAGTTAGGCATTTTCTTCTATTTTTCAATATTTCAGAAATTTTGTGCAGCAAGCCTGCAATGAAAATTTTATTTTAATAATTTCTTTATAAAAATCTTAGTTTCCTTCATAATAGGATTTGGTCACACAAATTTAACTTCATTAAATGAAAGGGCAAAAATCACCTAAAAATACTATAATTCTGTAGTTTGTCTTTCCTTCTGTTTCCCCCATCTATTCTTAAAGAAAAAAAGCAGTGGAAATGACTAGTGTCAAAAGAAACAACACTAAGCAAATATGTTGAAGAAAGAACTGATGTTTAGAGCAAGTGCTACACTAGAAGACTTCTGTGATTCTTTCCATTTCTGGATTTTGATCAAAATAAGTTCTGCTTAATATCCAGTTAGGTATTAACATGGATGTTGGAAAGAGCCTTTTTCCAAGTTCCTGGACAGAAGCAAGTCATAGTCAGGTTCCCTTAAGTGACTAGATTATTCATGAGAGTAAAAGAAAAGCCTGTAAAACATGTTTCCAAATAAAGGAACTCAGTCCTTCCTGAAATGTTTTAAATAATTTGCAGTTTTAAAATCCTGTTCCAAAATATTGATTAATAGTAAATCCAATACATTTTCAAGCTTAGTTCATCATTTTGGCATTGATATACCACAATTTTTGGCCTATCACCTTACACCTATGCCAAGGCTGTATCTGAAACAGTGAAGTAAAACTCAAGCAGAGAAAAACAAGCAGAGAATGAGGAGTGAAATAGGCTCCAGTGGACCCTGGCCTTCAAAGACTCGTGGCAGTCTGTTTCCTGGTATCTATCACCCACTCCTGAAATGAAAGCAATCATTATTGCTTTACTAAGTGAGGTGGGAGATCTTAATGTTTCTATATATTCTAATTGAATTCTACCCTAATCAATATCTTCATAGGTAGACTTTGGCATGTGAAAATAACTGTACTTCTGTGGGGACAATTAGGCCACAAGATGAAAGGTGGCACATGTGGAGCTGAGCAAAGTTATCTCCTAGCTACTGGTAGGCATAAAGAGTTTTAACCAAAACTAATAACTAAGAGGTAAAAGGAAAGGAGCAATAAAAGTTTGGGCCTAGTCTGTGCAATCTGGTATGTCTGGATCACCTCCTCTGGGGTTGAAAGAAAAGGCCTGGCAACCTCACAGCTACTTCTTTTTTGAGCTTTGATTGGCTCTGGCCAAGGTAGGTGGGCAGGTGTGGTGGAAATGTTGGTAGGAACAACCTGCTTTTGGTGGTCAGTTCTAATGTAAATCTAAGGGAAGACATGGAAGAATCTGAATGTGGATTGACAGAACTTTCTAAAGCAATGTGACAAAAAAGAAAGAGAAGGGAAAGCACATCATGCTCACATTTATTTATTTATTTGTGCTTTATGTTTCTTTCCAGATACTCTACCACTATATAGCAATGAAAGACTGCATGACACTTTTGCCTTTTTCACATAAGAGCAAGTTGAATGTGATGCCACAGTGTATTCACTCAAGTCCAGTGGGGACATAGGTATCCCTTTCAAATCTTTAACATGGCAACAACTTGATAGACTTCTACTAATAGAACAATTTGTGGGAAATATAGGCAGATGAATTAAAAAAGGAGGGGGTATGTTTAAAAGCCCCTCCAGCCTCTCATAACTTATTTCCAATTGGATACTCTGTCTCTGGTAATAAGTGGTCTCAAACCTCTCTGTCCATTGACCTGCAGATGCCCAGCCTGCAGGAGACAAATGTTGAGTCAAGGGGAAGTTGATCATCAGCTGCTTAATGGAATTAGCAAATGCTGTCAGCGTTTTCCAGAAATTATGGCATGACAATTTTTATTAGAGATATTAACAAAGTCAGAGCTGAAGATTAAATTATTAGAAAATAAGTTCACTTAACCCAAAAGATACCTATTGTGGTCCCTTTGCTTAGGAGATGCTCATATTTGAAAACCATACCAAATAGCCTGGTTTCCTTACAGTAGAAAGTACACAGCACCGGCTTTCCATAACCATTCCTGTCAGGCAGTTCCCTTTAGGATGTGAACTGTTTCTCCACCAGGACACTAATTTTGTTGTAGGGCAGTGAGGAATCAATGCACTAGCAGTGCCTGATTAGTGTCTCCGAAGGAGGCATTGTAAAAAGTCCAGATTGTTTCATAGAACTTTTCCTCCCTTTCCCTGGAAAAACAAGGTGTGCCAAAGGACACCAGATCTGTTCCTCTAAAAGGCTTTGGAGAAAGTATTGGCTCCCTGTGGTGCCTAAACCTACAATGTGGATAAATTCTTGAGGCTACAATTCCCTATGATTCCTAAATTCCACTTAGTGTTTCTATCCCTCCACATATAAAGGGGAAGAGGAAGATGCGAGCCAAGGGGAAGGCCGAGGTTATCAACAAAGACAATTTGGCTTCCAACAACTGGAGGAAATCTGCGGGGAGGTATCATTTGCAGCCTAGAGGCCTTTGAGTGAGAGGGAAAGGGAGGCTGGATGCAGATAGCAGCTCCCACCTGGACAAAGATTATTATCTTCACAGGAGGAGAAGACTTTATATTCTGTCCAGAGCCCACTGAGGTGTGCAGAAAGGCCCTGCTCTGTAGGCCATTCCCAACCACCTTTCCTGAAAGAGTCTGCATTCCCGTCCCATTAATACAGTGTCCCTGTTGCCCTGTGCACATTCTTCCTGGAATCCCAATCTGTAACCAGACCCGGGAACCCCAGGCCGCGGGGCTGTCTCGGGGCTGGCAGGCGGGCAAGCGCCGAGGCTCGGCCTGGTGTGTTCCACGGAGGACCGGCGCGGAGCCCGCCCTGCGCCGCGGTGGGGCTGGGAGGCCGCTGCGCCAAACTCCTGGCGACGCGGTGTGCGAATCGCGAGCGGTGGGCGGGGGACTCCACGTCCGCGACGAGGGCCTCTCCAGCAAAGAAGCAAGTCTGAGCTCCACGCGTGGGGGTGGGTAGGGGCGGGAGCCCATCAGCAAAGTGACAAGGCCCTTTTGTCGTAAACCAGATTCAATCTGCGTTTGCGACGGTCCTTTTCTTTCGAGCTCCCACGGGGCAACCCGCTGTCCCGCACCGGAGCGGAGCGGGAGCTGGAAACGCTGATCCCGCGTGAAGGGAGCGGCGGGGCTGACCCGCGGGGCGGCCGCCTCGGGAGCCTGGGTCCTAGGCCTTCGCGGGCCGAGGCCGCCGCTCGCCCAGCGCGCTCCAGGCCGCGCGGGCGCAGGAAGTCACTGCCACTTAGAGGGGTGGCGCCGACGACCCGCGGTAGCCGCTGCGCAAGGGCTTCGGAGCCAAAGACCTGAGCTCCAGCTCCTCCCTAGTCGGCTTCCACTAAGAACTTATTAAACAGGGGCGTTTTAGAGTTGATCTGTCACTGAGCACTACTTACCGGGAGATCTTTCAGGTTTTGAATTACTTTATTGATCTGAAGATTTCGTTCTTTGGAATGTGACCCTATTTGGATTTAGAGCTAATCAGGAAACGCTGCCGGGGAGGACTCTTTGTAATCACCTCGAGGACCTCCCCGCGGGTGCCGCAGACCTTTCCCCCGCGCGCCCCCAGCGGTCGCCTAGGCTTTCCTAGAACCAGTCAACCCTGGGCACCTAGCTCACCGCGCGACCTGGGAGCTGTCTGTGGTGCTAGGAGAGAGAAATCGGGAGAGGGAGATCCTGGGGACAAACCAGGAGAGGTAGAGGGGAAGAGCACTGAGAAGGCGACGTGGACCCAGACGGTGCGCCCAGCAACAGTCAGACTGACAGAGACCTTCAGAATTCAGCTAGAAGGAGGGAAAGATAAATTCTCTTCTGGGTCACCACGTCGCCTCGAGACAGTTGACCTGATTTTCCAATGCAAGAGGCCAGTAACACCTCCCATTGTCCGAAAGCACACCCCTCACCCTACACACTTACCCTAACCCAGCCCTGAGGGCAAACAGCATGCTAGAGGTAAGAAAGGAGGAGCACTGGTCACTGACAATCCCCCAAATCCAGGAAAAGACACAAGTGGTGGAGCAGGCTGGACAGAGTGGACCAAGGAAGAGAGGCTGGACACTGAGTGAGAAATTCAAGGAGTCTGAGGGCACTCTTCCAAGGTCCGTAGGGTGAACGCTGGAAAAGCGCCCACTCACCATTCACCCACACGTCTCTCTAGTCAACAGCCAGACTGCAGAGCAAGCTAGCTTTGCCCCAGGAACGATTGGAGCTGCAGGGGAAACACAATTCCCTCCGAGGCTTGGCCTTGCCCCTGACCGTGCCCACTAGTGGTGAAAGTCTGTTCCTTTCCAAGCAAGTTGACTTCAAGCCCTGCCTGACTTTTTCAAAAATCAAGTAGCTCTCTTCCAGTATATTTTTGTAACCACGCGGTTTAACAAGAACTAAAGTTTCCCTAGCCCTGGGGAGAGCTTTTCCAAATATTTTTAGAAAGTTAAAAATATAACAAAACAAACTACTCACAAGCCAGCTTGTTTGAAGAGGGAGATGGGATTCTGCCGACTCCTGGGGAAGGGCTGCCTAGGCAGGAGTCAGCTGCCAGGGAGGGAGGAGGGAGGAAGACTTGGTTTGAGGGTAAGAGGTTTTATTTGCAACAGGAAATTGGCTGTCTAATTTGCCATGGTGTGGCCTTTCATTTTTAAGGGGTGGAGCAAAAATAAGCTGATACCGGCTGGTAGGTATATTTGCTGGAGGCGTGGAGCCAAGCAGCAGTCGTTTACTTTGCAATTCATTGAAAATCACTGGGTTGGGCTAGACTGGCTGTTGCAGCCAGATACTTTTTCTCTAACACTCAACTACAGATTTCTGGCTAGGTGTGCTAGGGTCCCCCAGGCTGATATCGGGTTGGGCAAATCTAAGAGGTCTTCGTGGAGTTTTAAACATCTCTGTGAAACAAGTTCCCTTCCTGACAGACACAAAAAATGCAACTGAAAGTCTCTGTTCTGTCAGATTTCAATTTAATCAAGGAGCAATCTAAATGGATCCAGCCATAGATTGGTCTTCAGACCCAAGGTGAAGGTGGAGAAGAGTAAGGGAGTGCAGCTCCCGGTGACATCCATCTTGGGGCCTCTGTGACAGGAGATCTCCCAGGAGAACAGGCCTATCGGGGTGCTCCTTCTCAGAAAACCTTGGAGCTGGACCTGTTGCTTGCCTAGAATGCTTGCCCAGCACTTACAGAGCTCTGGGTTTGATTTCCACCAAAGAAGGAAGGGGGAATATGAGTGAATATCTACTGTTGCTCTCCAGTCCTATTAACCAACCCTGGAACCCTTTGTGAGGAAATGGACTAAGTTTGACTTTTAAGCAGTACTTTGGGGACTTCTGAATATTAGGACACCTGCTAAGGTCCCTTTGCAGCACTCCTGCAGAAAGAAAAAGATGAAAAGAAACACAGTACCCTACTTTCTTCTTGGGACAGCCCCCACTTCCCATTCCTCCCACTTAAACTCAGTTTGCTAACTTGTATGCAATAGGGAATTTTAGAAAGGGGGCGGGTTAACACTTTCAACTGTGTGATTTAGCGTGTGTCAAGAGAACATGACTTTGAAGAATGGGGGGGCTCTGTTGTATCCAGATTAATTACTAGCAGCTGTGAAATTTGAGGTTAATTTCAAAGTTTGCTCTCTGAAGGCAATGTTCCCTCCACTGACCACCTAGGAGCCCAAATTCAGTGTTGAAAGAAAAGCAGCAGCCAGCAGACTCCCCAGCAGGGTAGTCAGTGGGTGACCACATGGGTGCTGCAGCCATGCTTGGATTTGTAGGTTCATTTGTGCATTTTTCCCACCTGCACCTGAGGTAATTCTTGATATGGATTTTTTGTGTGAACTGTGTGCATGTCCAGGTCTCCCCTGTACCCCAAGTGGACCAGCCCAGGTCCAGGGCAGAGCAAAGTTATAACATCTTCAAATCTGGGCAAATGCCCTTTTAGGCCTAAGCAAACTACTGCAGACTGTTGAAACTTGATTTAAAAAAAAAGAAAAAAGCACACCAGCTAAGGTGAAGTAAGGACAGTCACTGAGTGCCCAGGCATTAGGCATCCCTACTGGACATAGCTTCACCCAGTTTCCAGCCAAGCCCAGCTGCCCAGCTGTCTCAGTCTGTCCCAGCTCAGCAGGCACAATATGAAAAAGGCTAGTCCAGACCCTTTTGTTAGAATCAAAGACCAAGATCGTATTTTAAAGCAAATTGATGAGCTGGGGAGAGATCTGCAAACCACTCCCTAATTAGCCAAGGTCTGATCAAGGCGCCTGAGGCAATTTCCTTCTGGATTTCACCTCTTTCTTTCCTTCTTCCATCCTTCTCCTTAACTTTTATTCCCATACCACTCCACGTTTTTAAAAATGTTTTTTAACTCTAATAAATAAGTTTCAAGCATCAGAAAAAGTTGGAGACCCGATCCTAGACGTTTTAGATGCCTACTACCCCCCACCCCTATGCCAGGGCAAAAGTGAAGATACTAGAGCAGGTAAGAGGACAGAGGTGATAGGAGCCAACTCAGCTGGTTGGGAGGTGACCTACGGGCTGGAGAAGAGTACAGGCACCTCCCTAACCGTACCCTCTCCTAACACTGGGTACTGCATTTCGTAGGGAGTCAGCTTGGCCCAGGGCTGTGAGGCCTAAAGTCAAGCCCCGGCCCGGAAGCGACACACACATTTGTACATATGTACACACACACACACAGAGAGCGAGAGAGAGAGCGAGAGAGAGAGCGAGAGAGAGAGAGAGCGAGAGCGAGAGCGAGAGAGAGAGAGAGAGAGAGAGAGAGAGAGAGAGAGAGAGATCGGGCCTCCCACACACACTGCGCAAGGTCTCTACTTAGGGTCCCAGTTTCGGGGGCGCAGATTAAAGGTTTGGCATGCCTGTCTCAACCAGAGTTCGCCTTGGCAATTCGGCTCCAGGTATCTAAGCACAGCGAACTCTCTAGGATGCACTGCTCGGTGTGGTGCGGCGACTGGAAGTCCGAGGCAGGATGCAGAAGAGGAGGATCAAAGCTGGGACAAGGGTTTGTTAGCGGGGCCTCTCCGCGTCCCCTGGGGCGCCCTAATTGTTTGCCCCGCAGCCTCCTGCTCGCTCGCAGGCTGTCCGGCCACGCAGGCGGCCAGCCGCGGGCTGCAGAACAGCTGCGAGGCCGGCTTGGTCGGCCCGCGCCCGGGACGCTCGGTGCCTTAGGAAGACCCGGGAGGGGGAGGGGCGGCTGAGGGATCCGCGCGCGGCACAGCCGCGACCTCGGGGCCGGCGGCCGTGGCAGGGGGAAGCGGCCGGCCGCACACTAAGCTCGGGACTACAGCCTAGAGAACAGACTTCCTCCCGCGCGACCTCGGAGCTGCTCCAAAACCACGCACTTCAAAGCAGAGAGGCGCCTACACATAGCAAATTAAGGCTCGAGAGGCCAGCAAGAAAAATGGAGCTGTTTTTATACAAACCAACCCAACGTTGTACGAATTTTGTAAATTCCTAATATTCCAGAGGGGATATTTTTATTCTCTCTAACGAAGTCGCATATTTCGTCATAATATGATAATATGTACAACTGCTTTAGTAAAATCAGCTCCCTAGGATTTCATCGCTTGTTAAAAAAAGATAAACTTTATTTTTGTAATTTTCAATCACAAAAAAAATCTATATTTTTGACTAAGCATTTATTTTACTGAATCAAAAAGACATGAAAAGAAAAATCATGTTTTTACTAACGTATATAAGTGACTCTTTTTGACAACATATAATAAATATGATATATCGCTTATCACTCAGTCTTTCAAATGTACATTTTTTTCATATTATGGAGCATGCCACTTTTCCAAAAGAAAAAAGGTCATGAGAAATCAGTGCAAAGTTCTCAGCCACCCTCCTCTTTTCTCCGGGGCAAATGGAATGTCCACTGCAAGACCTTCTGCCTGCTAATTTGAGGCTGGCAGTCCACCTACAGTTCTCTCTGTCCTATCTTCCTCTCCATGCCCTTTCTTCTTCCCTCCTTAGCCCTCCCCCCTCCCTCCCTCCTGCTTGTCCCTAAAGTCGTCTTTTGAAAAGAACTTGAGGTTTTGTTTTTTGTTGATGTTTTCACTTACTGGTTTCACTTTGTGTGGGGTCAGCATTTCCACAGTCACAACTGCTGGGGGAGCTTTCCAGCCCTGCCTCTGGGGGTGGGGATGGAGAACAGAGGGCTGGTTCCTCTTGGGGGACCCTCGACCACTGATGAGTGTCTTCCTCTCATAGTCCTCTGCCTCCCAGGGTTGGCCACAAGGGAACCTTGGTGGCCTGTTGGCCTGGTGTGAGGAGAGGCGGGGCAGCTGTCCAGGTTGGGGCTGGGGACAGGAAAGGACACGCAGCCTTCCCTCCTTCCTCACCGGGGATGTGAGGTGCCTGGGATGGGGCTGGACAGGGGATTGAGGGCTGGCTGTCCTCCTGGTCCCAGGCCATGGATGAGCACTCGGGGCACCAGGGGCCGCTGCAGCTGGGGATGAGGTGCTGGAGGAGTCCGGTACATGCTGCTGTACATGGCAGCGGCAGCTGCCGCTGCTGTCGTGCTGTCCATGCTGCCCAGAAGGCTTGGGTGATAGAAATAAGGAGAAGGAAACATTCTCTGCAACGCTGAGTAGTTCCCCGCCTCAGCGAGAAGCTCCAGGCCCACCGCAGTTTGCCGCTTCCACTTGGTCCTGAAAGAAAATGGACGAGCCTGCAACAAGGCCCTGGCACCAAAGCCCCAGCCACCTCTCTGGCTCTCTCTGGCCTCCAATTTCTCTCTGAGACGGACTAAGGCTCAAAGAGCTCTGGGAAGCTAGATGCACATCTCCTACCCCTGCCTTGTTGGCAGTAGCACCCAAACCCAAAGCCTATTTTGTAAACTACACTACACTGGAGACATTGGCAGGTGGAACCCCACAAGCTTTGCCACCTCTTCCCAGCCCTCTACTGTGACACACACACACACACACACACACACACACACACACACACACACACACCAGCCTGTAGTTTGGTTACTTTCTGAAACTTTCCTGGAGACCAAATGAGATCCCTCTTTCCACAGGACTGCCTTAATTCTCAAGGGTCCACCAACAATCCCAAAGGTTCTGCTGTGGCCTCTCTCCTTTCTCAGCCCCCCACCGAAAAGAAACTGAAAATGTAAACAAAGGAAGTTGGAGACTCCAGGGCCTGGACCCCAGCCCCTTTCACTCCCTGAAGCTCTGGAGACAACTCTCATCAGGCTGACAGGTTCTTATAGTGAGTAGGCAGGGGGCTTAGGGTAAGAAGAATGACAAGCTTTCAAAAAAATCCTTTTGAGAGAGGACTGTCCTATGGGGACAATATCCCCTGGCCATTCCAGGTGGAGGGAGAATGTATTTCAAGATACATCTTCCTTAAGAAAAAGTAACAAAATCTGTGATCCATTTTTCTTGCTCTCCTCCCTCCCTCCTGCACCCCTGCACTCCCCCCACTAGGAAAAAGAGGAAAGCAGGCTTTTGCTCAAATGCCTTATGAAGGATCTCAAGGCTGGTGGGCCATCCATACCCCAAAGCTCCAGCCAAATTAATAAACATGTCGCCCATTTTAAATTGGCTACAAATGACACTAATGTTTTCCGACAGAATTAGGGTGGCTGAAACCGTATGTAATGAGACAGAAAATTATGGTAAAGATGACAACTGGATGGGCATTTCCAACCACACTTATGGACAATTAGAACACAAATGAGAGAAAAGGGTGGGGGAGAAAATTGAGACAAGGGAGCTGAGCAGCAGCAGGCTAAGAAACAGCATAATCTCGAATCAAACAGTCCAGGTTTGGACCTACAGTTGGGGGCCTTGCAAGTTCTGGCAGCCACTTTCTCAATTTCCTTTACACAAAATGACAGGGTGCTGGAAACGCTCTGTGGCACCCTTGCACCCTATTTGAGACAGCAGAGGTAGTCAGTGCAAGAGACAGATACCCCCTTCCCCCAAATCTGGATGCTTTTGACCAGCTGCCTGATCTCCAGCCTACAGCAGCCAACCAAACTCTAAAGCAGCTGGGCTCTCCCGATCTTGGAGGCTATGCTGGACCCTAGCTCTCCCAACTCCCATACTTCTAAGCAGAGGCTGGTGGGACAGCTCCATGGGGACTGCAGTAGCTGGGCCTTGCTGCCAGCTACAGACATTTGGAACCAGCCAAGGGTAGACCCAAGGGATGCAAGGCACACATAGATTCTCTGGGCCTGAGTGTCAGCTGCACAGATGTCTCAATTTGAGGTGTGGCTTGATTGATTTGGGGACAAAATGAGTGGGGGGGGGTTCCCGTGAGCTCAGATTTCAGAGAGAAAGTAGCACTTGTTAGGGCACTAAGAAGTGCAAAGCTGCCCAAACTCCAGCTGCCCTTCGGTCCCTCCCGATCACTTAGTGGTATGGCTAATCCTCACCCTTGTCTGAAAGCCCCAAGCACTTATGCTAGGCTGTCTCACTCTCAATCCCTAGTCTCCAGAGGCCAGTGGGGAATGGCCAGACACTTGTGCTCCCTTGAGCAGCTTTCCTTACCTGCGGTTCTGGTACCAGGTCTTGACTTGGGTGTCAGTGAGATTGAGTGCAGCTGCCAGGTCCATGCGGTCTTGGACACTCAGGTACTTCTGCCGTTCAAAGCTACGCTCCAACTGATTGAGCTGGTGGTCTGAGAAAGCTGTCCTGGCTTTTCGAGGCTTCTTAGCTCTTACAGGGGGACTTTCCCGGCTACTTGTAATCTCCCGATCTCCTTCCTCCTTTGTTCCTACGATAGAAACCGAGCCACAGTTAAGTTAGCCTGAAACGGGAAAAAGTAGAGTGTCCTGGTGCACACTTCCACATTCCCAAGCCAGCCGCAGATCCTGGGGGACTACACTTTGTCACCACCCTCACAGGCACATACTTGGGCCTTAGCCAGTGTTCACGAAGAGGACTGTTTCCTGTCGGGTGTGTGGGACCCTGGGCAGAGATCCTAAACACGTTCTGAAAGAGAATTTGATGATCTTGTGGTTGAAAATTAAAAGTTTTAAAAGTACTTTTTAATAAAATTTTCTTTTGTTACTGTTTTTTCTTGCTTGGGGAGATATTATCCATTTTCAAATTGTTTTCACTATGACCATTTTTCTGATTCGATTCATTTCAAAGAGTCTGTTTTGTTGGTTTTGTTTGTTGTTTTTTGGTTCTTTTTTTGGGGAGGAGTTACATTTTTCATTTTACTTTTTTTTGTTTTGTTTACTGAAAGTTACAGGCACTTGTTTTTCAGATGCACTTGGGAAATGTTTGAATCAAGCTTTCTGTAGTTGCCTGCACGAAATCTTTTAAAGTTCCAAATCCAAATGTGTCTCCCAGACACTGGATTGAGCTCAAAATCATTGAGCCCATCCAGGTGACAGTGTGGAGATTTCCGGATTCTATTTGTCAACTTTGGTTTTTTACTGAGATGCTGGGAAATCGATATGTCAATCCCTCTCTGTTTGTACCCGTTTGTGCAGCGCTCCTTGATCTTCCCTGCAGGAAGAACAATAATCTCTCTAATTGACCCACTGGGGAGGTTGGTGCACGAAAAATTGCCAGACCAGACTGTACATCTGTTTTGGGCACTATTATGCTAATACTATAATAGTAAAATGAGAAGTAAATTCCTACCTTCCAGACAGTCAGCATATCTCTTGACCAGAGAAGCAAAGATTAATAATAATTTATCAGTAAAGGGAAAAAAGAAACTACTGCCCTCATATGTTAAAACTCTTTTCCCAAGCAAAGACCAGAGCATTTAATCATGAGATAAAAGAGAAAATGAAAAAGGGGAGATAAAGGACAATTCCTATTGTCATTTGAGTTCTCAAAAATAAATTTTACATGTATAAATGTTACCTCGCCATTACTTGTAAGAAACCAAAAATTTTACTAAAAATAAGTTCTGTTGACACCATTGGGGAAGTTTTTTTAAAAAAACTGCTTAATGAGTTCTCTATATTAATCACTATCTAATTTAAGTCGCTCTGTTAATCGACTAGGAAATGTTTTCTTCATTAAATCCGACAATTCTTGTGTTAGTGTTTAGAAAAGAGACACGATCATTTGCATTAAAGAATTAACATCAAGTCGTGATCACTGCCTTAGACACCAGGCTAGCTAAGTAGCTTCCCTCTCCCACCTCCCCCATTCCCATTTTCAAGGTCTCGGCTAGAAAACCTCAAGTCCAACTTTTCTTTTATCAACGAAAAGTACTTCCTTTCACACCTCCTTGCTGCTGCCCACCTTCCCAAAACATTAAAATTAAGTAAAACAAAGAACGGAGCTGGTTGGCAGTGAAAATTGAGGGGAAGAAATGAAACAATAAATAGAACTTCGGACGCATCTCTAATTACACGGCGAGGCCTCTCTTCTGCTCTTTCGACCACCGCCTAGGATGCTCCCAGAATAACTCCTCGTCCTGAGATTCGCTGGCGGCTGATGCAGGGCAAGGAACCTGGAGGAGAAGCTGGTCGGCGGCCGGGGCCACGCGACTCACCGTGGCATTTGATGTCACTCTGGGAATCTTCCCGCTTGTCGAGTTTGGTTTTGCTGTCCTCTTGCTCCAGTTTTGGCCTGAAGCTCTCATGCGCTACATTGCTCTCCTGCTTCGGGGTGTGGTGGGGAGAGGAGACGCTGGTGCTGTAGGGTGCACACGCCGCCAGAGGTTTGCTGTCGCCCAAGATGTCCTTAATTAAAAAAGAAGAGGTGGAAGTCCTGGGGGCCGAAGCAGCGGAGCCCAGCTGCTGGGCGGCTGGAGGCGGCGGGGGCTGCTGTTGGGGCGAAGGCTGCAAACTTTGCGTCGGGGCCGGGGCTGGCGGCGGAGGCGGCTGGCTGTGGTGGAGATGGTGGTGATGCTGGGGCCCTTCTGCTACCAAATGTGACTCCGGAGGCTCCATGGTGACCGAGATAGGAGAAGAAGGCGCCGTTCCTACAGTATCAATCTCCGAGCATGGGGACGGGGTGGCCTGACTCCTAAAATCCGCGGTCCTCGCCTCCCCGAGAGGACGGAAATCTCCATTCATCATGCCGGGGCTGCCCGAGCTGGCACTGGACAAAATCGTGTCTATTCCAAAACTAGACCCGCTGGCCCCTTCCATTGTTGTCATTTCTACATGAGGTCCACGACACTCCGCCGTTCACCAGTCGCTCTGACCAAAAAAGCACAGGAAGCTGTCGACCGTAAAACAAAATAAATAATGTTTCCGCTGCTTTAAAAAATAAAAAAAGGGGGCGGGAGCGAAGGAAGGATAATGAGGTGACAATCGGTGGACACTTTAGACACAACTTTTTCCACCTTATGCAAGAAGTAGGGCAAGGGGGAAAGATGAGGGGCGGGGAAGGGAGACTTACCGGAAAAAAAAAAATAGGGAAAGCAAGGAGCGTGCGCTCCCCGCACCACCGCGCACGTGGGGCGGCGGTGGCGGCGGCGGCACAGGGGACCTGGCGAGGGCGCAGGCGGCCGGAACGGACCCCGAAGCCGCCGCCGCCGCCGCCGCCGCCTGGGTCGGCCCACAGGCTGGCACTGGTCGGCAGCAGCGGCGTGAGCGGACGTGGCAGGTGCAGCGAGCGCAGGACCCGAGCGGCCACGCGCCCTCGGAGTTCCCGGGCGGCTCCCGAGGTGGCTGCTACGCGCGACCTGGCCGGCCGCCTCGGAGCCGAGTTTTTGAACTTTCTTGGAAAAGTTGTGGCGCAGAAACGACCGTGGCGGCCGCAGCCACCCGAAAAAGAGGAGGAGGAGGAGGAAGAGAAGGAGCAGGCGCAGGCGGAGGAGACCGCAAAGACGCGATGCCGGGCAACTCCGGCCTCTGCCGGGCGCGTTCGCTTGTAATCCGGCTGCTAGCGGGCGGCGCCGACCCCCTCCCGTGACGTCACGGCCACAGTCGCCGCTCCCCACGCCACGCCGTCCGAGCCCCCGCCACGAGCCCGCGCGTCGGCCCCGCGCCCTCATTGGCCACGCCCGCGCGAGCGAGCGACGCTGGCGTGCCAGGAGCCAATGGGCGCGCGGCTCTGGAGCCCGTCAGCGAGCGCGGCGCGGACCCCGCTGCTCTTTTGAGACCCCGCGCTCCGCCTCGCCCGCAGCTCTGGGCCGAGCACCCGGTCCGGTGGTCCTGGTGTCCACAATCACAAGCAAGGGGCAAAGACAGAAGGGGGGAGAGAAGCGCGGGAGATAGAAAAAGGGCACCTAAGGGAGGAAAGAAAAAAGTGGTAATGCCGTGCATGTTTCTTAAGTCACGGGGAGTGTGGCCGCTGTGGGCCGGAGAGTAGAGGGATCATCGGGCCAACTCACATTCAGACTCGCGTAGTTTCCCCAGACGCGCGCGTGAATAGCCCGGAGACCCAGGGCACAGACGGGGCCTGGTGGTACACGCGGGGAGCTGTGCGACTCCAGGGGTGCAGCTCAGACGGGCGGCCAGCTGCTGCTCCGGCTTCTTCCCCTAGGAGCCACGCGCTTGGGATCAGCCCAGTCGGGTGGCGAATCTGAGCAGGGTTTGCTGCGAGAACCGGGCCTTTGGCTCGAGCCCGGGGACCCAGCCTCACCTCAGGTGGGAGCCTGCCTGGCCCTACACCTTCTTCCCACCAGGAGAAACAGTGCCGAAGGCCTTCTCCGGCGCGAGGGCAGCCGCTCACCGCGCGGTCAGGCCGGCAAGGGGTTCGACCCCGCAGCCTGCGCCCTAGCCAGGTCATCCGTGTCCCCCAGGCTTCAAGACCGGCCGCTCACCTGGAGAGGAAATAGTCACTGCCGATCCACTTGGGACCCGGAGCGTGACTGTGACGCCTTGTCGGAGAGTATCAACTTGCATTATTTTCTTTAGAACGTCTCCAACCTGTCTCTTGTTGAATGTCAGAGTAATAGGAAGTGCCAGTGACAAGACTGCATATTACTCCTGATTAAGTGCCGTGTCAACCTAATTAGCAAAGTAATTATAAGGTGCTAATGAATGATTCAAAGTTCTTTGAGTTACATTTTACTCCAAATTACCATTTTAAGAACCCTATGAATCTGCGTGGTTGGCATCGCTTCTGTGACTAGGTGCAGAATGATGTTAGAAAATGGCCTTTAAAGTCTCCAAGGGCTGGGCCGAAATCTGGGCTTTTTTTTTTTTTTTTTTTTTTTTTTTTAAGTTGCAGTTCGGTGGGTCGCGGTCAGGGGACAGTTTTTTTTTTTTTTTTTCCTGAGGTCAGGAAAGATGCCAGGGAAGCCAATGACCTCCTGGGACAAGATCTTGCCTTTCGTTGGGAACTGTAGTGTCAACCCCTGGTCTGGAAGGGGATATTGAGCAAGTCATGCCCAATCGAAGTGTTTCACCCAGAAAAAGACCGCGCTGTGTTGAGGGTATGTTGAGCTGTTTCGAATCATCCTCGTGCCGTTTTTCACCGTGCTGTCTCTGAGAACAGCAAGGAGAGAAGGAACCGAGGAGGAAGGAGCTCTCGCTTTTTTCAGAGGACGAGGGGAGTTGGGCAGAGGAACCAGGCTTGGTGAGCCGAGGCGGGGACGCGGGTCGAGCTCGGGGGAGAGGCCTTCACCGCCCTGAGGTGTGCGGGGAGCCCCTCGGGAACGTGCGGCCGAGGGTCGGGTCGGGCCAGCCTGGGCCTGGACGACCGCCGCAGGAGCGGGTTTGGATCGGTCTCTTGGGGCGCTGAAAGCGGGTGCTGGCTGGGCAGGCTCTCCCCGGAGTTTTCGGGCCAGGCCTTGGCCTTCCGGCCCGGGTTACACAACCACCGGCGGCGGGCGTACAAGATCGCTGGTCCCAGGCAGCTAGGCTCCGCCCGCCGGCATAGCCTCGCGGCCTCCGCGCCGGAGCCCAGGCACAGCTGACCGCGGTGGCAAGGGCGGGAAGGACGCAGGGGCTGCCCGAGACGCGGGCGAGGTATTGATTAGGGTTCTACCCTTTCTGACATCACCAACCAACTTCCCCTCGCCCCAGGGGCTCCAACTCGCACTCCCTTGGCCGCGAGTTCGGGGTGGGAAATAGGGAGAGAGGGAAAAACAAATTTAAAATCCAGAACTGAGGGCACTGCACAAATCAATTATTCTCGACCTTGATAAATAATTCATTTAAGCCTGTTTTTGTTTTGTTCGGACGCCTAAAATCTCAAGGACTCAAAAGACTGATAGCACAGTTTGTGTTGGGCGGTTCAACAGAGGGATTTGGGGGGCGAGGGTGTCTTTTTGTTTTTGTTTTTGTTTTTGGCTTGGAATACTTCACAACATTGGCAAGGAAGACATGAGAAATGTGACCCTACGAAAAAATGAAATCTGAAAAGAAAGGGAGAGTGAAACGTTGAAGCGTTGCAGGGGAAGGGTATGAAAACTCCAGTTCAAGCGGGGACCCTTGTAGGCCCACCTTGTGAATGTTTCAGATCACATTTTCTTAAGAAAAGGTTAATATCATAGAAGATTTCTTTGGCAGCGTATTAGGAGATTAGCTTTTGGGAATAACAATAGTGAAGGGAAAATACGACTTTGACTGTTTCAAGCCTCTTACATTTGGGTCTCTTTCAGAGAGGAAATAATAGTAATGGCCTGAAGCATCAAAAGCAGGACTGAAAGACCAGGTTACAAACTTAATAAAAAATAAATTTTTAAAAGCTAGCATTTTAACTTGTCTGTTCTTTTTTCTCCAAAGGTGTTCTTTTCCATTCTTTTTCTAAGGGTATAGGAATATATATGTACAAAAAAGCCATATATTTTTCTGGCAGAACAAGTATAATTTACTTTTCATTTTTGAATAATCAAAAATTGCAAAAAAAACACAATAGCTTGGAGTGTAGATAAATCACCTTTCCAAGTGAATGGGTATGCAGTGACTGAATATTGGATTTTCCTACTGGGTTTAAAATACAAATAGAGTCCTTAAACTGACATGAATTTTTAAAATGATTTTACAGGCCCTCTTTTTTTTAAGAAAGAAAATTCTGTAATGTTTGGAATTATTACTCAGAGAGCAGTCCTTTGTCAATTGTGACTAGAAAACAAACTTTTACTTCCTGGCTCTGAAACTTTTACTTCCTGGCTCAGTGCCAGTCAACAACCAACACCAAAGACACTTCTTTCCTGTCACAGAGACTGATTCAAACATTTGCATATTTTAAGTTTTGTCACCTTAATACATCCTCCATGGTCCATTTCAAGTACCTAGATTCGGATGTCTTTTAAACTGGAGCATCATATTTTAAAATTCTAAATAAATTAGAAGAAATTTAATTCTGAAGAAATTTATTCACAAGTTATGACGGAGTTAAAACTGGTGTTTCTTCTATCATGTTTAATTTGAACGTTTCTCAGGGTCCACTTGGTGACAGTGTCAAAATTGACAGGAATAAGGCGCAAAGGCGCTTCTCTCCACTGGGCGGCGCCAAGAACTCCGAACCCAGGGAACCGGCTATTGTTTCTTTCTATAAAAGATAAAGAATACACAAATAAGCTCTCCGCCCTCTGAAGCTGAATCCCTGACGACCGAGTGACCTCTCATCATTTTAAAGCTGCACAAATGCCGGAAGTTTTCTTTCTGTCTTTTTTTGAGCCTATTAATAATATATTTCCAACTGCTTAAGGACTTGATGCATGTTGGCTTAGGAAAATAATATATGAAAACACCGAGATTAAATCACTTCCTTAATTTAAGTAGATTGAAGCCGAGAGAGTAGAGATTTGGGAGGAGAGGGAGAAAGATGAAAGGAAAAACTCAGGTAACTGACAACTGGTATAACAGGAACAAGTTAAAATGAAAATCTGTGTCATTATTGTTTTGTGAAAACTTTAAGAGATAGTTCTATGATCATAATAAAATTTGCAAAAGCTATCACTTCGTCGAAACTTTGAAGATAAGTAGTTTAGAAGGAACCTAGGGAAGTTGGCTTTTTCTGGGAGTTAGATGTGCAGGAGCAACCAGCAGGAAAGCAAGAAGGTGTGGAGGAAAAAAATGCTGGAAGGGAAAATTTGGGTCCTATTTGCCACTTTTCTAGCACTCCTGATCAACCTTTTGATCACCACATTCCCTCTCTATTAAAGAGAAGCTTTATCCTTGGCCTAGAATAGTGACAACTATATCTCCTATGTAAACCTTTTTACAAAATATGAGGCAAGAATTTGACACATGTACTAGGCAAAGTGGCAATTATTTCTAGAGCCGGGCAACACTTCATAGCTACATTTTTAAAACTTCTTCATTCATTTTGTTCATTTAGCCAGTAACATTCTATGTCAAGTGCTTGGGAATGAGCCACTATCCTTAGAGAATAGACAGGAGTTTGTGTGTTGTGGAAATTGCTATAAATATCATGAGGCAAGTCTGAATTGGCTATGATGGGAATTCTCTAGTGAGTGGGAATTCTTACCTTGGGAGAGGCTGTTGTCAAGACAGAAAGGCTTCCAAAATGATTTGTAGTGTGTGAGTCATGAAAGAAAATTTCATCCTAAATAGTAAGAAATAAGGATTTTTATGATAATAAAAATTTCCCAAATTACCCAAACTTTTGATCTTGGCTAGAGTGGGCCTGCAATCTGTAGACATACCTTAGCTCTGGAGCGCTCTTCTGAAAGCCTCCAAGGGAAAAGGAACTAACCACACATGTTCCCAAAACCAGGCAGCAGAATTTACATCAGATTTCACAGCCTCAGACGTGATCTCAGTGCCCTCAACCCACGATTCTATCTCATCTTCCCTAGCTCCACTGTTGCTTTTATTTATTTATTTATTTACCTATTTTTCTTTTTTCTAGGTTCCCGAATTCTGGAAGGTTTGGTGTCATACTGGGCCTAGGAAAAGGTCTCATCCAACTCAGGGGTGAAGAAGGAGAAAGTCAGAAGGTGGAGACAGTTGGAAGAGGTACTGAGAACGAGAGGAGAGATCTTATTTCCTTTCTCCTAAGGCAAAAACGTTCATTGTCCACTGAAGGCCAGCTCCTGGAGAAATTAAACAGCTCCCTTGAGACACACTAGGCTCCAGGCGGGAGCCTGCTGTTCAGAGGGAACGCAGGGCCTTGGAGCAGGGAGAAAAGAGAGCCTCAAAGCCACGGAGCACGGAGTGAAGGTGCCAATCAGGGAAGGAGAAATTCATTTACGATGTTAATTAACAAGCGGCTAATTAAAACGGCACTTTGAGCGCTAATCAATTGCCTTATTAAGTTAGAGCCATCACTGGAACAAATTGAAAGCTCCCCGCCCCGACTCCTGCTTCTGGTGCAGGCGGGGCTGGGTTCCTAGACAGGGCGCCAGGCTGGGGAGCAAGTCTTCCTGGGCTCTCTGAGAGTCTCTGAGGTCTCTACAATTCTCCACCTCCCACATTCGTGCCTGAGGAACTGCTCTCCTTTGCTCCTGGTCCTGGCGAACTGTACAGTGTCTAGGGTGCGATTTGTAGTCCAAATTCACCCACCTGGGAATCAGGGGTTGCCTAGGACAACTCACTCAGCGACAACTACCACTGATTTTGCGTCAGATAAAGAGCTCTCCAAATCTGCGGGAAGAAAATGGGGCCGCCAGCTGACAGGAGGCAACTCAACCCGAAAGGGGGCGCACTAGGGCCGGGACCACGCATCCCCATTTCCCGGGACTGACCGACCACTTCATTTTAAAAACTCCTAGGTGCTACCCCTGGTGCAGCTCAGCAACCAGGAAAAAGCTAACCTGTCTTCTAGCAGCAGGGACAGTACTGCCCGCCTCCTTGGTTTGGTCTCATGGGGTTCGATAAGAATAGGGTGAGGATGCGAGGTGGGAAGAGCGAGAGGATCCACCCATCCCCTGGAACAAGTCTGGCACACGCCGGACCCGTACGTGTCTTCCACCCAGCACACTCACGCTTCTTCAAGCCCCCGGACTTCCAAACTCAGTACGTGAATCGAGGTCTCCAATCCCCACTTTAAGCAGCCTTCCGCATTCCCTAATTGTTTAACGACTGCTTTTCACCAAATTCCCGAGGGAGAAACATTTGGCAATAAGAAGGGGCTGTGAATTTAAATGCTAATTAAGTGAGTCCTTCTTGCGTTACTCCACCTGCCTGGCAGCTCTCAGGGTGGCAGAACACGCCCAGCGCGCCCACTTCAGCATTCCTGGGGTGCAGAGGACAGACTCAGGAAAGATAGACCTCAGTGGACTCCTACCCGATTCGCTTTTTTATGGCTTCCTACAGAGAAAAAGAGAATGCCATTGGAAGAGGGTGTTTGTTTGTTTGTTTGTTTGCGTGGTGGATGATGTGTGGCAGGGCTCACGTGTGGTTTCAGTGCCTATGGCAACACATGCATGTCCTGAGCTGGCCTGTGGGCTCGCCTTCCTCCGGGTACTCATCTGCTAGTGGGGCTGTGCGTGCTTGGGATGTCCCAGGAGAACCGAAGGAACCAACGGCTCCCACGTGCAAAGTTCAAAAGCATTAATATTTTCATCATATTATCATTATTCAATATAATAATATTTGCTCGGTTAGCGGCACTAATTAGGCCACATTAAAACTGTAGTGTCTCCCTAATGGTGCGTAATGTGTCCACAATCACATTTTTCTCTCTGAGGATGGGCGTCTGCTGGCTGCCTGGCAGGGGAGGGGAGACAGGCAAGCAGCGGACTCTACTAGGGCGTGACTCCCCCATCACTCTCTCTCTGTCTCTCTGTCTCTGTCTCTGTCTCTCTCTCTCTCTCTCTCTCTCTCTCTCTCTCTCTCTCTCACACACACACACACACACACACACACGCCCGCGCGCGCGCGCGCGCGCACACAGACACACTCCGCCGGAAGTCTGCCTGGTGGGATCCACCGTCTCGGCACGGTCGATGGATGGGTCCCTCCGCTGAGCTCTCTGCCCTGCGCCGAGCGCCCTGCAGCCTCCTCCTGCAACCCAGCGCTTTGAACTCCGCGGATTGATTTTGCTTCCCTTCCCTGTTTTGTGTGTGTGTGTGTAGCTTCAATTGGTTAGATTTTTAAGGTTTGGGAGTGCCGGTGTGACAGGATTCAAATACTCATAACTGGAGCCCCATGGCCGGGAACCGGAGGCGCTTTCGCCCAACTCTGCGCTGTTAGGATCTCCTTCCCAGTGGGAATTTCTTCCCGAGAATCGAGGGTAGGGATGTGAAAGAAGCTCCCACAGAGCAGGTCCCGTCCGAATCTTCCTCCAGTTCGCGGTGTCTGCAGTCAGTCAGTCCCGGCGTCCCGCAGCCCTCGGCTAGGTGGACCTTAAGCTCCGAGAGATGCCCCTCCCGGAGACGCCGCGCGGAGATCACTCTGAATATGTAACATATTTGTAACGCGCGACCAGGTGTGATGTGTGTGCCTGCTGGGGGAGGGGAGACGGAGCCGAATTGGGAAGGAGGAGAACTCACACCGTACTGCGCAATCTAACAATCTGAACCTTCCTTTATTAAAAGCTGCTGCGTGGCATTTACACTGAGCCACCGGCTTCTGCTTCTAATCCGGGCAAAAACGGTTGTACCACAGAGTCCTGGCTGTGGCGTGCGGGGACACATCCCGCGCTACGGCCGGAAGGCCCCGCCGCACTCCGGGGAAAGCGGAGGACCGCCAGCCCTGCCCGGGACAGGGGGGTCACCGACACCGGCCTCCCGCTCCACCCTCGCCCGGCTGCCCCGCTCAGCAAAGAGGTGGTGGCCGGGTCGAACCCCTGGCTGTTTTCTCCCCCAAAGAAGTAAACTTTCTCCTCCCTCCCCCAACAATCCAATCATTTAGAGCTGCTGTTTTCCTCGTGTCAGATTCCCGCTCCCCGATCAGTTTGAGTACACGATCAGAATTGCTCAGAGAGCAGGAAGCACATTGATTTCAGCTTGTTCTGTCCATAGACAGGCCCTGACAAGGTTGTTAGAACAGCCGGAGAGGTCTATACAATCACTTAATTACCAAAACTGTCAGTCAGGAGGGACGCGGGTGCGCGTCCCCGGCTGCGCCAGGCATTCCAACACTGGGCCCTGCGTGTGATTGATCGGTGCTGATAGCATCGCAAAATAATTACGGCCAATTTTGTGATGTGTGATTTTTTTCCCCCAAGTTCATGCTTCAGAGAGGTAAACGAAGGATGAGAAGGGTCAGTACAGTTTCGGGTTACATAGTGTCCTCCAGAAAGGTAAAGTGAAGGGGAAAGGGGGCTCTGAGAAAAGGGATAGAGAAGAGAGAGGAGGGAGGAGAGAGAGCGCAAGTTATGGATCGCTGGAGGGGCTGCAAGCAATTCGTCAAACTGTGCAAGTGATTTCTTTCAGAGCCAGCATATGGCAGATTGATTTTGTCCAACGTCTGTTTAGCCACATTTAAAATGATCCAGCGGTTATTACTGCGATTGGCTTAGGAACTGACAGGCAGTTGTAGGCGCAGGAGTATAGATCCTGTTTACCGGAGACGCGTTCGTAACTGCTGTCAAATACAGTTAAGTAAATATCATTAGGAAAGAGCTCTGTTAAGAGAAATGCCAATCCAATAAATATGCTCCCCCAGCCCAGCCTCCGCGTGGCTATCTGCGCCTCCTCAGAGGTTCGCTGTCCCCCTGTTCCTCCGAAGCTGGGGTCAGATGTCGGGGCAGGGCGTTGACTCTAGCCGCCTTGGGGGCCCAGAGCCTAGCCTAGGGCAGAAGATGATGACAGGCCAGCGGGGAAGCGGAAAGCCTGAGTGAAGGGGCGCGGGATGCTGCACTAGGAGCCCAGGCCCAGCCCTCCGCTCCACAGAGGGTGCTGAGAACCTCGGACCCAGGCCTGCGTCTTCCCTGGAGGCCAGAGGCAGTGCGGCCACCACTGGGCTGTGGCCCTCGGTCA